>JAHLJT010009355.1:54152935-54464116 GCA_031308135.1 Acheta domesticus | reverse complement strand
AACCAACCTTAACGTTACCTGGCGCACCACTCTTCAACGTTGTTTATTTTGATGTTGTGCATCGGTTCAAAACTTTTTAAGGTGGGTATAAATTAGTTCAAACTAGTAACAAAATTGTGTTATCTTTGTTTGTAGCTTAAGCATTTCCTTGTGTGGGTTTGCCAACTTAACGTTAACCTGGCGTACCCACTCTTCAACGTTGTGTATTTGAGTTGTGCCATCGGTTCAAAATTTTTTAAGGTGGGTATAAATTAGTTCAAAATTAGTACAAAACTGTGGTATAATTTGTTTTTTTTGGTTTAATGCATTTTTCTTGTGTGGGTTTGCCACTTAACGTTAACCTGGCGCACCACTCTTCAACGTTGTATATTTTGATGTTGTGCATCGGTTTCAAAACTTTTAAGGTGGGTATAAATTAGTTCAAACTAGTACAAAATTGTGTTATATTGTGTTTTTAGCTTAACGCATTTTCCTTGTGTGGGTTTGCCAACTTAACGTTAACCTGGCGCACCCACTCTTCAACGTTGTATATTTTGATGTTGTGCATCGGTTCAAATTTTTTAAGGTGGGTATAAATTAGTTCAAAATTAGTACAAAACGTGGTATATTTGTTTTTTTGGTTTAAATGCATTTTTCTTGTGTGGGGTTTGCCAACTTAACGTTAACCTGGCGCACCCACTCTTCAACGTTGTATATTTGATGTTGTGCCTCGGTTCAAAATTTTTTAAGGTGGGTATAAATTAGTTCAAAATTAGTACAAAATTTGGTATATTGTTTTTTTGGTCGAACGCATTTTTCTTGTGTGGTATGCTAACTTAACGTTAAGTTAGCGCACCCACGGGACACGTTGTAAATTTTGATGTTCTGCATTGGTAGAAAATTTTTTAAGGTGGGTATAATTAGTTCAAAATTGGAACAAAATATGAGATAGTCTTTTTTAATTTTTGAATAAGTGGGTGTGCTAACTATACGGACATCCTCTCGGCCCACTCGCGGCGGCGGCGGCCCGGCGTGTGTGGGGCGCTCTCTCCATTGAAGCCCGCTTCGCCTCGCTCGCCGGAGCGCGGTGGCGCGGTGGGCTGCGCCGTCGCGGCCGTGTTTGCGCAACGCGGGTGCGGCCCCACCGCCGCCGCGTGGCCGACCATGAGTGTTGTGACTGTTGAGAAGCGCCGCCGCCGCCGCCGCCGCCGCCGCCGCCGCCGCCGCCGCCGCCGCCGCCGTCGTGAGTAACCTTGGAGCGCTGGTGAGGCGTCGCCCGTCGCTCGCCGCTCCATTCAGTGCCGTCGGCGGCAGACCGGCCGGCCGGTCGCTGTGTGACGTCACGGGAGTCACCTGAGGGAGATTCTCGTCCGCTAGCCATTTCTCTAGGTTCTGTTCGTATCTTGAGTTCAACAGCCTCAATATGTGATTGAAATCTTAGTTTCGAAGGTCAAATCACGCCCTTGGAAAATTTGCATGAATTCTCCAAGAGTCTCCAGAAACTGAAGCGAAGAGACCGCTACTAAGCCACGTAAGAGACTTGGTTGATTCCCCGGCAAAGGCGGATATCAATTTTGAACCAATACTTATTTCTTGAAGGATTGAACCAAGTTTGCCATTCGTCTAAGGAGGTTACAAAGCTACGGACGTTATGTATAAAGAAAAAATGCCTTTCGAAAGGTGAGGGTATTTCTCCATGTTCCTCCAAAACTGGCCGAGAAGGCCAGACGCCGCCGTGGATGATACGTAAAGGGACCTTGGGGTGTTCCCCGTCGTGGGCGCGAGCAATTGGGAGCAACTCTACTTGGGTGTTCAGCCTAGAAGGATGCGATTTTAAAATTGGGGAACAAAAAAAGGACGATATTTGAACCTGAGGATAGGTGTGTTGCAATCGACCTAATACCAATGCCATATAAGATTCAATAGAAGACCGAAGTATTATTCGATAATTTTTAACCTCAAGCATCAACACTTTCAATTACTTCTGGTATGAAATATCATTTCAATTAAGAAAATAATATGCTTTTCATTTCTTATCAAACATATCATGATATTGTTAATAAAGGGCATCGGTGGTTTTCAATGAAGTACTGCAGAATAGTCTTATGAAGAACCAAAAATGAAAGCACATTCTGGTAAGGTAACATTATTGCAGCAAGTTTGTTATTGTTATAGTCAGGGCTTGATTTCTGGCGGGACGCGGTGGAACTGCATTCCTGTACCTTGGGAATAGCTATTAGGCGATAATGTAAATATTCAAATATTTCTATTAAATTAATCATATTTTTGGAACCCTAAATTTTACAAATGAAGCACTGATTATATTATTACTAATACATCACCATTATCACCACTAACAGTAATAGCAGTAGTGGAAATTGCAGCAACTTGCTGAATGACTGCACAAATCAGGTGGGTCCTGCAAGGCTCGGACTCACCAATTTCTACTGGTAGTATATAGCAGTTACTCTTAATTTTTTCGGTACTGATATGCATTTTGCTAGGGATCCACGATATTATCAATTTAATTCTATCGAATTTCAATGTCAATATCAAACCAAAAGAACGGTACTAAGTATCAAAATTATTCCATCATCCGTACGTGAGATCCACTTTTCAGAGTTTGATTGGAAAATTGTGCGACATATTAAACCATTTTGGAGACGAACACAGGAACGAATTAAGCTGTAGGGCCTGTGGAGTTGTTCCGGAGACTATCTTGTTCGGAGGTCACCGCGGTGGTAGCAATTTTGTACTCTCGAGTCCCATAGGTGCACCATTTTAATTACTTGTGTCAACATACGAGACAAATCCTATCGGCCATTATAATTAAGTCTCTCTCAAAGTTTCATGCATTAGACTGGTGGCCGTAAGGATACAATCAGTGTCACAAGGCTAAAGTCGAAAATGAAATTAAAAGAAAACTCAATGAATCGATAGATCAAAGGCTCATTATTCAGAAAGGTGATGATTTTTGTACGATGTAATAAACCAGTCTTTGAATCGAAGCCTAACAAAAGATCTGTGATTGTAATAGTACAATCTCCATTCAATGAACTCTTACCATTGGCTTTCTCAAGAGAGAAGGCCTCAACTAAAAAGCCTAAAAAAACAGTACATGCGATTGCAATCATTCTTTCGTTCATGAATTGAGAATAATGAATCTTATCTACTTTTTCGATGCTTGTGGTGGCAGATTAATATCTACGTGAAAGTAACGTAACTTTCTCAAACTTGTGACACATTGCCAAAATGATAAACATTACACCACGAGAGCTACGTACGCATGTGCTGCAAACTTATCGAGATCACGTATCTTTTACATTCCTTTAATGAGAACTTTTATCCATTTACTTACATTTCCAAATATTCTTTCCTGGTATGTTTGAACCCACACTCAATACTAGCGAAGTAGCAGCATAATACAGTGTTGCTAAAACATCGCTTCAGTTCACTTTTTTTTTACACATTAAATCCTAAATTCCTATAGAAATTAATTGATGAATCTAAATTATTCTGTAAATAATACATGTGCTAGTCGGCAATATTTTTAGTGTCTTTCATTTGTCGTAGGTATTTCTTTATGTATCTCTGAAACTAACAAAGCATTTAGCAGAAACCTACGACGTCACTGAACAAAGCATTTGTTGTTCAGTACGTGAACTACCCACTCATCATGAGCTATCATTAAAGAATCCGGAGTTTGCCGACTAGAAAAGATACCAACACACTCAAATAATTTTGAGTGTCACATATGAAACATCATTAATCATCTCACAATTCTATCTTATTCGCGACACTACAAGTATTCGGAATATTCTCTCCCCAACGAGCTATTCACATCTCGCAATGACTGTACTGAAGCGAGGGAATCGCTCGTAAATCTCTGCTAATCTGACCGAGGAGACCGCTCCAAACGCTCCGAACCCTTTCTCACGCTCCGTACCAGATCCCCCACGCGTGTTTTCGGGAATTCCACTCGTGACTTCGCGAAGTGGGGACCACTACGGCATTAATTCTCGAGCCTTGAAGGGATTAACGCTCCGGAACGACGCATACATGCCCAAACGGAAGCGAAGAATGAAGTTTTCTACTGACAAAAAGAAAAAAAAATATATTATGGAACTTTTGATCCAAGCTCTGGACAAAGTTTTCTTTTTACTCGAGCTCTTTGTCCTGAGCCTGCTAGCAGGTATGAGTGAGGGAGTTGATGACTGCAATAATATAGCTTACGTTGTCTGGTTGAGACAACTGGCGCCTGTGTCTGGAACTGCCTTAAGACAAGTTACCTTACATGCGCACTTGAATTAAGTTCGTATGCATCTCAATGAATGTACTACGTATACTTTGGAGACAGGAATCACAGCGATTACACTCTCTTCAATCTTCGTGTGCTGAATCGGGATGCAATTATTCAAAAACCGCTTTAGCTGCTTTTGAATTTGCCGATACGTTCGCGGCATTATGAAATTAATAATTCGTGTGTAATAGTTTCCATTTGAGAAAGTGAATTCTTCGGGAGTACAGTATAATACTTTTAATACAGTTTATTGTTAATCAAATGGTTAAGAAAATAGCTTGATGGAAACTGCGTTTATAGGGATTCGCGAGAAGATATTTGCGAATTGTGATTGTTCGAGTGATACGAATTGGTTATCTACCACCTTAAATTACAATAATAAAGAAACATATTGTTTCTTTTTTCCTTGTTATCCTGTGCTCCTTGTTTTTCATTCTCCTTGTATTATGTTTATGTATTTTCCAGTAAAAATTTTTTTTAGAGTAATGGAAAACGGAGCCTAGAAGGGAGAGGGGCCCAGAATTGTGGTTGCCCCCTACTCGTAGACTGTGGTGTGTTCTCTCTCTAGCCTAGGGAAAATGGAATCTGATGCCACGGTAGTGCAAATTAACATTTCGTTGAATCAATCTATTCTAAAAAGTGACATTTCAGCATCCTGAATATTTATTTCGCCATCTCATCAGGACCTCTACCTACGTACGAAAATTTTCTGACGAGGCCACGTACGAAACCTTTCTTTCATTAATATGGACATTAAAACGTCACCAGCGATTGAAGACAAAGGTGAGCGCGCCGACGGCAACGGCGGTCAGTGGGCGCCGCCCTTACACCTTCTTGGCGGCGGCCGGCAGGCGGCGCTGGGCGGCGCGTGGGCCACGCGGGAAAAGATTTCGGCGCGAAAAAACGCGCGGCGCGTTTCCGGCGCGGGTCCGCACAGCTGCGCGCCCGCAGGCCCTCCGCGCGAGAGCGGAGAGTGAACGGAGAGGAGTGGCCGTCACTGCCGTGGGAACGGCCCCCGCGGCCCACAGCGCGGCTACCGGGCACGGCCACCTCTGCCGCGGCGTCCGCAAGCCGCTTGTCGCTCGCGGACGGCGATGGCCAAACCTTGCGACTACCACTGTGGGCAACGCCCCCTCCGTCGCCTCTCCTCGTCTCTCCTCCTCGTCCTTTTTCTCTGCCGTGTCACCGTAGCTTCCTTCCCGCCTCCTCCTCTCCTCCTCATCTCTTTCTTCTATTCCCTACATTCTCCCGCCCTTCCTCTTCCCCACAACCCTAGCTTCCTCTCCCCTCCTCCTGTTCCTCCCCTCCTCCTCCTGTTCCTGCTCTCCCTCCTCTTTCTTTTCTCTTGCTTCCCCTGCCTTACCTCTTCTCCTTACCCCATCTTCCTCTCCCACGTCCCACGTTCTCCTCTTTCTTTTCCTCTGTCCTCATTCTCCTCTTCCCACACCCTAGCTTCCTCTCCGTCTTCTCCTCCTCCGTTTTCTCTTCACCGTTCTCATGCCTTTCCTCTTCCCCTCCTTCCTCCTCTTCCCCTATCTTCCTCTCCCTCTTCCCAACGCCGTCCTCTTCCTTTTCCTCTTCGTCCTCAGTCTTCTCTTGCCCAGATTCTTCCTCTCCCTCTTCTCCTTTTCCTCCTCCATTTCCACTTCCTCCTCATTCTCCTACTCTTCCTCCTTCCCCTCACCCTGTCTTTCTCCACCTCTCCCCATCCTCCTCCTCCTCTTCACCTCATCCTCCTTATCCAGCTCTTCCTCCTATTTCTCGTTCGACGCTTATTCCCTGCTCCACTCCTTATCCGTCACCTCTTCGTCCACCTTCAAAATCGCCCACCATTCCTCGACTCCATCAATCATGTTGACCACCACCACTATCACCACTTCCATTACAAACGTACCTTCCATGGAGATCTATTATATACCATTACAACCAACTACTATTACGTAAATTACCGCTATTCACCACTGTATTACTACCATTATATCTGTTACTACACCTACTTTTTCCAAAACCATTACTATAGCACAGTTTGCCGTTACTGTCACCGTTACCATGGCTATGAACGCAATTTTATCTAACAACTGCTGTGCTTTTGTCGACAATTGCCCTTTGCGGAGCTCTAATGCTTTTGGTGAGGTTCCATTTCTTCAGTAGTTCGAATTTTTACTCGTCTCCAGATGGTTGTTTGGGCACTCATGGTGTGTTTATACGAAGACATTTCTGATGGGAACTACTGGTACTGCTTTCCTTCAACTGCCGTCACCAGGACCTCACATGACGGCCCTCACTGTCACCACCACCGCCATTATTGCCACCCCACCACAACCACATCTACAACCACAACCACCATCTCTACTACCACCACCTCTACTACCAGTACCTCTACTATCGCCGCCACCACCACCACCGCTACCACCACCTCAGCTACCACCACTACAGCCATCACCCCCCCCCACCACCAACAACAACAAGAACAACAACAATGCCGCCAGCATCACGGCCATCACCATATCCGTCGGCACACTGCCTCCACCGCCATCCCCGCCGCCGCAGTTGATGCCAGCCCACTGCCCCTGACTCGGTCCCGCGATGCAACCGATGGCCACTGGAGCGCTGCGACCCACGGGGGCTCACCATATAGGACGGCGCAAAAGAAAAGAGAAGACAGGAAAAGGCGTAGTAATAGCGCCACGTCGCGGCCTTACCTTAAATACTCTCCGCCCCATTTTCACATCGTAATAGCGCCTGTAATAATAATGTATGCCGAAGGGAGTGGCCGGGAGACCGGAATCGACTTGTTGTATCAGGAAATCTTAAGTTCATGAGATATTGGTACATCGAGTTTTTTTTAGTAATCTTTTACACTGTAATTTTATCGATGCTGTGATGACGAATTCGAACACCTCATATTTAGCTTCAAACGCAATATACGTGATTTTTGATGAGTCAATAGGGAAAGAAAAATATTAACCCTTCTGTTCAGTGGGATCTCGTGGCTTGATTAAGAGATGGTTTGTTCATATCACGTCAATTTGAAGAAAAAACCCTGATCCTCTATTAAAAAATCATCGCGTTACGTACGTTGAGTTCAGCAGATGAGATGCTAATTGCTGGGTAGAGTGTTCATCTCTTACAGCTCGCTCGCAGCTTTCCCAGAGAATCCAGGACCGGTTGGTCATCCATGCCGTCCCACACGCTAACGGCCGTCTTCCTTTGCGGGCGCGCACATTCATAGATGCAAATCTGACTCGTCGCGACGCGTCGGTTGAAATGGCGCGCTTTTTCCCCGCTGTGGCGCTCGCCTGGCACGAAACGCGCGCTTCGCACCTTCTTCATTCGACGAAAAGGATTCTGAACGTACATCTTGCATGCGGGCAATCTGTCGTGTGATTTCTGAACATATATCTGCCAAACAATTTCTGAATATACATCTGCAATATGATTTCTGAACATAGGTCCGCAATACAATTTTTGAACAAACATCTGCAATATGTTTTCTGAACATACATCTGCAATATGTTTTCTGAACATACATCTGCAATATAATTTCTGAATGTACATCTGCAATACAATTTCTTAATTTACATCTGCAATACAATTTCTTAATTTACATCTGCAATACAATTTCTTAATTACATCTGCAATATGATTTCTGAATATACATTTGCAATATGATTCTCTCTGGTACATCTGGTAGGCGGTTTCTGAACTACATCTGTAACGTAATTTCTGAACATTCATCTGTAATGAGATTTATTACCATCTGTGATGTCACGTACGGGGAGAAGTATATTTCGCTCAGGTACAAAAGAATCATTGCACGTATGAAGTATAATCTGGGCATGTAAACATCCACTATTCTAATATAAGAGATAACGCGATTTCTCAGCATACATCTGTGAGGAGAATTTTGAACATATACATCTGTGAGGAGGTTATGAACAAACCTCTCATATGCGAACCTGCAGAATGCCCAGCTGCGTTATTTTATCAAGTCGGTTTTTGACTCTTCGGATCGAAAATTCGGAAACTGAAATGGAACGTTTTTGTTCTTATGATTTTGAAGTTTCTGATTGCATTTAATAAGTTGTTAAGTTCATGAACTTGTTGATGCGAGGTTAGGGATTGTTTCAATTTATGATTACCAAATTCCGGACATGTGTTCCATGGTTGGTCACAAGTGAAATTTATGTTTTGAATTGCAATAATGTCGTACATGTAAGGACTGAAAAAATGTGTATACTCATTTCGCTTTCTATTCTTATGTATAATTGGATGATTATCTTGAGCAACGTTTCTAAAGCAAGGCATACCTTATTTGTGTCGGAATTAAGTGAGGGTTATTCTTTGTAAGGAATATAAATACATAAATTAGTAGTTTCAAAATTTGCCTTCTGCAAGTCACCAAGTTTAATGTGTCTTACAATAGAAGAAATCAATCAGCAAATCAATGATACTTTGTGAAGTTTCAATACTTCAGTGTACGTTTCGAACGTCACCCTACAACGCTCATTTTCACACCACACAGCGAAAGAAGAAAGCAGTGACAATGCTAGATTGATCGACACGTGAATTCGACCCAATTCCCGTAGGGATTATTGAAGAGGTAATGACTTAAGATAGCTCACCGCGATAATGACGGAGAAAACAACAAACCATGTACGAATCAGTAACTGAGTACCACATTAGGCATAGCAAAGGTTTTTGTAAGTATCGTTGATTGAAAATCACCCAGACCACCTAGGGTAGGCCCACTTCGACAAGGTAACCTCGCCTCTATTGGAAAACTTTCCCAATTGCGCAGGTTATAAGACAATAATCTAAGATGAATCGAAATGCTCGTCTTGTGGTTCGTCTGCCGCATGATGCAAAGACTCAAGATTTTTCATAATAGTCTGCTGCAAGACATAGTGATGCAACATCGATAACAAAACATTGATGTTAATCGATATCGAAGTCCAAAATGAAACCATCAATGTCAGAAATATTCGACAAAAAAGTCTACGTACGTACGTTTTTAACCATTAATGCTTTAAATGTGGTTTACTAAGCTATAACATCAAATTTAGACGCAATTAATTTAACATTGGTTTCTTAATTATAATTAAGTTTTTATTGAAAACAAAGTTAAAAATAATAAGAACGAGAAAGGTTGACCAATACACAATCTGACAGGGGTATCAGTGGTATTATTTCATTTTGAATTTTACAAAATTCTGATTATGGGAATTTTTCATTTACAAAAAATCGAAATCGTAAAACCATCGATGTTAAAAACAACGGCTTTAAAATATCGATATCGAAAACAGTGATATTTCTATAAACAAAACCGGATGTTTCTATAACAAGACAATGATGTTTAATGAAACATTGTTGTTCCTCGAAACAAAACATTAATGTTCCTCCAAACAAAACATTGATGCTTACATAAAAAATCGATGTTTTGATAATATCGACGTGAATATCGCATCCCCCAATCCCAATCTGCGCGCCGTGCGTGTCCCGCGCGCGGGAATCGCTTCTCCCACGCGCGTGCGTCCAAGTCGTTCGCAGACGGTCGGCCGCCCGCGAAGGTCGTGCGCCTTTTGGGCGGACGCGCGCACACTGGGACACATGAACCAAAGTGCTCGGCCGGAACCAGATTCATAAGACTTGGCAGTTGGTAAAACGGTCTTGCCTTCTTGTAAACGTAAGATTCCGCGGCTCGAGTTCATAACTTCTCGGCTGTTCGGGTGACGCCGCGCCGTTGGCAGAGAGGCCGTCGCGGCGTCACCCGGACAGCCGAGAAGTTAAGGTCTTGCCTTCTTGTTCATCAGCTTCTCGTTGTTGTTATTATTGTAATTCTATTCGGTTCTATGCCGTGTGCTTAATATGTAATCTTCCAAAATGCCTCTTTATTCGTATTTTAGGGCTTAGTTCATCTGGAATGTGCTCTCTGTTTTTAGAAGATTAGTTTTATTTGTACTGGTAGGGTGAATCTCCCCTTCATCTTTTGGGCTGTTTCCCCAGATAGTTATTGATGTCTTACTGCTTTCCTATGTTTCGAGTTTTGTCCACTCCTGTTTGCCGTAATATAGCTTCTTACATCAAGTGGTTATCTAAAAGAATAACAATTTTCGAGAACTTTTGAGAGGTATTAAGTAACGTCATGCGCAATGGTGGTGGAATTCACAACAATACTTTTTGTAGCTGATGAAATAAAGATTGCAAACGATATTTCGCAAAATAAGAAGTGCTTCTTCACGAAATTATCTACAAGTGTAAAATATAAAAGATGGCGAAATGGTTGAAATTCAATGTGCAAATTGAAACATTGCAACAAGTAATATTTGGACTGTGAAATTTGAACAGAAAATAGATTTTTAAAGCAATGATAATAGAAAAAAGTGGTTTTTGGTTGTTATTTGTGCTTATCTATGTAATGCATTTTGCCTTTTTTTGACGTACTAAGCGCTAGTTAATCAGAGACGAATGTGCGTTGCGCGCTGTCTTGGTCCTGTGTGCGGCGTGGCGCCCACGCGGCTCCGCAGTGGGGCTCCTCAAGGCGCGTTTCTCGGCCCCGCGCTCGCTCGCCCAATTATCAACCCCCAAAACGGGCCACGAGACGCTGCCGTTTGTCTGGCGAATGGGACGGCTCAGATGATGCTTCTGCTTCTCTTCTCGAGTTTTGGGCATTCGTACACGCGCCGATTCTTGTAGATCGTCGGAAATTAGTTTCATGGTCTAGTAGTAAGATCGTATCGGTTATCGTAGTTAGTAATGCGTTTGAAACATAACTCGACGCTGCTGTTAACTTGTGTACAACCGTCATCCACGAGCAGGTGGCTCGTTCGAGAGTCTAGTCTTCGAATGCGAATTTATGGTAAATATGTACAGTTCCAAATTTAAACTCGTAAATATTTGTGCGACTCGAGAAGGCATAATAAACACTTCGTTATGCTGAGCCAGAAATAATTCGCTTAAAACTTCAAAACTTCGTGGCGTCGTATACTACGTCATCCTTTCTACAAACTTCTCGTAACGTCAAATAGCAATTTATATTTGTAAACAACTGCGAAGATGAAGCTTAGCAAATAAATTTTATTTTGACAACATCTGTAATAAATGTCACTGCAAACTAAAAACTTGATTCATCATCTTTCCAAAGAGACACAAAAATCAGTTATTCACTAACGCATGTGCACGTGCAAATAATGAAACTGTAACTAGATGGAGATAAAAAATCATCACTGAGGAACCAGAGCGTTTCCAGGCACCGTATATATTTTTTACGAACAGATTCACGAGCAGTGTTTCACTCACGCATCTGCGATGCACCGTTGATTACTATAGTCTGGTCATACCGAAGGCGGCGCTTTCAACGCGGGGGAATCAGAGCGCTTCTGGCTCCGTGTTGAGGATGACCGCTGGCGCTGCGGTGGCCCCTGAGAGAGACTTTCGCGATGCAACAAGGGATGGCAAAAAAAGTGTTTTTAATACATCGATATTGTCGACCAGAAACGTCGTTTATTAACATCGATGTTTATGTTCAACGTTTTCTTCACATCGATATATTTTTCCAGAAATATCGATATGTTTTTTTAAATAATTATATTTATGTTATCTTTTTCGATGATTTAGTACGTGGTAGTATCGCTAAATTGCATTTTGAACCTTATCAATATAGAATATTGATTAAAAATTAAGACGACAGAGGGATTTAACGCAGAATATACATATACTAATACTAATATTTACGTATTATGTATCACATTAGATAGAGAAAGTTTTATTTTGATAATTTATAAATGAAAGTTAAAGAATGAAAAAATAGCAAAACACGATGTACTTTATTTTTTGTTTCCTTCTTCACACTCAATAAAGATTATTTTTAACATTTTATTTATACGTGACCAAACAATAAAGCGTATAACTCATTTAAGCACTATTATTAAATGGAAATAGAATAGGCAAATACCTCCGGTTTTATCATATTTAAAACATCAAGGTTTTTGTCGATGTTTTCATCGACGTCGAATATCTTTTTGTGATGTATCGAAATATGGATGAGTCGATGTTTGGTAAAATTGCCACCACTAGATGCAACCCACCTCGTAGAAGTTGGCACGCAGAATCTGTGCACTCGACGAAACCGTTAAATTCGAGCATGATACGCGAGAAGGGAGACTATGCGCATGCCCAGTAAAGCCATCTATGCGGACTATCGGTGTTAAGAAAACATCGGGTAGCGTAATGCGAGCTAGGGATTGTAAACGTGCAAAAACTTCCCTTTTGTCTGCGTTAGTAATTGGTTTCATTGGTTTTCTTGGGTGCTGTATTGCACGAATTGTAAAGGCTTTACTGTTCTTTAATATTCTAAAATAAATATTTCCGTTCCACCAGGAAACCGAAAAATTAATAAAAGGTAAAAAAAGGAACGTAGGGCGGCGATAGATGGCAGCTGGCACGAGTAAGTGGCAATTTCAGAATAGCTAGCGCAGACACTCGGAAATAGAAAACTAATAGGGAAAGTTTTGTGCTATTCTGTAGCACCCCTAGTTTAAGTTTATTCCGCGCATGGAGGATTGTGAGATTTGGCGTAGGTAAAGTTTACTCGGAGAAAGAGTACAGAAAGCTAAACTGTATGTATAATATTTGTTACAATTATATTAAATGAAATGCAACCCGCAACGCACTGTAATTCACCAGTTTCGTACATCTTACCTAAATCGGAAACGATGCGATTTAGAGCCTCTAAACCAGATTTTGTGTCCTCTGGTGGACATGGGTTTTATTTTCTATACCGTAATCTAATATTTTTGACGATTTATTCCGAGCTTACCGTTTGAGAGAAACTGTCTGTGACAAATAATCAGTTCTCAGTTATCATAAAAATCAAATATTTAATGAATTACAGTAGAATTTTTACCACGGAGCGACCACTAGTGTAAACACAATGTGACGAGACTATGTGTCAAAAAGCTAGGAAGTCGATGTTTTTGAAACGTCATGCACTGCAACCGTCTCCCTCCTCTGTGACGTCACCGAGTGCAGAGATTTCGCGCGCGAACAGTACTTCATGCAGCGTCCTCGTTGCAGGGCTCGACGCTCGTCTCGTGCGCTTTGTTGCGCGAGCTCTTGGCGCTTGGGTTTGCCGTTTGGCGCTTGCGCAGACCGCGCCTGCTGGGAGGAGTTCGCGAAAAACGTGCGTTGCTGGAGACGCTTCGAGAAATCTGTGGTCACGGCGTAAAAGTTCTTACGTCAAAAATCTTAGTTTGGAGAAAACAAGAGTTAAATCTTATTGAGCCAACGGTTCTTCCTATGCTCAACGCTGTTTCCTAACGCTTTTTTGTCGTTAAGGAGCCAACATTTGAATTCCGTCGCTTTACTAAAATACAATGTAGATACTAACTTATAGTTTCTGTACGTAACCCAATTTCTCCAAAAATTGACTTAAGAACTTTTACCCCGTAACCACAGAAATGAAGTGCTCGAGGTGTGGCGTGTTGATGATGCGTCCAACGTTTCTCCAAATTTGGGTGACACGAACCTCCTGGTCGGGTGTCGAAACTCCATACCTCTTATAACAAACGGTACAGCTCGCCAAGATGCCGCCTGCTTCTGCCGCCTGCGTAAGAAAATGTTGTGCTAACTCTGCCATCGCCACTATTTCATGCCACTTTTTTTTAGAATATTTAGTCTGTTTTCTGCTTAAAACCACATCCTACTCGTATTTGCAACTACTTTCATGGTGCTACAATTGATTCTTTTTACGATTCTATTTATCAATTTGATCACATTTTATTTCGACATGCAAACCATTTTTTATTCAATTCCAATTACGATCAACCCCGAATAGTGTATTCGACCACCCCATTGCTTGACCGCTTTGTTTTTGGTATTTTCGGAAACAATAAACAAAATGCTTGTACTGGTACTGCGGAGGGTCCCAGTTCTACTTAAAGCTTTCATTAAAGCGAACTTAGTGTTGTTAAGAAATGCAGCTCTTAGTTCCAAATTGGGAAATATATTTGACTGTCAAACTACACAATTAATATACTTTCTCTTAAATAATCAATTTGGCCTGCTATCCCTCCTTGAAATCAGAGGAACACCATTCTAATAAACACTGATCCGCACTCGAACATAATAAGTTCGTATTTGATACGTCGATGTACTTGTGTGCCAATTCATTGTGTGCGGTGTCAGGAAGATGAATAGAAAGTGAATGAAATATTTTTCATTCACTAATAAATATGTTAGCCCGAGAACATCTCAGCATTTGACTACCTTCGGGTTACACTGTAGCGAGAGAACAGATGAATGAAGACAAACTACTACTACTTTCGCTTCATTCAGTTTGCCTACTTTACATTTGAATAGTTTTATGGCGAAAGTTACTTTAACACATACCATCTTTCTTCGAATACGTTTCAGTGATACACGAGCATCTTCCCATTCTTCATGCAGGTGCTAGTGTTCAGGAAAGCACTACTTGTCTCATAAAGCGTTCTCTTGACAGAAAGTCACCTTCTAAGCAGTTTCAGGCAGTGGAGGCGTGCTTTCTCTACACCCACGTTTGCCGCCTACGTAAGAAAACTTACTCTGCCATCGCCACTATTTCTTACCACTCTTTTTTTTAGAATATTTAGTATTTTTTCTGCTTAAAACCACATTCTACTGGTATTTGTAACTACCTTCATGGTACTACAATTGATTCTTTTTACGATCATATTCAATAAATTTAATCACATTCTGTTTCGACATGCAAACCATTTTTTATTCAATTCCAGTTACGATCAACCCCGATTTATAACAGATAACGCTACTCGTTAACCACTGTAGAATCATCAAGACTAACCCCATCGTCCAAATATTTTTACTCGTTGCTTATCACCACTGATCACCTCAGCTTCAATTCAATAACGCCTAATTACTTCACAATCTTCGTACTATGATTCATAAGTTCACCTTTCGCCTACAACCTAACCTCATAAGGATCATCATAATTAAAATAATTATGACTACAAAATCAGCATCTTAATCTTCATAACTTCACAACCATCACCATAAGAAGACTGAAATGGCTTAACGACCAAATGAAATTATAATTACAGATCAACACTCTCAATTAAAAGCACAACTACCTGCAATAACCATCAATGTTTTTCATACCCATGACCAACCTACATCTACCATCATAATCATCAAGATGCGAATTGGTGATTTTTTCTTGAAAGGGCGTTCAAAATTCCTGACGGATGAATCGACAAACTGATAAGTGAAAGGAATACCATATTTTCTTCTGCAGCACATACGTTTTAAGAATGTTATTAGAAAAGTTTTATTTTCTAATTCCTTGGTCTTAAAATAATGTAGTATAGAAATTATAAATGTGTCACTAAGATCTGGATGAATTATGTCCCTTGCAGGGACAAGTCTACTTAAAGGAGCATCAACTTTCCTAGGGGAGGATGATCCCCTTCAATTCGCAGTTTAACAATCATCCTCCATCTTGCTGTATCACCTGGTCTATTCCTACTTCTCACGTCTTAATCCATAACAATCGCCAGCGCCACAGACATCACCAGCACCGTGAGCACAACCACCTTGCTACCCCCACCTCCACCACTTATTCCACTAGCACCATCGCTACTATCTCCTCTACCATTATCGGTACTACCATCATCTCTACTATCACCACTGTCTCTACTACCACCATCTCTACTGTTACTACCACCACGACTACCATCTTTACTACTATCACCATCGCTATTACCATGATCAACACCACCTCACCCACTGCTACAACCACCTCCATCTCTCTACTACCACCACCATTTCTACTACCGCTACCATCTGTATTGCCGCTCCCATCTCTACTACAGCTCCCATCTCTAGTACCGCTACCATGTGTACTACAGCTACCATCTCTCCCACAGTTACCATCTCTCATCTACCACGTCCCCTACATCTACCATCTCTACTACCACCATCATCGTTACGACTATCACCATCTCTATTTCCATCATCATCACCACCACCACCTCACCCACTACTATCACTACCTCTACCCCCGTACAATCTCCATCCCTTCCCATAATCACCGCCACCACATTTACCCCTTCCCTATTACCACCACCACCACCACCACCACCACCTCCACAACTACCACCACCACCACCACCACCACCTCCACAACTACCACCACCACCACCACCACCATCACCACTACCACCACCACTACCAGCACCACCACCACTACGACTACCATATTTACCCCTCCCCTATTACCATCACCACCACCACCACCACCACCACCACCACCACCTCCACCACCTCCACCACCACCACCTCCACCACTACCACCTCCACCAATACCACCTCCACCAATACCACCTCCACCACTACCATCACCACCACTTCCACCACAACCACTACCACTACCACCACCACCTCCACCACCATATTTACCCCTCCCCTATTACCATCACCACCACCACCACCACGCTCTCCAGCAAAGACGCCACTGTGTCGCGTCTCGGCGCGCTGCGCCCGTGCCCGGCGCCCATTCATCGCCTTCGCGGAACGGGGCCGTGGGCGGCGCACTTTCGCCTCGAGAGAAGAATGAACCCGGCCGGGCCGCGCCGGGCCGCGCCGGGCAGCGCGCGTTGGCGGGCGCGAGCACCGTACGTGGGGGATAAAATAAACGCTGCCCAAAACTGAAGCGCAAAAGCACTTCCTACCTCCTCAACTTTGACCTTACGGAACGAGAATAAACTGAAATTCACGCCGTAAACTCACGCGAGTTCGTTTTCACCCCATTGTGTCGCGGTGCATTGTGAGAAGGGAGATGCGACGCAAACAGGAGGAGTTATTCCACCTTTGCAGGCGCATTGTCGGGAAAATTTTAATTTCGCTTCGTTCTTGTTGGAATGAGCTCTACATTCATTTGCCCGCAACTTCTGTTGCGTCATGATGGGGAACGGTATCTTTTTAGCTGAATTCACATTAGGACGAATGTTTTAAACGCTCACTAGAGCGCACATCCAGTCACACTGCGTTCAAAACGTTCTGGCTAAAACGGCCGAACCTCCAGAATGGCTGAATATCTCAAAAGAACTTGCAGTATTCGGTCGTATTGAACCATTTAACATGGGCGAAGATAAACGTGTTTCCTTAGCTTGTAAACGAGAAGCGGGGTGGAAGATCTCCGATTCAAGGCAGCACAAACGAAATATCAGCAAGAAATTATTGCAGAAAATTTAACAAGAAATGTTGAATTGAATTGCTGATAGTGTGTGTGTGTGTGTGTGTGTGTGTGTAACATAAATCCAATTTCACAAATGAAATAGAAATGTGAAGGTTTCACTTTCAATTATCTCGATTGCATCAAACAAGACTCTCTCAGCGAGCAGTTTAGCTTTTTTCACTTACGTTACATGACATATGTGTACTTAGGCGTGCTCTTCCGAAACAAGAAGCCACGGTTCCTATACTTCAAGATGAAACAGTTTATATTTGCATAATTTCATAAACTTTTCACAATAACAACATAAACTTTTAGTTTCATGAGCTGAAACTGCCGAAACATGCGCATTCATTTGTTAGTTGCAATTGGTTTAGTTGACACAAAGACTTTACTTGCGGAGCGTCTTTCAATCTTTTCACGGGGGCCACGTCCCCCATTCCACCTCCCCCCCTCAGTGTACATAGACAAATGTCTGTTGCGGTGTAATACACTGTAACCACCACCGTTCGTCAGAATCTTCCAAAATTCACTTCGACCGAACACGGATCCACTCTGGCCGTACCCTCTCCGGCCCTTTGTCGGACACTACTTCATTTCGCGTCGTTTCTAACGAACGAGCTTCAAACTCGCGCGCCCGTGACGTCGGTTGCGCCGTGTTAGGCAAAACCGCCCGCTGGAGCTGGCGACCTGACAGAGCGCCGCCAAATTCGTCCAGCGCGCGCGCCCGTGACTCACGCTCGACTTCCGCGTGCGCGTCAGTGTTGCCACGTTAGGGGTTTTACCCCTAAATTTAGGTGTTTAGTGGATGTTATTTGGGGGTTTTAGTTAGAAGGTTCGTCGGTTTTTTAAAATTTTATTTTCTTTCAAAATATCTATTGTGTATCACAAAATCACAAAAAAACAAAAATAGTTCCTTATGATTATTATAGGTTTGTATTTATTCAACAATAACTATGAGTAGTAAAAACACCTATGAGCGTGTAAGATTTTGTGAATGAATTCCTTCGTTTAAAATTGGGCGGTTGTTTGTCACAACCAAAGAATGGTAGAAAAGGGCAACACATTTGATGAAAAGGAACGAATCACACCAATATACAAGTAATGAACACAACTATTTCGGTTGAAGGAAAGTTTTTTCAAAGAGATATCACTATTTCTTTTTCGGTAGTTGCAATGAGTGAGACAAAGATACCTCTTACGTTTCGTAACTCGTACACAGTGTGAAACACCTTAAAACAAAACTTGTACAGTGTATATATATATACATATGTACATATATGTGTGTGTATATACACACATTATTATATAAGTAGTTGTTATACATATTTTTATACATTACAAATATAGATGTTCACTGTAAAATATAATATCAGATACAATTAATAATCATACAATTTTTCGTATCTCCTCATATATTTTAAACCAGAACCTTTTTTAATTGATGGTTTTCGCAGTGCTATCTAGTAGGACATGATCAAGTCTACCTGGCAACACTGGTGTGCCTCCGCCACCTGTGTCGCGCGGAGACTGCGCTATTCGGATGCAGATGACGGCCGAGGCGGGAAAGCCGTTGACGACCAAACGGCCGATTTTGAAGTGAAAATAGCGTGGCCTAAAAAGGGCTGAAAAAGAGAGAAAAAAGGTTGGAGGGTTTTGGAGCATAAGTCAAAACACGTGCACGTCGTTTCTTTCATGGTTCGCTGTGAAATAAA
The DNA here is from genome assembly GCA_031308135.1 of Acheta domesticus. Lineage (NCBI taxonomy): Eukaryota > Metazoa > Arthropoda > Insecta > Orthoptera > Gryllidae > Acheta > Acheta domesticus. The sequence goes on along the minus strand of JAHLJT010009355.1, from coordinate 54,444,897 downwards.
TGCAGAGGTGTAGATTGATCTCGAAATAGTAGGGTGGTAGTGGTCGTGATTAGTATTCTTCAAGATGAGAGTTGTTATTTATAGTTATTAAATTTGTTCAACGAATTGTCACCCCGACCGGGATTCGAACCCGGATCTCCTCGTTTACGCGCAGTTGCTCTAACCACTAAGCTACCGAAACAACCAATTCTTGAACAGTTCTTAGGCCTGATGTATGTTAATTGGGTTATTTCCTAAACGTTTCCAGAATGCGCTGAAACTGTCAAACCGTGCATGCAGTTCTTTATTTATTTGGTTTGGGTAACTTATGTCTTAACTTTTTCTTCTTCCCATCAATGTCTTCACTTACAATTCCCTTCTGTCGTATTGTATTTTCGCTGTTTCAGTTTCTTAATCTATTTCTGGTATTCATGGCAAACATATATTTACCATCCAGTTGTCTGCTTTAACTTTTTGCAATTATCAATCTATTAGTTAAAAAAAGGAACCCGAAAGAGAATAATATTGGAAGGTAGTAGAAAGAATCCCATTTTCCTCTATCTGAAACTTGAATATTAATGAATTTCATTAATAATTTTACGTTTTGTGTTGAATTAAAAAAGAAATTTGCTTGAAAAATATTATATAATTGGTAAGAAAAAGATGTAGTCTTTCCGGGTCATTGACAGTCAATGGAAGAGAACGGAATGGAAACTCCTACGGTAGCGACAGGAGCTTATTCCTAGCATTCTATATTTGAACTCTCCGCTGTCAGCTCCTGCTCACCTTCACAAAGAGATTAACTGATCGTATAGTTTTATTTAGATACCCTCGAACACATGCTGAATGGTTGAGTGTGTCCGAAAGGTTGGAAATGCCAATGTCATGGCCAACTCACAATCCACTAGATCTCCTTTGGAATTTGGAACGCTATTTCAGATCACAAATAAAATTCAAACCAATCAAATAAAAAGATTTCTCTCTAGCATGATAATAACATTTCTCGAAAAAACGTAAAAATCCTCTTTGAGTGCGGAGTTTCTGATATCACGATCTACCGCTCCCAACTACGACGAAAACAGTACTGGTATTGGAAGTGATTCCATATCAAGTGCCGCAGGAGAGAAGGGACGAAGATATGGCGAAAGCGACCAGCGTTGTGACGTTGAGGGCGTCGGCGTTGACAACGATGATGTTGCCTTGAGCTGCTGCGACGCTGCTCGAGGCGGTGAAGGCTCACAGTGATCCGAGGGCGTATCAAAGAGGTGCTAAGCCAACATTCGTAAATGTATAGTCAGAGAACCGGCAATGTTTGTCAACTGAAATTTTATAGGTAGAAATGAAATTATTGGTAACCACAAGTGGCATGATTGTTATCTGTGAGTGGAACCCCGCGTCCAAAAAATAATTTAATATTATTACGTTTAAGGAACTCATGTACAAGAGAAAGAGCCAAAGTCTCGCATATATTTGGAGGATTGTTCTGCTGGATTGGAATCTGCTGCGAGACTGATTAACTAGGATGAAACAAGGAAACAGGCTTCGAGCATTTTGTTCTCGATTCTGATATGTTGCTGCCATTCTCGTTCCTTGAATTGAAGTTCACCCAGCATTGGATATTTTAAGCCAGAATATCATTTCTTTAGTTTCTACCTCATCGCAAAGGGGCTCTATCAGCTCTCCGTATCGGATGCCTCATCTTTGCTACTTTTAACATTTATCTATCCAGTCTCTGTTATGACCGATAAGGTTTAGTTTCCTAATCCACATATAAGTATACGAACAGTACAACATCCTACCGCGCAGCTTCTTGATATCTTTTCATTCTACTCAGTGATCAATGGATAGTTCCGTATAATCATTGAAATATCACAATCCAAGAAGCCGAACTGTACCGACCTGTTAATTTAATGCTGATGAGTGCGATGAATCGTTCCCACTGTGTGTCGGCGGCGGCGGCGGAGGGTGTGGGAGTCGGGGCGGCACGGCGAACAGTAGCGCCCACGACGCCCGCCGACACCCACCGCGCGCTCTGTATTAGGCTGCACCCGCCGCCCACCGCCGCACCGCGCCGCGCCGCGCCACGCCGTCGCGGGTGAGGCAACGCCCCTCCCGCCTTCCTCGCGCCCCTCTCGCTCTACTTTGCACGCCCTCTCGCCTCGCCCCGCCCCGCCCCCATACCGACCACCTGGAGAGATGGCTCAGTGCATCAACTGATGTCACTGTAGTCCCTCTGGCCGGGAGGTCCTGGGTTCGAGTCCCGACGGTGGCAGGATTTTCGACACGAGCTTGTCAGCTAGGTCGAATTCAGTTCCCGTCTGGAGGAGAATTCTAGAGGACCCGCTGCTCCGATCGGTAGTTTTCCGTGGTTTCTCCAATCAACACCAGGCGAATGCCGGAGCAGTAGCCTAACAAGCGGGCCACGGACCGCGCGCGATCTTCCCTTCTTTTCCTTGTCTTATCCTCACCCCTTACACACACACGTACACTAAAATGCACTACACTACCACACATGCCGGGAGACCGGCCGGGATCGTAGAGTATGTCCCGGCTGGGGCAGTGCCCCGCTGGTGGGAGATACCTGGTTGAGGAAAAACCCCGCGGCAACGGTAGGTCGGCGTCGGATCTCTCCATCCAGCGGGGAAAATCACCTACAAGATCCCGATGAAAGATCACACACTACGCTTACGGGAGTAAAGACCTTAGTAGTTGACGCGCCCGGAATCATGAACAATCAATCAATCAACCCCATGCCTCCCCCTCCTCCTCTTCGCCCCCGGGCAATCGGCTGACGAAGCGCGAACGGAGCAAATTCTTCTGCAACATGGTGCAGCTTTCGGGGCTGAGGTAGGGCCATTGTTTTAAAAGACGAGAAAAATTCTTTGAAGTATACTTCGGTTTTTATAACTTGGCGTGTCAGGGCCTGTCTTCACGAACGAATATCTCACGAAATTTCGAGTACTTTCTCGGTCGTGCCGCAAGATGTCGCATGATCACGACCGTATCAAACAGTGCAGTGTGACTAGCGGCATCTAGCGGAACGACCGAATAAGACGCGAAATGCCGCGAGATTTTCCATCGTGAAGACAGGCCCTGACACGCCAAGTTATAAAAAAGGAAGTATATGTTTCGAACCAAGTGCTGCGGACGCTACACTGCCGTACAGTATGACATGAACTGGCACTCGTAACCCGTAAGCTTGCGGTGTCCCAGACACCCTGGCGTTGACAGCGTCTCGGCGGAGGTTTCCGAAACCAACCTGCCGGTTGGTTGCGCACCCTACGACTATAGCGCGATTTATTCAACTCTGCTCCTGGCAGGTATCGGCTGATGACGTTTTGATCCAATCGGGATTCTTATATGTCGCTACAGTGACGTCATAATGTTGATGTTCTACTTCCCGTTTGGATAAGACAGTCAACAGCTGATATCCGCCAGGGGCAGAGTTGAATAAATCGCAGTTTAGATACGGCCATCTCTGTGACGCACGTCGCCACCCCAACGGCTACTTCGGCGCGGACTTGCAACGCTAGCGTGGCGCCTTCCTTCTCGCCTCGGAACAGTTGAGCTTGGCTCTCGCTTTCTTTCCAGTAAATGGACACCAACCACAATTGTGAGGTATTCTTGCTGGCCAGCTGGTTTCGACGGAACCACTTGCTCTATAGCAAACACTACTCAGTGATGGGTAATGAGAGACCAAAGAAGCCTATGAGTTCAATCCCACGATACTTGTAAGACGTGAAGTTGGTACATCCAGGAAGAAATAGAATACCGTTTTGAATTCCATCACCTTTACCATCACCATCGCCACTTCCTCATCTTTATGATCACCATCAGCATCTTAGTCGCTTTCATCGGCTTGCATCAGTTGCATATAAATTGGGGATCAAGTAATCCTTTAATATTTTCTCTGAAAACCTACTTCCTAATTCTACATAAAAAATGGAAACCAAATCAAACCAGGTAAGGAAAAGGACTGATTGAGTTGGTAAGCGCGATAAGGGGGCCGCCGCCGTATGCCCTTCTCTGGGTCGGTCTCCTATCTACATACGCGTTAAACACTTAGTTTTCCTTTTGGTCCCAAGTTACACACGCCGCTTGCATCACCAGCACCAGTTCTACATCTGCCACCCCCCCCCCCGCCGGATCTGCGTCAAATCCAGCGCCACCATTGTTCCCATCAGTGAATCCATTATTAACACTGCCACTACAGTTGCCTCCTTACTCGCTACCATCCCAATCTATCCTTCAAGTGCTTTCTTGGAAACCTCAGCAACTCCACTCCAACTTTTTCTTTTCTTTTTTACTTTTTGGGGAAGATCGATATGCTCGAAACGTGTCAAGCCACACAAGATCTAGCCACCGATCGTGATGGTTCCTTTTAGTTGCAAAATCTTCCGTTCCGGTAGCCCGTCTCTCCAGGAAAAGATCGCCGTCCGGTTCACAATGTGTGCGTCCCGATACGTGGGCTCGCGTGAAAGCTATCGTTGTTCCTACTCGTTCGTACCAGTTTGTTCGCAAAGTGTTCGTGAACGTTGCCGATAAGGAAGCGAAAAACGATCATCGACTCTTTCTACTAACATATTTCAGTCTGTCAAGAAAAAGGTGTTTCCCGCTTACGGTAGGAAACTGTTAATGAGGAACTCTTTCCGAACCACGCCCAACATTCCGTCTTAATGAGAGTACTTTTCGTGTAGTGAACTAATTTCAGACGATTCGCATTCTTCGTTGGCGCGGTTCAGCCAGGAGCAGATAACTAATCCTCAGCACTTGCGATGTCTGTTTTGCATACACAAGTATGTGTGGGGCCACCTGTTTTGGTACAGTGGCACTTTGCTCTCAGTGGCCATGAAAAATGGTGTGTGGCCAGCTGTTCGCTCGGCCCACTTGTTGGAGCTTGTTTACTGTTTTTGATTTATGAACAAATTTTATCTCTTCTAGTATCAATAGTTACCTGTATCAATCTTCCCGAGCTTTATTTTTTTGCTAGATACCAAATCGGTTGTTTCTGAGATTGCATTTTATTGCCACAATAAAACGAGGAATGTCGAAGGTAATTTGCTACCGAATTTTTCACAAATACATTTAAATAAGCAAGTTTTAGGTTGAATCTCAATAATCTTTTCAGTTCTCATTTTCAGTAAGTATATTAATGTAAACAAATTTTGTTGATATCTGCTATTACCTATGGAGGGAAATATTTAGGGATGATTTTTGCTCGCGACAACTCTGTGACTCCTCTTTTAGTTTTTCGGTCAAGTACTTTCACAACACAGAGAACTTTCATAAAACTAAGCGAATAAAACTTGGCCACGTTGACAGTGATATTTTTGATTTGATTGTTTCCGGGACAAGTCAGCTGCTATGATCATTAGTCCTGTTAGTGAATATATTATTATCACGGGAGGTGGCAGTATTCCACTCTGCTGGCTGATGCGATCTGGCGCCGACCTACATGATGTTGTGGGAGATTTCCTCCCTCAGCTGGGCACCGGCCTCAAGCTCTAGGCACCCGACTGGTCTCCCGACATGGTAATAGTGTAGGGCATGTGTGTCTGTAATGAGAGACGATAGAACTAGGAAGGCGAAATAAAGTTCGCGCGCCATCCGTGGCTCGTTTGTTAAGGTACCTGCTCCGGCATTCGCCTGTGTTGATCAGAGAAAGCCACGGAAAACTATCCGAACAGAGCAAGCCTGACAAGACAGAATTCCCCGGACAGCAGCTGGGTACGATCTACTTATAAAGCTAAGTCGAATACCTTCCACTCTCGGGGCTTGGACCTAGGACCCCCGGTCAGAGTCGCTGCAGAGACAACAGCAATGTTGGCTCTGAGCTAAACTCAGCCGCTAAGAGTATGTTTGTGAGGCGCATATTATAATCATTCTCTGCCCGTCGATCTGGTGTCATAAACCTAAACTCATGCCAACCACTTTAAATTATCTGATCATGTCCATGAAACATTATCTACATCTAACTTTAATTTCTATTACCCTCATAATTTCAGTGATTGACATCCTGCATTCACGTCTGTATTACAGAAGTGTTTCATGTCAGTTTCTCTTGAGCTGGGTAATATACATCAAGTTAATGTTTGTTCTGATACACTGAGGACCCCTCATTGTGAATTCTACAGTAATTACTCAAAGTAAATGTATTATATTTCCTCTCCACAAGCTTTCTCCTAAACATTATCTTGTATTCTCTACGTGTGCAGTGTGTCACATTTTAGTATGAACGAGCGTGTTTCATCATGTGTGAAGTGTCGCTTGTGTACTATTGCGCGCATGGAGCATGGAGTGACGTGTTGCGTGCTTGTGTTGCAGACCTCGCTGCCGCGCGCCGGCTGCTGGAGGCGGAGGGTGGGGCGCTGTGCCCTGGGTGCAACATGCCGTTCGACAAGGGGCGCAAGCGCAAGCTGATCGACGCGTGCGGCCACGAGCGCTGCTACGCCTGCATGTTCCGCAGCGACGCCTGCCCGCTGTGCGCGGCCGCCGCCGCGGGCCCGCCCGCCGGCGCCCAACAGCGCTCCGCCGACGCGGGTAAGTGTCGTGCGACTGATCGCATTCGACAGTCGCGCGACTACAAATGTGTGCGACTTGATCGCATACACTCGGTGTAGTGCGACAGTCGCGTTCTGTGTATGCGACAGTCCGTAGGAATTGTTTACAATAGGTGCTGAGTCGCATTCGACATTTGCACGCCATAGATGTGTGCGACAATCGCATGCACTCGATGTGTGCGACAGTCGCACGCTTTCTATGCATGCGACTGCCGAAGGAATTGTGAAGGTGCTGCAGTCATACGCATTCTGTATGTGCGACAGTTGCATGCGACATATTGTATGCAACGTGTTCCCTCCCGCCATATTCTTACGGCAAATATTAATGTCATCGTTTCTCTCCACCTTCAGCCACCCTGGGTGAAAACTGGCATACTTCACTGGGGATTTAGGAAAAAGAAAATGGGTTAGTGTTCAGGCTCTGGGGAATCGTAAATCCAATCAACCTACTTCATCATCAAGTCACCATCTTTGGAGATGACACTCGAATAAAGTAAAGAAGTTTCTTACTTTTACGTTCATTGCTATTTTCAGATGCATTTCGTAGAATGTTAATTTCATTATCACTTAAAAACACGTTCAGCAGCGAATCATGGCCGTAGAACCATGGCGAAAGATTTCTGGTAGTAGATGATTTCTGTGAAAAGGCAATTAAAGATAATCGTTTCATATTCAAATTAGAGAAACTTAATAATAAATAAAATTGACATCGCCACACCAATGAAATAGAGCATTTAAGAAAATGCTAGTGTCGTGCTGGAAACGCTGCTAGCAAGGGAAATTTATATTTCCCTGACGAGATTACGTAAATTACATTTTTCCTAATAAGAAGAACTAAATACTCAGCACAAACTAGTGAAACATCAATAAAATTACTACATATTTGTTTTTGATTTCCGAACGTCAATATTATCTCTCGAAGAATATGTTTATCTTACATTTGCACTTTTCTTCCTTTACAATTACTCATTTGGAAAATGCAGAACAATTTATCAGATTTTAATTCAGACACGCCTTGCGATTTGGCACGATTCATTGCTTCTGATACGCAATATTTATGAAGTATTTCTTTTTGAAATATCAATATTTTATGGCATTGCACAGAGTTAACCCGTTTGGACTTGGGAAACCACGCTCATTCTTCACTGCTATCTATCGATTTCCATTGGACTTTTATGCACCCGTTCAATTTACGATAGTGTACGAGAGAGCGACGTTGCTTTTTAGGCAAAAGCGTGTGGATACCAATACTTCTGTAATTTCTACGTGGGGTAGATATAGGTAGTACGATGCGAAACTTCATGTGGTTTCCGTCTTTCATATCTCCTTTAAATCCCTTCTTTCTCTGTAAATGCATTAATTATTTCCAGTCTGCCAACTTTGATGAAAGTTCCCAGAACTGAGTATAAAGATCTCTACTGCATGCACATGTTAGATTATCTGAATGGTTTCGATTATCAGAACTAAAGCGAAAAGTCGCAGACATGGATGTATCAAAACCTACAAAAATGTTAATATTTATATCCAACCCTTGTGAACAAATTCTCCTTCATATCATTATGGAGTTTCTAATGCTTTTAATTTGATGTCTGAACGGATTTTATCTCATAAGAAATTTGCTTGAAATTATCTTTGGATAGGTTAGAGTAATAGTCCTCTTTGATGATGATTACACTTAATTTCACTTAGTAGCATACATATTCAAGTATCTTTCATAATACGGAGCAACTGATTGAAATTGTGGTTTGATGCAAGTTTCTTCTTACCATATCTATTTGATGGTGCAGAATGTGTTGCTAAGTGAATTTTGTGGGCAGGTTTTGACTCATCTGCATATCGTAAACTCATGGCATATAATTGACGAGTTGATCGATGAAGCTAACACAGCAACTATTCGATTATTATTATTATTATTATTATTATTATTACTATTATTATTAATGTATAATAATAATTTGTATATGAGGATTCTTTTTTAAGTTTCGGGTATTTCATTCTTCTGTGTATAAAACGGTTTTCCATATGACACTTTTTATCGATAATTATTGATTAATAGAAGGAAAAGAAAACATTCGTAGAATGCTCAAGCATGACGGAATATCTGGTACATAAATTAAAATGTAATCTTGATTATCAGCCTTGTTTATGTTTTCCTGATTTCTTGTGCAATTCTTCACTTTGCAGCCCATCCCATTAAGAAGGCGCTGGGAAGCTCTGAACCGATCTACGTCGAACTGAAGAACGCCGCAGGGATCCAGACTCGTCCAAAGGTCAAGACGAATGGGCACTTCACCTCGTTCATGCAGGTGGGTGAGAGGCGAAGGGCGTTGGCCTCGGCGAGTGGCGTCTGAGGCGTTGAGGAGCTGGGAGAGTTGTAGCGGGAAAAGTTGAGAACGTGAGGAGGCGAGGTGAGGTGAAAAATATCGAGTCAAGTCCGGAGTGAGTCGATTTATTGCTTGTTTAGTGTTTCCGGGTGCATCAACTACGACCAAGTCTCGTATATGTAGTGCGTGTCACATCCCGGGAAGTGGCGGTATTCCTTCCGTACTGGAACGTGGGATTCGGTTCCGACCTACGTTCCTTTCCCTCTTCTGGTACGTTGACTCTTACGTTGAATTCCCTCTTCTGGTATTTCCCCTAGCGTGGCCCCGAATCAACATGGGCCGATTCTGGTGCGGGCTGAGTGCGGGTCGGATGCGAGACTGGGGCGGGGCAGATCGGGTGCGGATCGGGCGCGGGTCAGGGGGATGCGAGGCGGGTGCTTGTGAGAAATGGGGGGGGGGAGATCGGGTGCCGGTCGAGTCAAGTCGGATCGAACTGGATCATGTCGGGTCGTATGCAGGTCATGTTGAGAGCGGTTCGACTCGAGTCTAGTGCGTGACTAGGGTGGGGGCAGATCGGGTGTGAACCAGACGTGAGTCGTTGGAGGTGCGTACTAATGCGGAACGGGGGCAAGGCAGATCGGGTGCGGTACGAGTCGTGTTGTGTTGGGTCGAGTAGGGTGGGATTGGGTGTGGGTCGACTTGGTTCGGGTGCACGAAGTAGGGCGGCGGCAGATCGAGTGCGGATTGAGCGCGGATCGGGCGCGGATCGTTGGGGGGAACGGGAGGGGGCGGGGCCGATCAGGGTACAGGTCGAGTCGAGTCGGCTGGGGGTGCGGTTCAACTCAGAACGGATCGGGTGCGGGTCGTGTTGGTTGCGGGTCGACTCAGGTCGGGTGCATCACTTGGGCGGGAGCAGATCGGGTGCGGGTCGGACGCGGATCTTGGGGTGCGTACTAGAGCGGAACGGGAGGGGGCGGGGCCGATCGGGTGCAGGTCGAGTCGAGACGGCTGCGGGTGCTATTCAAATCAGGTAGGATCCGACCGGATCGGGTCGAGTGCGGGTCGACTCGGGTCGGGTGCATGACTAGGGTGGAGGCAGATCGGATGCGGATCTTGGGGTGTGTGCTAGTGCGGAGCGGGGAAGGGGCAGATAGGGTGCGGATCGAGTCAGGTCGGGCGCGAGTCGTGGCGGCGCGGGTCAGGTGCTAGTGCGGAACGGGGCGGGGGCGGGGCGTGCAAATCGAGTGCGGGTCATGAGCAGTGGGGCGGGTGCGCGCAAGGTGTCGAGAGGGGGGCGTGGCGGGGCGGGCCCTCAGTCGCAGGCGGAGGAGGTTACTAGGTCCGGTGGAAACGTTCGCCCGCCGAGGAAGTTGCCGGGCGGGTTGGCAAATCAGACACTTCGGGACGGAGGTCACCGCCCTCCGACAGTTCAAGGACCCCTTGTTGCTGCTGTGAGGAATTTGCGTACTACTTTCATCTGACTTTTATGGTGCAATTCTTTATTGCCGTGAATGAGAATCATTAATTTTCAGAAAAGTTAACATCCAAAATAATGTTGGTATAAAAATGTCAAAACCGTGTTTGTATGGCAGTTCGTCGATGTCAGGAATGAGACAGCTTCGTTGGAAGATGCATGCCAGCAGTTGAAGAGTTGCTAATGAATTTTTTAGTTAAGTCATTTTCTCTAAAAAGTCTACGACGAAATGACGAAAAGTGTTCAAGGAATGATGAATCCAAGGAGAGCGTACATTTTTCTTCTTTCATGTTTTAGTCACGTTAAATTAACGAGGGCGTTTGAAAACTTGAAATCACGCATTTCTCTGTCAGCATCCAACACAGAAACTTGATTTCATTTTTATTTATTCTTTTATTCATATCTGTGATTCTGAAAAAAAAAAAAGAATAGCTTTTAGAAAAATAAGCATATATTGTGTGTTGCTAACTAGTAAGTATACGTAAAATTTGAACAAAGGTATTTAATGACTTAATGTAGTGTGGTCGTCGGGATGAGTTCAATAAAGTAGACCAAAAGAAAAAGTTTGAAATGAAATGTAGTTTCCTCAATAAAGTCTGAAGAAGAACGTCCCACATCATCTCCCGTGAAGCCGTATCTGATGTGCAGGCACCGCTCGCTGGGGTGGACGCCGTCAAACGAGTCGTCGCAGGGAAGGTCATGGGGCTCCTCGGCCGGGGTTTCCACCTGAGTAGTTGCACGTACTGCGTAGAGACTCTCCGACGGGCGCCGAGGACCCGTTTGCACTTTAAACTTCGAGATAAAGCGACGGAATGCAAGTGGCTCAGAATAAATGTTACGAACTTCTTTGGCACGTAGGGGAATCGAAGGTAATTACTAGGGAGAGGATTTTTATGCTCTAAAAATCTTGAAATATTCTTTTAAAAATATGCATTTATGACCTAAAATTTCTGAAATATGCACTTTAATTGGCAATTAAAATTAGCAATATTTCCTTTCTTGAAAAAAAAACTTTCTTTTTAAAATTTAGAAAGCATACTTGGAATGAAATATATATACACACACACATATATATATATATATATATATATATATATATATATATATATATTTGTGTAAACATAGTATAATCCTTCTCGCGGAAGAAATAATTGAAGTAAATATTCATTTTAGTTAAGTACATTGTATGTCTTGTTACATTCCATCTGTTTGGTTAAAAAATTGTTATATCAAGAAATATACTCCATTTGCGCAAGTATTTCATCATTTATAGAAAATAAAAACAACGCAAACTGTGACAAGCTCTTTCTAATTAATGAACACTCACGAATAAATATTTCTTTGAAAAAATAAAACGTTTTACAGATAATTTTTTATTTCGACGAAATATGCAAAATATGTGCTTATAATTACATGAATATGCCCCATCAGGAAAAATCGATCGAATGTGTGCAAATATGCACCAACAAATAAATCTACAAAGCATCCATTTCCCACCAAATTTCGAGAAATTTCACTTCCAATGCCCTGAAGCAACGGACAAAAATATGCAAAATCGTAGAAATCCGTTCCTTAGTGATTACTTTTCCCAATGACCATAGTTCAATACAAGGAAGTTACATATTGCTCGTGGGCTGCAATTGTGGCACAACTCAAAAATACGCATTTTGAGTGAATGCACTTCCCAGAATTGCAGATTGGACTACCTCCCAGCAGCAGTGGCATATCTTTCGGTAGAGTATTCCACAAACATACAGCAGTGTGAATGCAAGAATGATGTGTTTCAATACAAGGTGAAAACTTCACTCATTAATCTCAACGCCTGATTTTTTAAGTTGTGTCATTATTGCAGTCGACGAAGTGAGATTTGCCCCTGATTGATAGGCAACCCATCATGCACTACTGTCTAGCAGGTCACGTTCTGATGCAATGAGAAGTGATTTCGTGTACCTAGTGAACATCGATGCAGGATGAGTTGCCTACATATCAAGGACAAATCTCACATGTGTAACTACCTTTTATGAAATTTCCTATCACATATTCATCGGAGAAAAGTTTTTATCTTGGACCCGTTACGTGTCGTAGAAGTAACATTTATTCTGAGACATTCTGTATAAGGGGAATAGACATGTAATGAAATAGCATCTTACCCGCCCTGACAAAACAGCCTGCCGTTCTGGGAGTAAGTTATGATTCTATTCTAGTCGTGCTGAACCACACTAGGAGAACGAGCATCAAGGGAAAATGGCTGGTGTCAGGCCGCCTGCTATACTTCCCCTGCGTGGTTCAATGCGGTGTCGTCACGTGTCGGTCCTATTTCTTCGCTGACAGTTAATGCCCTAGGAGTATGATTGCGTCACATGCAATCGTGTAGCAACAGTCAAACGTTGCACAGCTACATTATTTCACGCATTCGCTTACCAATTTATTGACGAGTGGAGAGATGACAATAAATGTCAACATGAGCCCTATATAATTACAATTGAACTAAAAACAATGGGTAATTTAACCAGAAATGCAGTATGTATGTATGTATGTATGTATGTATGTATGTATGTATGTATGTACTTGGCGCGACAGACCGTGAACGGGTTCAAGCCTATCGGCGACGTCCCTGCCACGCGGCCTACGTGTGTTTAGCACGTAGACATCCCCACGCCGTATTCCGGTCTTCTCAACCTGGGAAGTGACATTTCTCATAGTCACACGGCAACATATACTAGGACATTGCAAGGAAAACACACTCTTGCCTCGACTGGGAATCGAACTATGGGCCGCATAGTGGAAAGCGAGCAAACTGGCCAAGAGATAACCGCGAGGCCTAGAAATGCAATAAGTAAGTCAAAATCAAAATAATTCAAATAAAATAAATATAAAATTATCACTTTCAGTAGTTGAGAGGGGATACTTCTCAATGCCTCACTTAGCAAGCCCCGCCTTCAAGTGTATTTATTTCGCGGTACGCCTTTTCTGGTAACACTTACCAATACCAATGGTCGCAGGGCTCCAGGAGCAATTCTTGCTTCAGATTCGGATTCGGCGCGTTGTCATACATAAAGAAACAAGTGTCAAATCTTTGGGTCTGAGAACATTTTTTTTTGCGTGCCTGTTTAACCATTTCGCTAGGCTAAAGCCGATCGAGTCCGAGCGCCTCTCCTCTCCAGTGGGGTTGATCCAAAAAGTAAATGACCATACCAGTGGTCCTCCGATAAACCAAGGTACCCCCAAGTGCCACTTGAGCAACCTTGTTCTGGGAGGGTCTAATGCAACATCACCGGAAAAAATACCGGTCGTGAAGCCCCGTATCGGTAAGTCTCTGGGTCTGACAAGTTTATTTTAAATTTTGTGTGCCTGTGTTATCAGTGCAGCGAGTCACCGCGGGTCGCCTGGCCCCAATTCTTACCTTCGCGCAGCCCTGGCGTCTAGAGCTGCGGGGCGGGGCGGGGCGGCGCGCTGCGGGCGGGGAGTGCTCGGGCGCTGGGCGTGGGCCGGGCAGCGGGTCGCGGGGTCGGCGAGGGTGGTGGGAACGGAGCGAGTATCGAGAGGCAGTGATCGATGGGCCGGCCGTGCGCGCGTCCACGGGAAAGGGCTAATGAGGGCGCCGCTTGCTAAACGCGCCGTCCATTGTGGAGAGCGCCGATCGACGGCGCGGGCGTCTGACAGGACGGGTTCCACAGCTCAATGCTCGCGCCGGGAATGGCTCAGGTGCAGCGGGCGAGAAACTGGTTAAACATCGAACGTGCATTAAGCTCGCCGGTATGTTTCCAACGGTACCGGAGGGAAGAGTGTAATAAATAATAATATTGGGGTTACTCGTTGAGAAATTGTTAAGCGAGGTTGTGTTCATCATTCTTTATAAGAAATCGTCTAGATGAGGAATTGCCGGATTCGGAATAAATAACAGAACTAACTTGTTTCTAGCCATATTTGTTTTGACGGAGTCTGGTGGTTGTGTCTCAGTAATGCAAACATGGTCTCGGGTTTGATGTAACATTTACTACTGGAAAACTCCAATACAGTAGTCTCGGTAATTCGAGGTGGACGAGACCGGGCCTACCTCGAATTAATGAAAACTAGAATTATCGGAAACGATCAATTTATTAAAATAGAAATATAAACACAACTTTTAAATTTCAATGTATATTTCCATAAAACTGTATTTGCATAATATTATTACATTAATTGCCAAAGATAAGTTAATTATATCCCAAAGTAATTGTCAATTGTTTTTTGATTAAGTACTACATTGATCCTTTTACGTGCGGCAATATCACGCCATCTTCTGAACATCACGTTGTCGGCTGGGGTTGCCTTAGGTTCTACATACCTCATGGTGACCTGTAGCACAGCAAGACCCTCGTTGTGACTCAAATGCGGTGTGGAATCAGATCCTCCTCCTAAATTTATTTATTTTATTTATTTATTTTTTTTGGTAAGTCGGATTTAACTGAGATTTATGGGGAAGTCGAACAATTGAGACTCGAATTATAGAGTCTCTACTGTACTAATAATTATAGTAATGCTGATAATATTTGTATTATATACTATATAATGTAGAATAAATTATTAAAGTTATACTTAAAATATGTATAGAAATGCATGTAGTTTTCAGAAACGAATACTGTGAAATGGTGTGTGCACTGCTGAACGTAAAAAGATTAGTGTTTGAAGTAAAGATATTGTTTTCACCCACTTCTACATTCAAAGGTAAATGTGCTCAATCATCTATTGGATCACACACACACACATTATCTGTCACATACAATTTTTACTGTTTTTTGACGAAAATAAGTGAAAATGAAATGAAAAAAACAAACATACCCATACTCTCTCACACTCACGCATTCTTTCTTTCTTTGCCTCTCTCTCTCTCTCTCTCTCTCTCTCTCTCACACACACACACAACACACACACAAAACACGCACACACACACAAACTCACACACATTCTCTCACACACTTCCGCACACTCTAGCATACTCACGTAGTCACTCGAAAACACACACACACACTCCCACGCAGTCTCTCTTATTCCAAACAACTTGTTTTTGCGCGAGTGAAGCTGAGTGTAGCGGCGTGCGCGCGTGTTGCAGGGGCGCCAGGAGCCGTCCATGTGCTCGTCGAGCGGCGCGAGCGGCGCGGGCGGCGCGGGCGCGGAGTGGCCCAGCCCCAGCCGCCTGCCCAAGACGCGGCCCGCGGGCTCCCGCGGCGCCCACCCGCGCGCCGCCGACGCCCACCCCATGACGCAGAGTGAGTACCCATACCACACCATAGACACCTCAAGGGGAAGAAGACAGTGCTAACCTTCGTTCCATAAATCCAAACCAAAGGCCTTAAAATGTCTCGTGAAAACAAACATCATAGGTAATACCACGAGTGCTTTGGAAATTGTTGATAAATTCCCGACTCGCGAAATGAGGAAGGGATTTATCTGAAAATGTCCAAAGAACGAGTGGTATTTAATAGGACTATTCCACGAATGAAATTATGTCCGACAGAGTTCCAAAAGGCAGCCAAATATTGAAAATAACTGAAAGCTATGTTAAAATCAATGTGATTGTATGATAGACATACGCGGTTTATTGGACATCGACATGGCGATCGATGCATACCGCCTCCTAAGGTAGATGAGTCACAGTTTATGATTGGCTAGGAGGGAGAAGCGGTAAGAAAAATCAGATAGAAAAGAGAGAAACTTTTTGAGATATACCGACTTGATTGGAGCATTTTGTATGTATAGTTGGTAACACTATTGGTTTTAATTTCATGAGTGGAATAGTCATCGAAATTCTGAATCAAACGTGTTTGTAGAACTACAGTATGTAGGTAGAAAGTAGCCAGAAGTGTACATAGAAAATAAGTCAAGTTTATTGTAGAAGGCTGTACGTTTTTCCTCTGGCTGACAAGAACTACAGACATTTGGGTTAGCACTATGTTCCCCCGTCCCCTTCAATTAATGCGTTGCACAGCAGTTGAATTTATTTTAACATAATTCATTACGTTAATCGTTAAAATAGTATATTCAACTGAAATAATTTGAAATTTAAAAATGATTGTAATTATCTTCATTTAGTGCTTTTAATACTCACAGGTATGAGAAACGCAACGCAAGATAAGTATAGTAAGTGCCAAGATGCAAGTAATGTTTTTAAATTGAATAACTATTGTAATTATTTCAGAACTTTTGAAATTTATTCGAACAGCATGAGTTTTAAGAGTGAGTTCATTTGTTGAATGAAAATTGGTATTGTATCTTTAATTTTCATATTATCACGAATACATCGCTGGAATAACTTTTTGGAGATGTACAGAAGTATGCATATTAATTATTTCCCAATATTTGTTTGTTATATTCAAAGAAATGCTAGTTTTATTGTTTCGTTTTAATATTTGTGACATTTCAACTTCAACTAGGTCAGATATTTTAATTTTAGTAACAGAGAATCAGAAATTCTAGTTCATTAATATTCCATTTAGAGGAACATCATTCACAGAACGCAAAACCGTTAGTTCGTATCTTCACACCATTTATCTGCCAACAGATGACTATTTTTCAGAGCTGTTAACCGTCACTTCTCCTTCTCACCTGGAATATACAGGAAATATAATTATCCCTCCAGAGAGGAAGCATGAAAACCATCGTCGCCCTCTATATCATCCTTCATGTACACTACAGCAAAACGAACACATTCTAGAAAAAGATTTACTCGCATCTCGACTGGAGGAACAAGCTCCGTTCCAGGAAGTTTTCTACCGGAGCCCGACCGGGGCCCGACCGGAGCCCGACCGGGGCCCGACCGGGGCCCGACCGGGGCCCGACCGGGGCCCGACCGGGGCCCGACCGGAGCTGGACCGGAGCCCGACCGGAGTGTAGTTTTCTCCTTTGCTACGTGCAGTTCGGCCCATTGCGCGCCGCCGCCCGTGGCACTGTGCCCGGCGGCGGGCCAGCGACCGCGCGGGCCGCGGCGATCATATGGTCCGGGCGAGCGCGCGCCCACCGGCGCCGCCGACGTCACTCGCGCCGACCTGACCCCGCCCACTCCGCCGCGCGTCGTTTCCTCGAGGACCGCGGCGCGGGACGGGACGGGTTTCTTGGCCCCGGCACGTGTTGATTGTTCTCGGGAAAGCGTGGGTGGAGGTATTTTTAAGACTGCGGGGAATCGTAAATATCCCGGCTGTGTCCAACCCAAGTGCAGGTGAAATTGGGAACTTGAAAAATTCTGTGACACTCGTTTTCTTACTGCAGTGAAACGTGTTCAAATACAATAGCAAACGCAGTTTTAAATACCTAAGTTATACCTGGATTTCATTGTTTAAGATATTAGATCCTTAACTACCAATATATGTTGTTGGTTTTTTTTTTTGTTTTTGTTTTTCAAACTAGATATAATTAATTATCTCGCGCGATATCGCACTTAGGTTCTAGTCCGGTCGGTGCGCATAGCGTCGACACTGCTAATTTGCTGGATCGAAAACAGGATGGAAAACTGGATGATAACTGTAGAAGTCGACTGCTCTGATCGGTCATTGACGATTCCAAGCGGATGGGGGAGCAATAGTTGTTTAAAATAACGAACCGCGAGCAATCTTCCCTCCTTATCTGCCTCTATTCTCAATCTCACAGCTAAAACCACATCCTCATACGTCCCCACATTACTTGCAGTGATAGCGTAGGGATCAAGCTATTACTACAAATCCGCAGGCATCACACCCAAACCTAAGCAGTATTATAAGCCAGAAAACGGTAATTCCACCGAGATTAAATACCAGTTACAAATAAGTCCTTTTGAAAACCAAATATATTCTCTCTACTTCAAAAATGTCTTATTTTCTTCTATAAAAGTGCATGTGTTTACACAGTCTTATCGGGCCGTTAATTTCCTGGGCGATATATCCATTTTATGGGCTCATTAATTCCGCCAAAAAGATGGCCTTGGGGGCTGGGCCCGGCGGCGGCGCGGCGCGTCGCGTCGCGTCGCGTGCTGCTCTGGGAATGTGGGGCGGCGCGTCCTTTTCGGGCGCGCGCCCGCAGCCCCGGAGGGCAGCCGCTTTCGCGCGGCGAGGTCGCGTCGCGCCTTCGGACCAGTTCGACCAAAATACAGCCACGTCAGCCCGCGTCACCCGCCTCACCCGCGCCCCCCCCGTCCGCCCCGTCCGCCCCCGCGGCCGGCGCCCTCGCTCCGCGGTTCCGGGGCGCGCGTCTCGTGGCTTGTTCTTCCTGGCTCCAAGTTTGGGACCGGCTTATACTGCGATTTGGTCAACTCTGCCTCTGGCAGGTATCAGCTGTTGACGGTTTCATCCAATCTGGTAGCTTATACAGTTAGTAACAGTCCTGTTTGTACAGTTCATCATTTGCTCGAAAATCGTTAATTATAAGTGGAAAATTAGTACTAATGAAAAATATATTACAAAGATAATTGAATAATTCAAGTTAAATAAAATGTAACTTTGTACACCGAGACGAAACGGCCTTCAATTTGAAGTTCACCAGCACATTTTGTTGCTTGGAAACCTTCCTAGCGGCCAGTTCCCGAGCGACTAAATGTGCTGGTGAATTTCAAATTCAAGTTCATTTCGTGTAGGTGTACAAAGTTACATTTTATTTAATTGGAATTATTCAATTATCTTGCAATGTATTTTTCCTAAGTATTAATTTTCCACTTAAAATTAATATTTTTTGAGCATATTATGGACTGTACAAACTAGACTGTTACCAACTGTGCGTTGCTTCAGTGATGTCACTATGCTGACGTTCAAGCTCCCGATTGGATGAAACCGTCAACAGCTGATACCTGCCAGAGGAAGAGTTGAATAGATCGCAGTAGAGGTGGCTCAGGGCATCAGTTGATGTCACTGCAGTGCCTCTGGCCAGGAGGTCCTAGGCTCGAGTCACGACGATGGCAGAGTTTTCGACATTAGCTTGTCAGCTAGGTCGAATACAGTCGCTGTTTGGGGGAGAATTCTAGCGGCCGGCTGCTCTGATCGGTAGTTTTCCTTGGTGTCTGCGATCAACACTAGGCGAATGCCGTCATCGAGCCTCACCCGCGCCGGCAACCCCGTCCGCCCCCGCATCGGCCAGCGCCATCGCCCGCGTCGGTCGAAGGTTCCAGCCGCATATATCTTTCCTTGTTTTTCCTAGCCCTATAGTACTCCAGGTTCGGGTCTTACGCCTGCATTGGGGGACCACTTTTCTGGAAAACATGGAAAACCGGGAAAAATCATGGATTTTTATTGCTCGGAAAAAGTCAGGAGAAATCAGGGTATTTGTAGAAGAAGCGATAGAAGACTGAGACTGGAACAATTTTGACAGGGTATAGAAATTGATATTATTAGGCAGCGTCAGCAAGTGAACTGGAGGGTGATCGCGGAGTATGTGGTCATTGGCAGCAGTAACCGCCGCTCCATTGATTGATTGATTGATTGATTACTAGTGGTTTCGGGCGCGTCAACTGCTAAAGTAATTAGTCTCGTAAGTTTAGAGCATGTTTTGGCTCGGGAGGTGGCTGTGATCTTTCTCCGCTAGATGTTGAGATCAGGCGCCGACCTACTGTCGGCTGGCGGTATTTCCTCAACCTAGGTATCTCCCACCAGCGGAGCACCGCCCCAACCGGAAGAAGCTCTAAACTCCCGACCGGTCTCTCGGCAGGATCAGAGCAATCGGTTTCCAGACAGCAACAGAACTCGTCCCTAGCCATCTGGCCAGTGTCGAAAATCCTGCCATCGCCGGGACTCGAACCCCAGGAGTGAGGAACCCACCCTCATCGGCCAACCGATCCCTCAACCCGCCATCAGAGACACTGCACTGACCGCAGGCCCGACCTGGTCCTAGTCAATAGACAGGGGACCTCTTGTAGGATTGTACATCACCGCTCCCTTCGTGGGGGAAAGGGTGCCTGGCGACCACGAGAGAAAAAGATTCGTCCAAAAAACGTAATTTGCAAATTTAGAACGTAATTTGCAAATCCAAGCTGCCTATCAACTACAAAATTACTGCACTGAATTGTTTGTAATCCGCGTTCCAAAGGCGCGAAATTCGCGTTCAAGAAGATACACAATTAGAAGTCATTTCTAGTAGCTCTAAACACTTGGTTTCAAATTATTTAGTTTGTTTTAAGACATTCTACGAGCGAAGTACATTCTCAGAAATACCCGTATTACTTTAATGTAAATTACATTGAATTCATGTAAATTACATTGAATTCATGTAAATTACATTGAAATAATTATCATGAACGCACATTAAATTTAATGTACACATGAACATTATGATTTAAGAGTTAGAGGTTTTTGGCTATAACTGGAAGGAATGAATGAACTGGCGATTATGAATATACGATATGAATGATGAGAGGTAGGGGAAATGGGAGAACCTCTACTTTAAATTATATTGATTTTAACTTAAGCATTAAATTTAATGTACAAGTATATTAAGCTCTTTTTAACGTACAAGGTTACATTAAGTTTTATATGCAATAAAGGAATCTACGTTAGATTTAATAACATTTCTGACAGTGTACGCTTTACTAACAGAGCTATCCAGTACTTTTTAAGCCGTGACCTCTCTGGCCTTTTCTCTTGAGGAGCCAGGAATGAGGCTAATCGTCTAGCTCGTGCGTGCACTTGGCCATTAACAGTAAGAGAGTCCGCATGTACTTACTTCTACGTATCTGTTTAGCTCTGTTAAATGTCCTGAGAGCAGAGAAAGGAGGAAGAAGCAGGAGAGGACGGGAGGATGTGCTACGGGAGGGCAAGCACCTTTCTCATTTACACTACCACATATTTAATAAGAGATTCTCCCTTATAGCATTACCAGATACATGCAATGAGTGGTCGTTTCGTAAAAGATGGTAATGTTCCTTATACGTAGCTGTTAGTTATAATTCCTACAACGTTGTGGTAGAGTCATTAAAAATTTAAACAAGATGTATAAATACATTTTCATTAAATAACGGAAGACTATATCATGTATTATCGCAGAAACTGGGAAGCTTTCGCATTCGTTATTGGAGTTGATCTCTGCTCGTGAAGAAAGAAAGCAGCATTCGAACATCTTCAAATACTTCCAGTCAGCCTTTCCGAACACCATTCGATTATGCAGCACGTTGCATCAGCATTTTTCATTTAAACATTTAACTTGAAGATATTATGTCTTCGTTTACTCCTTTATAATATCAATTTTGTGAGTATTAAGGGGATGGGGGAAAATGTAATTTATGATGTTAGCAAACATAGAATCTTCATTTCTGTCAGTTTTAAGATAGAGGAAGAACAAAGTTTAAGTAAAAGCGGCTCAACACCTTTGGCATTCGGCGAGTAGCGAACGACTGCTCGCCCAATCCCGAGCTGCTGATGTGCTCGGCGAGTGGTCGTTTTCTTTGATGAGTGCAGAAGACCGACATGCGGTGGGTAGGGCGAGCACTGAATGTCGCTCTGCAAATAGCAAGCAACACATCCACACTGTTCGGGTTTTGCCGAGCGGTCGCTCGGTACTCGCCGAATGCCGAATGTATGGAGCCCCCTTCAAATTATATTGTACTAAATAGGTTAGCTGAAATACAAATATTTTAAAATATAAAATAAGATGATAAAGAAGAAAGCGTTACTTGTGAAGTTGGAAAAATATTTTATATGAAATATTTCGATAATTCGACCCTTTGGAATGAGAAGGTTCCAACTGATCAAAATCGAAGAAAATAAGTTGGTAATGTGAGAAGTATCCGGTCTGGTCTACCTACCTTCTGCTGCATGTAGAACATACTCGTACTGCAATATGTGGACAAATTTGTACGGTAAAAAATCAAACTGTAGGTGGGGAGATGGATAAATAATGATTTAACGAAACTTTGACTCATTGGATTTATTCAAAATTTCTAAGAAGTTAGATGGAATCTTTTCATTCTACAAGATCGAAATATCGGTTTATTAGTGCCTCTTCGTCACAGTAAAAGCTGCTGTCATAAGTGGCGTAAGTGACTTCGCCCTTCCCTTGTGGGCTAAAGAGCGCAGAGCAGTGCGGATGGGCGGCGGGTGCGAGATTGCTTAGTTCGCACACTTGAGGCTTCAGCGTTCGCGGAAGCGCCCAGCCGCGCCCGCCCAACCCCGCCACGCCCAAGCCCCCACCCCCACATCCCTCACAACCTTCCCGACTCCGCCCATGCGTTCTCGCCCCCACGCCTCCGCCCCGCCCTCCCGCCAGCCCCCGACTCATCATGACCCTCCCGCACCCTCCCACTCACCCCCCCTGCCCCGCCCCACCCCGACCTCCCGAACCGTCCCACGCGCCCCCGCGTCCCATCGCCCCCCCTCGCCTCATCACGGCCCTCCCGCACCTCATCACGGCCCCGCCCCGCCCTCCCGCCCCACCCTCTTCTCATCACGTCCCTTACACACCCTCCCACGCGCCCCGCCCTCTTGCACCTTCCCACGCTCCCCACCCACCCACCCACCCTGCGCGTCCTCCTGCCTCCGCCCCCGCATTGCCATTTGTGTGCTGACGCCCCGCGTGTGTCGCCGTGTCCGCGAGGCTGCCCCACGCCGCCGCAGACGCGCCGCCGCTTCTTCCTCAGCCCCAAGGCCCTGCGCAGCCCCTGGGGCCAGCGCGGGCCCCGCGAGGCCGGCGAGCACCGCCCGCGCTCTCAGGTACGCATGCGCACAGACCGCTCCCGCCCGCCTGCAGCCTCTGGCCTTCACACTCCGAGCGACAGAGTTCATACAACCCTTGCGCCATCAGCATTCAAATTGTATCAACATTACTACCTCACATCCATCAAAAACTATGCAGTCCCAGCCCACACGACCAACCATTGAGGATCACAATAAAGATTCATTACTTCATTACTTTCAACTTCCAGTCACTAAGAAAATGCTTAAAGATGCGCGATCGTAGATAACTGAATAAGGATTCAATTATGTACTTTCCCAAAATAATTTAATTTTTGATCGTGTTAAATCTGCAATACGTTTAGAAAATATTTAATTATGTTTCTGATATCATTACGTGCTACTTTGCGAAACTACACATGCAGAATAGAAATCTCCGTTTTGATTTATTATTTATTTGTTTATTAACGTAATTCGTCTTCCTTTCTTTTGCTTCTTGCTATGCTTCCAAGTATTTCCCAAGGTATATGCTGATAGAATGACGTAGATGGGCAGGCATGCCTTTATTTCGCTTTTTAGAGAGAGAATAATACGATAAGCATGAAGTCAAGGGCAAAAATTTGTTATACTTACTGCTGTTACACTGTTTGCTGGAAAACTTTGTACTGATCACTGTGTTAAGATGA
The DNA here is from genome assembly GCA_031308135.1 of Acheta domesticus. Taxonomy (NCBI): domain Eukaryota; kingdom Metazoa; phylum Arthropoda; class Insecta; order Orthoptera; family Gryllidae; genus Acheta; species Acheta domesticus. The sequence goes on along the minus strand of JAHLJT010009355.1, from coordinate 54,421,275 downwards.
ACTAGAAAGAATTTTTAATAATTTGATAAATGTCTCATTACTTAATCATTAAAAATGTTTGCAATAACCGGTATTAATATTTACATAATAACTTATGACATGGAAATGATATGAATCCCAAAATATAGCAAATCAAGTTCGACAAAATTTGTTTTTACTATAACGCTTCGTGCTTCATGAAGTTTAAACCTTACATAAACGATCTCAAACAGTACGGTCGTAACTATTTATTACGTTACTACTAACTATTCATTTACTTCGCGTTATTATTTTATTCAGTGCCCCGAAATTTCAAAGTAGATTAGTGCTGTAGTGGTCGCCGTACTAAGCGAGATTACCTATCAGAACATTCATCTTTCGTTAGCAGCAACAGACCTTCAGAAGGATGCCAGGGAAATAGTTGACTAGCCACTAATCAGTGGCTCTAAAGAACGACAGAATGGGTATATTTTTTGTCGAACCAAAGACGAGGGTAATTTTTATCAATCAAAGGTATCTCCGCTCTGTGAGTGGTGGTTTTTGAAACCTGCTCTTCTTACTTGTCATCGCTTTGTCTAGCAGAAAATCCGTGTTTCACCAAAATATGAGTTCTCAAACTCGCTTTCTCCTTCGCTAGTTAGCAAATCCACCCGTCTGTCCCTGCCGTGTCCTCTTATCCCCTGTTCAGTCCTCACCCTCGAGGCATCCTCATCTGCAACCGCGCTCCCTGAAGGCTCGCGCCCTGATCGAGGTCTTCCACAGCGTCGGTGACCAGTTCGGCATCGTCGACGGAGAGTTGGTCCAGCTTCGTGCTCGGCAAGATCAAGTCGCTGTGGTTCTCGAGCTCTGGCAGCGGCGCGGGTCTCAACCAACTGGCCGAAGGCACGCACTCGGCACGAACTTGGCACGCTCGTCTTGCTGCACGTGTGCGGCTCGGGCGCAGCTGGGGAGGGGTTGGAGCACGCTACCCTGTGGTTCTCTCATTTGACCAGAGGCGTTTGCGCGGCATGGCAGACATGTCACGTGCCATGGGCGCCGTTCGCAAGGGGCGTTGTTTAGAATATACCCGCTGAAACAAATAACAACCACCCTAATTCGAAGTATTCTGACAGGGACGCAAATTCTAGGCTTGCCATGGGCGCCTGATTACCTAGATACGCCTCCGTGTTTGACAGCCCTCTTGCAGGACTGCCCTTCCTAATAAATCTGAAAAGTCCAGACCTACGACCAAGGAATTTCAAGGGATGTGGACATTTTTGGAAATAAGTTTTATTTTTCGAAATTTAATTTATTGGGAAACAATTTTGATCATGAAATCAATTTACTTGTATAATTCTAAATGTGTACTGGAATAGTTCAATTGCCTTGATACAATTTTTATACCATAACCACTACTCATGATTTATTAGTTCATGAAGTAGAACTCCTTGACATGGAACTCAATACTGATTAAGTTTGAGAAATTCTTAACATTATCATTTAAATAGATAAATGTGTAAAATATGTGTAAAAAGTGATGGAAGTGAAAATCATCAAAAAGTTGCTATTTTACATACAAGTGAAAATCAACAAAAAGAGAACCACATAGGTTGTAGTTGCTCCTACCATTATTTTCAGCAAATGCCCTTGGTTGTTAGCTTTGAAGCAGTGTTTGCAGTGCAGTGTGAAGAATTATTTGCATGGTAGTGAATGAATTTGCTTTTACGTATGCTCCAGAGAAGAATTCTATCTTGCAATTCTCTTGCTCATTCAATCAGTTTGCTTGCTTACTTGCAAAATTCCTCATTGCAGATTTGTTGAATGCTTGTGCTCATTTTTTACTCTGTGAAAATCTTCTCTAATTTTACATACAAAAAATGTTGTTAAATGTTTTTGAACGTTGGAACTGTTAAACCATGAATCAGTTTGAAGTGAAAAAACTGTAAACAATAATTTTAACTAATGATATGATAGGTTGATGCTTGTCCTGTGTCTACTCTATTCTCTTCATCTTGTTATATTCACTTGCTCCAGATTTTCCACATTTACAGGAAACTCCAGAGTTCTTGCTTATAAAGTTTGATATTTTCCAATTAATCAAGTTCTTTGCAGCACTCAACTGACCAGAAGTAATTTTGTGTTTGTAGTGCATGAATGAAGTGTTGTAGTTACATATTAATGTGTGTGATTGACATTTTACACTGACTTGCATTTGATGTTGTATTTTTGTCATTCACTTTTTCATTGAATTGGTTGTTGTGGTTGTGTGCCTGTAACATATTTTCATTGTTGGAATGGTTTGCAAATTGACAAAAAATCTTTCAAAAAAATTATGTGGAAAATGGATATTTTTTCAAAGTTTGGATGAATAAGCAATAATATCGAAAACAAAAAAAGACCAAAATCTGATAAATTGTTAATTTTCTCAGATTTCTACAAAAACATGTGCTTTACATATACATCTGACATGGACCATTGCTTATGTGCATGTGCATGTGCCTGCAGATGACGAGGGAGGTTCCATCAGGCCTGTGCCTCACCTCACAAAGAAGGCATCGCAGAATGACTTGTACATGCGATTGGGGCTGCTCCTTGGTGATAGTGCGCGAAGAGCTGGCCGTGCAGCTCCCTCCCCGCCTCGCCGCACAGGAGTCCATCGCAACCCTTGTGCCTCCTACTCATCCCTTGCCAGCCTTGACATGAACACTCTGGGCTCTGCCAACACCAGCCCTGTATCCACACTAACAGGTGAGTCTCCACGTAGATCTGAGAGTGCAAGATATTTCAAGAGAACAATACAAGGAAATATACAAGCTTGCTTACATACTCCCTGCATTATTAGCTTCCTGCTGTTGACTATCATGCTTTGTATTGGAATATTTTGTTATGAGTTGTGAGCCAACAAAACAGAATCAAAGTACACTAAATAAATTCCCTTTTTATTTTGCATCATGATTTTGAATTGCTCAATCATCAATTTTTCATGCTGAAGTTCTTGCCAAAAGGTGTTTGTCTTCTACAATTATAATATAAATTTTCATTTTAAAAAATAGTTAAAGGTATCTATTTCCTTATCAGTATTGGTATTGAGTTTTTAAAAGGAAATGTAAGTACATCTTCTTGCAATGGTAATGTTATTGGTCAGCAGGTTCCTCCGAGGCTGATATGCACAGCCATTCTCGCACTCTGAAGGATCCTTCTTCAGAAAGCATTACATCCCTCATGTCTGTTTCTGGACAGAGCAACTGCTCATCTAGTCCAGTGAGCCGTCGCCATTCCGTCACCAGTAAGTTATTTGGTCATATTTCTCTTATTACCTACATCAAAATAGTCAATAACCATTATTTTAGAAACCAAATGAATTTAGAGATTGAAAAATGATAATTTGAAATTAATTGCTGGTGACTAACATTTTTTTTTCTTTTATAATTTTTAGCCTCCCAACCAGGTCAAGTGGAAGAACTAAATGTGTTTCGAAATCGAAGGGCATCAATTCGTCGATCTGCTCGTACAGGATCTGTGAAGGGACCAATTGATCCAAAAGGTTAGAAATTAATTAAATTAGTTTAGTTTTTCAATTATAACAGTTTTGACATTCAAAATCAAAATAACTCCAAATATTATTCAGAAATCTCTGTGTTAACATTCTCTTTGCACATTATTCTTTTTTCTTTTTTAATTAGTTGCTCATTTAATGTAAAAAAGTTATAAGATATATGAATATAAAAGTTTTAATTTTTAAAGATTTTCATATCAGTATATTTATCTCCTCTTGTAAAGAAGATAGTTTGTAGGTGAAATGTTAATCTGAGATTCTTGTTCATATTTCTAATTTCTTTTTACTGTAAAACTTGCTCAATGCAGACATGTGAACTAGGGAAATCTGTTCAACATGAAAGTTATTGGTGGCCCTGACCCCTAAACATAAATTCTACAGTTTTACATAGTATATTTCAGAATCTGGACTAATGCAGAAACAAATTTTGTTCTCATGAAATTCTAGATTGAGCAAGTTTTACTGCATCTACATTCGGAAATTTTTGTGTATATGGCAATTTCTGAGTATAGACAGTTCTCCAGAATACTTCATTCTAAATTGTAGGCATCTCTGGCATGGAAACGTTTAGGAGGATGTGAGAGGTAGTGTTAATTTTTTAATTTTAATCCATGATCTTTTTTACCTGGTTTATTGGAGTTGGGTGCAAATAATTAAAGAAGGTAAAGTGATTTTGCATCTTTATATGAATTCAGTAATATTCTCTGTCAGTAGACTTAGAAAATTATGGCAGCAGTTAGAGAAGTAGTGTTGGGAAGAAATGAGGATGTTGGTTCTTTAATTTAGATACCAAAATGCAGGCTCTCTGAGGAGAACCTACATACAGGAGCACCCAAAAGGGGAGGGCAGGTGGGGCAACTTGCCTCAGGCCCTTAATTAATTGGGGCCCTGAAGTTTTTCTGCTCAAAACAAATAAAAATTGCTTCTACTTCTAATTCAAATTAATCGCTGTAAGTTATTCTGTTGCATGGAGAAATGAATTCTGTTTACTATTATTTGAAATACGAGGCCCCTGTGGATCTACTGATCCAGGCTATTGTTTTCTTTGAGTGTCCCTGCCTGAATCTACCCATCATTTCAAGCATCTTCGAAATATTAGTTTCCAATGCTTTTTATAACTTTTTGGCTAACGAAGGACAGCAAAACATTTTTGGGCATATCATATAATTGTTTCACGGTCTAGATGATCTGAGCTCCTGTTTCAAGATGTCTAATTTGTAACAATTTACAATTACAGTGAGATTTGCCCAGTATCGAGCACAACAGTTGACCTTGAAGCCCTTGTTCTTTGAAGTACCTCTCCAAGAACCTGATCCTCTTTTTGTTGGTCGACACTGGCTCCTCCAAGATTTGGAAGAAGTGTTGGCACCTGATACTGGCATGTCTGGTGCCCTTCTTGTTGGCAATCCGGGCACTGGTAAGACTGCCTTCGTCTTACAGTTGGTAGAATACAGCTGCTTTGGACGTCGAAGGGACCCCTCATATCAACAAGGTATTATAAATTGTTTTTCACTTCTTCCTATTTTGTATATTTAAAATATTCATGTTGAATGAAAGTAATAATCAAATACTATTTTCCTTCCTTTGCAGATTCCTTATTATGTAATGGGAAAGACAGACCATCAGGATCACAAAGCTTCTATTGTAATATAAATCTAGTCTCTGAAAGAATTCGACACTTGGCATCTCATGTTGTGGCATACCACTTTTGCCAGGTGTGTTGTTGAATTTTGGATACAGATGAATACAAACAATTCAGTATTCAAAATGCAAATCATTAGCTATATTTCTCAATGCAAATTGAAATCATTTTCAAACTATATTATAGTAGTGTTGGTGTCGATGGTAGATTCAGATAGAAACATAATTTGATTAGTTGATGTTTTTAATCACTCACAAAATCATGAAAGAATATGTGACTGATTTCTTCCAGGCTGACAACAATAGCACATGCCTGGTTCCAGAATTTGTGCATTCAGTAGCTGCTCAGTTATGTCAAGCTCCACAATTACATGCCTATCGTGATCTACTTCTCAGTGAGCCCCATCTACAGGTTTGTTTCAAACTCTGAAACCTTAATACTCTGAACTTTTTATTTAGTTATTTCACTTAAACTTTCTCATTTTCTCTTGCATTGTGCCAACAGACAAAATAATGTATTGCACTCATGAGGAAAAGTACTTTATTTGCTCATGAATGCAACCTTATTTTACTCTTGTGGGTCATATATATAATGTATTCATTATACATTCTTGAATATTTTCTAGGGTGCTGTATCTCTGAAAGAGTGTGCAGCAGATCCTGACCTAGCTCTGGCTCGGGGTGTTTTGGAACCTTTGTCATCATTACATCGGCTGGGAAAGGTTCCGGGTGATGGTTGTATTGTGTTAGTAGATGCATTGTGTGAAGCAGAATTTCATCGTCCTGATCATGGAGACACACTTGCATCATTTTTGGCTCGACATGTGCCTGACTTCCCTCCTTGGCTCAAAATTATTGCAACAGTTCGCACTCAGTTATTACAAGTTGCTTCTCCACTTGCCTTCTATGAAATAAGGTAAAATATGTCACTACTGTGATAGTTTACCATCTTGTATTCTTACACTTTAAAGTGATTTACTGACATTTAACAATTACAAGAAAAACAATTTTTTCTAATTGAGTAATTTGTTACAGTCTTGATAAAACCAGCAGCAATGAAAGCCTTCAAAAGGATCTTCTGGATTATATCAACTTTAGGCTGATTAACAGTCCCTGCATACAGAGTAATGTTGCATCCACCTCTGGCAAACTGGATGGAAGCATGACCAGCTCAGGCTCACAGACTCGTTTCTCTCAGCATCTTCTTTCTCTTTGCCGAGGATCTTTCCTCTTTGCAAAGCTGACTCTTGACCTGCTAGAGAGAGGACACCTTGTGGTCAAATCATCTGGCTACAAAGTTCTACCTGTTTCACTAGCCCAGATTTTCCTGCTACATTTCAACTTGCGTTTTCCAACAGTGCGTTCATTTGAGAAAGTTGCTCCCATTCTCAGTGTGTGCCTTGCTGCATTATATCCACTGACTCTATTGGAAATTTACTACTCAGTCAATGCTATTTATGTGGACAAATTCATGTCATGGGATGATTTTCTTGCAAGATTCAAGGTAAATACCAATATTTCACTTTCATAGTTAGAATATTTTAGTATTTTAATTCTTTCAAACTACATTTTTCAAATCTACTTATATTATGCACTTTTTTACAGACCTTATTGGGATTCCTGGTAAAGCGTTTGGACAACACTTACATGTTTTTCCATCCATCTTTTCGGGAATGGCTTATTCGACGAGATGAAGGTGAAAGCAACAAGTTTCTGTGTGATCTGAGAACTGGCCATGCTGGCATTGCCCTTCGTTTATCACGAGTGCAAGCACCTCTTGATGCAGAGAAGACTCTGGAGTTGGGTCATCATGTCCTTAAAGCACATCTCTATAAGAATATGACCTTACACAAATATTCCTCCCGAGACTTGCAAGCCCACTGGGTATCTATGAGCTCTGAAAATATTTCTGCTGCTCTTTGCTCATTGCGAAATGTCTACAGCCCAAATGTTAAGGTAATTTCAGTTCTTTGAAAATAAAATAAATGTTTATATTGCTTATCAGCATTTATTTTGGACTGCAAGATACTTGAATTTAAAAAAAAAGAGAGGAAAAGTTAGGTGCACTTATGTCTTTCTGGTTGTTCAGTATGTAATTAGTTATGTTGACCACACTTTTATTTGAAGGGGAAAAAATCATTAGTAAACTGATATCTTTCTTTTTGGATTCTCTCATTCATTCACTTACGAACGGGGGGGGGGGTCATGTGACTGTAGCTTCCCAGAAGCTGATAATATGTTCACAAATACATTTTTTCTATTGAGACAAAAGTCATTTAGTATGCCTGTTGAATAAGTTATAAATAACTGTAAATCAACAAATAAACATTAATTTTAAAGTCAGCACAGAAATTTTTTTTATGAGAAAACTTCAAGTTGAATGAACAATACACCTACAGCCAAAGATGTAACTAGATTTGTTTTCATCTGGGGCAAGGCCTCTGGAGAAGGGAGTAAATGCATTATTTCAACAGTAAAGAAATTAAATTCAACTCCCTTCCCAATCCATCACCAGGGGTATATGATTTGCCCCATCTTTCCTCCAGATTACTCCCAACTATAGTTCCTAGCAGAGAGAAAACTCAGTTGCACCACTGGTCTCATTGTAAATCTTTCTGGAACTTGAGTGAATATTTTGTTTACGTAGAGATGTATTGTAGAAAAAGTCTGAAGCTACTTCAATTAACTTAACTTACCAGCATTTTCAAATAACTGTAACTGTGTATTAAAAATGAGACAAAATACTTTTGTTATTCTTTTAGGTGTCACGACTCCTACTTTTGGCTGGTGCATCTGCCAACTATGAAACAGAGTTTCTAGGGAGTGCTCCTGCTCTATGCATATATGCTCATGAGGGCATCTCTAGTATGGTGTCTTTACTCTTAGAATTTGGGGCTGATGTAGAACACACCAATAGCCAAGGTATTCAACTGATAATTATTCAGAAAAAATTATATGAATTAATTAAATGATAGAGGTTTTTTACTTTCTTCTTTTTGAATTCTTCACTGTCAGTACACCTATATTTTTGTTATAAGCATGTACATAAGGGTCAGTAAGGCCCTGTCATCTTTTTCTATTTTTTTCGTTATGATTGGATATAAATTGTCAGCGATCATGTGAATGTATAATTGTAGAAGGGGTTATTTACATTAATGTTTTATATTCATATAGACATTTGCAAATGATGGACTTACCTAAAACATTGACATTAAAGAAATGCATGCTCCAACTCCATGAAATGGAATAGTATGTTCAATGAATCTTAGTGGATTTATTTCAAGGTAGATAGTTGAACTTTTGCCTATTAAAATATCAGATTCCAAACTGGATTTGCAAATACACCACTGTGAACTGTAGTACCAGTTTTGAATGCAGTTTTCATAGGATAGTGTTGAAGGGTTAACAACAGTCAAATAATTGTTAGATTTTTTGTTAAGCAAAATATTATCGGCTTATCAAACATTTCACAATAAATAATTTGAGATGATGGATTTAAATATTAAATTAATTTATTTTCTATGAACTCTAAATTTGAGTATAACATGAATTTGTTGACTATAGTCATGAACATATCATTAATGTATTTGGTCAAAATCTACGTGCAGGTTGCACTGCATTAGCACTGGCATCAACCCGGGGACATTGTGAAGTAGTGCGGCTTCTAGTAAGTGCAGGTGCAAGTTTAGGCCATGCAGACACTGCTGGTCAATGTCCATTGGTGCATGCAGCCCGAGGAGGATGGCTGAATGTTGTGGGGTATTTACTTTCCTGTGATTGGGTGCTGACCCAGCCTAATGACGTAATGCTGCAGGAAGCCACACAACAGGCACTAGTAGCAGCTGCAGGCCAAGATCATGTAGAGGTGAGCATTATTATTTTTCAGCCACTTCTTTCCTTTTCATTTCTTTATTTGTAGTATTGGTTAAATATGCATATACCAATGCATTGTTACGAAGTTATCTACAATAAAATAATTTTAAGTAATCATAGTAAACAGAATATTCATCATCTGGAAATTAAATTTGGAATTATTCACTTTGTATTACATTTTTATTGAACAAAATTAAGCAATGTGATTAAATAACTTAATATGGAATGATGGCCAATGATTTCTAGGTGGTGGAATATTTGTTGGACATGGCAGAAGTAACTATTGATGCTGTGGATACTTTGACGGGTGAAACTGCTTTGACAATTGCTGCCACTAATGGATGTCCAGCTGTGTGCACCAGTCTTCTGGTGCGTGGAGCCAGTGTTTCAGCCTCCAATAGAAAGGTTTGTTTGCTTTTAGAATTCACAAATATTCAAAACATTCAATCAAATAATAGCCCCCCCTTAAAAAAGGATAGAAAAGAAGAAAAACTTATGTTTTCTGTAGTGCAAATGCATGCATGGAGTGGCGCGTCAGGTGGGTTGGTTGTAACCCTTGAAAGTTTTGAAAGGGGTCCATAGCCTCTCATAATAAAAAATACTTTTATAAATAAGTGAAATCCCTAACAAAAAAGAATATGTAAGTATTGAGATGCCATTTTGTTTAGGAATATATGATTTAAAAAATGTTAACTTTTCATTGACGTAAAAAGTCTTGTTGTGCTGCAATCATTAACACATTGACTCCATATTTTCCATTAATCATTCAAATTAATGTTTGTTTTTTTATTTACAATTCAAGTAAGATAATTGAAAAGTACAAACCAAGATCTTTTAATTTTTGTAAAATATTTGTCTTTTTAGTTTTAAAATGTGTTTTACATGTGTAATTGTTTAAAATTTACTTTGGAAGTTATTACTTGAAATTGTATCTACACATTAATAATTTTCTCAATCATAAAAACTGTTAAATTCAAAAGTCAATGAGGTAATTTTGATCCCAAAACCTTGCAAATAACAAACTGGTATCATTGAGTGCATTTTAGAAACAAATTATTGTTACAAAAAGTCACAAAAAACTAAGATCAAAAAAATTATTTTTTGCTTTATTAAACCAAGACTGTGTGTGGAATAGGACTAAAGTGTTACAGTCGCTGAAGACGAAATTATGAGTGAATGTGCAGCCCCCTTCAAACTTAAGGGGGTACATACAGTTATCGGGGTCGAAAAAATGAGTTTTTAAAAAATAATACCAAAACAATCTGTGTTTTATTACCTTTATTTTTGTGTTGGTTTCATAACGATATGTTGATTGGTTAGGGAGTTATGAAGAAAAGTATCTGACTTTGTGCCTGCGACATCTAGTACAAGTAAGACTGCCCCCGCCCCCCTTCGTGTTGAAGAGTCAATTTATTCTTATTTTCATCTTATAATCTTCTTTAGAGATGTAAATTTCTTATATTAGAGTGTTGTGTGTTTGAACTAGGAATTTCTCATACCTTCTGTTATTCTTGTGTTATTATTTTATATTTCCTTTGATATTATTCCGCTTGACAGTGTCATTACGACATTTATTATGGAAATGTAATAAGAGCAAATAGATCCGCTGTTGAAGACATGAAACAAATTGTGTGGACCATGTGGTTTCATAAGAGATCAACAGATGAGAAATCAATTCATTCTCTTTGCCCTAAAGGACCACATACCTAGTGCCCATACCAAAAAGAAGTGCTATAGGAAACACTATTGCCAACACAGGCACAAAAACAACACATCAGTGGCAGTCGTGGAAGCTATAAAACCAGTTTTCCATGACCTAAGAGACCCAAATCTCCTAAAAAAAATATTATTGGTATGATACTAAATATAAATGCAAAATGCAAATTCTATTCAAAAATTTGGAAAATATGCCGAAAGACTGGCTTTTTAAAACAAAAATTGTAGAAATTGGCATAAAGATGGTGTTATTACTTTTAACAATGGTATGAGTGGAATAAAAAAAACTAATAGAAAGACTGTGAGTACCATTAGAACATTAATACATGATTAAGTGCTTAGAGAATGAGGATGCCGAAGAATGTACTCGTCAGAGAAAATAGCGAAATTGTCAACAAAAGAGAACAGAAAAATAAGAAAAAAGGCTCAAATAGGATATTAAAGCACAGAAAAAGGATGAACAAGAACTAACTAATGCACCAGGCCAGTTTTAAACAACACACTTTATTTTAATGTACTGTAAAATGAGTTTCAAGTTTTAACACTGATTTTCTCAAAACGTCAATTTTTGAAATGGTTGCCCTGATAACTTTTTTTCTAACTTATGGATCTTCTTCAAATTTGCAGGAAACATTCTATGTATGGACTCAACATTTACTGCAATGAAATCTTTACATAGAAATTTGTAGAAGTTACAATTTTTTAATTATTTTAAAAATGTGAAAAAAATGTGAAAAAAATGTAAACAAAAAAGGAATAATATTTTTAAAAAGTTTACAGAAGAACTAGCTTTTTGATTGTAGCACATGTTAAAACCTGGTGTTTTACCATTTCCAAATAAAATAAATATGGATTTCAACTTGGGTTACAGGGGAAACCATGTCAAGATGCATTGTTGTAGTGTACAATTTATATTGTTAATTGTGATTGTTGTTATAATTATTGTAGTTATAATTATTTTTCAAATAGACATTTTTCTTATTCCCTGAATGGTTGTTAATGCATTGTAAAACATTCATGATAAAATCTTGCACAGTTTAGCAAAAAGAAAATATATAAAAATCACTGCATTTACCATTTGGTAACTGTATGTACCCCATGAGTATCAGAAATGGTTCAACCTAAAATATACTGTATTTATTATTTGTATTATTTAAAATTTCATTCTTGTATATTTTGTTCATTCAAGTGAAATGTTACATGTGTAAATAAAATATTTCTATAGCAAAGGCCTTCAAATATGTGGTACTGAGCCTCTTGTTTTAATATACAGAAGTTTACTCTGTTGTGTTGTATGTTTTTCATTTATTAATGCTTCTTACAGGATATGTGCCCATTATTATTAGCTGTAAAGGGTGGCCGCTGGCCCATTGTGGATAGTTTACTGCAGAACCATGCTCCACTAGAACAGTGTGATCCATCTGGACGCACTCCTTTGATGCTTGCTGCAGCTGAAGGCCATTTGTCTCTGATGGAGCAGCTCTTGGACAGAGGTACATATTTTTTCACAAAGGGAAAAATGTATGTCAGGGTACTGAATAAGACTTCTCATAACAATGGTTTGTGCGTTGTTGGTTTCAAGTCTTTTGAAATGTGATGAAATTGAGTAGAAAATAATGTCATTCTAATTATCACAAATTAACACAGAGTTATTTTACTGATTCTCATAGTTGCATTATCATTAAAAAGTTGTATTTTTAAAACTAATAGATATATTTTGAATTTTGTGACACTGTACATAGTACTCTTCGGAAAATCATTCATTTTTATCTCTTTTTTTCCCATTTACTACTTTAAGTGTTAAATATATTAACATATTAACTTGTTAAATATTTTGTGCAATCTTTTGAAAGTCTTTTATGAACAAGAGTCTTTTATGTCAATATATAAATTAAAAATGGTTTGTATCTTTGGGCCATAATTAATTAAGTCATTTGGGCACCTTAATGACCTAATGATGTCATTAATTTACTAAACTTTCTAGGAGCCTCACTTCAGAGACAAGATAAAGAGGGTTTAACAGCTCTTGGATGGGCATGTTTACGTGGCCGTGTGCAAGCAGCGCAATGCCTTCTTGACAGAGGTGCAGATATAAACTATGCTGATAAGACTGGACGCACACCATTGGATCTTGCATCATTTCAAGGAAATCCCAATCTAGTCCAGGTATAGTAATTTATTTACTTATGTAGAGTCATCTGTATATGAAACTGAAAGAAATATTTTTGAAATATTAAGTAAAAGTGAAGTACAAGTATTACTTTATTTTTATTGACCTAATTAATTTTGTTTGATTTCTGACTTCTCCAATTGATTATCCATTGTTGATTTTATTTCCACTCAATATCAATGAATAAGCCAATGATCAAAGTTCCAATAAAAGTATTTGTGAACAACAAAAAGCTGGAATTATCATAAATATAAATTATTTAATACTTTATTACTATAACAAAAATATTGTATTTTCTTCTAGCTTCTTATGGAGAGGGGAGCTCTAATCGAGCATGTGGATATCAATGGAATGCGTCCTCTTGATCGTGCTATTGGTTGTCGCAACACGCAAGTAGTGCATTGCTTCTTGCGTAAGGGTGCCAAACTTGGTCCTGCTACTTGGGCTATGGCATCAGGCAAACCAGAGATTATGTGAGTAATTGGGACAAAAAAAGATGATTTATCTTTAAAAATAATATATCACGGGAAAATATTCAGTCTTAAGTCTTTGGGTTAATTGGGAATGGTGAAGATACTCTTTAAAATAACAAAAATGCATCTCTTTGCCATGAGGATGATGAAATGGATTTTAGCTATAAAATGCATTACCTGATGTTAACAATTTTTTTATCAATTTTTTCTAAAGGACTATTGCTCCACTTTTTTTTCTAAATTCTGTATAAATGTGTATATGTTGACAAAGAACAATGTATTTTTTTTTAGGCTAATTCTTTTAAACAAGTTATTGGAAGATGGCAATGTTCTTTATCGGAAGAGTAGGCTCAAAGAAGCTGCTCATAGATATCAATACGCACTGAAGAAATATCCAACAGAGGAATTGGGAGAACATGTAAACACCTTTGAGCAACTACGCATTAATTTGCTTCTGAATCTGGCTCGCTGCAAAAGAAAGATGCGGGTAAGCTAGTGAATTTTTCATCTCTTTATTTTAATTAGAAAAAGAGCCAAAAATTTATATTTTTCTTTCCATAGGAACTAAATGAAGCAGTTGATTTAGCTAACCAAGTTTTAAAGCTTAAAAAGGATTCCTTTGAAGCCTATTATGCACGAGCCAAAGCTCGAGTAGATCAGAGGTATGTACCCCAAAAATACACAAATGGAACCTTCAATTCATTTTGTTAAGTATTTATTATTGGGGTTTTCTTTAATTCTCCCATTCCTTACACTCTCTCCATTACATCTTAATGTTTTGATATTATTTAATTTGGAAATATCGGTAAGAATAAGATTGCAAATTCTTTCAATTTATGTCCTGAATTTGAGTCATTTGGTTAACAAATTTAATGTTTTAATCCTAAGAAATTAGCTTCTCTCCTTTTGGTTTTGTTAGAAATTTCACATTAAGAGACTGAAGGAATTCATTACTTCCAATTGTTGTTTGGTATAAATACTCTTTTACTCTTGAATACATGATCAGAAGCGATGATAGCAAAAAACACTACATTTATATTTTCAAAAGAATCTGAAATAATTGATGCTCTTTGAAAACAATACATGATCACTCAAAAATTGATCCTTTTGCAATGCAGGCTTTTTGAGGATGCTCTCGAGGATATCCAAGAAGCACTGCGAGTGGCCCCACCAACGAGTCGAGAAGTGCGTCGTGTCCTCTGCAAATTACGGGAGGAAATTAAAGCTGAGATGACTACACCTCAATTATCAGGACATCGGGGTTTGGCAACATCTGTTGACATGCTGAATGAGCCTGAGACGCACTCATAAATTCATTACATTCTGGTGCTCAAAGCACTTCATAATACTGGGCAAAGTGCAGTACCTTTCATGTTCCTTATTTTCTAAACATTTTATTTTGCAATGCATATATGATATTCATGATGAATTTCAAGAAAGCTTGTGTTCTGATAAGTGATTGTTATTTTTTATTTCCTAATTCATAAATAAGAGGAGCTTGTGGTTATAAGGTACATTTCCTGAGATTCTGACAAATTAGAATCAGCAAGGAAATTACCTGTTTTGTGACTGAATGATTATTGATTCCTTGAGGGACAGTACACTATTTGTGACAGTTTTAATTCAATAAGCATCTCAAGAAGAGATGTATACTGTAAGATATCTTCATAAATGTGTATATTAATTAAATATTAACAACAATGTGAAAAGTATTTGTATAGATGTTATAAAATTGTATAGTTGTCAAGAATTGGTATTATTCAAATCTACTAATTACCTAGCTTAAAGCTAGAAAGAAGTTTTAATTATCTTCATGAACATGTATAACAAATCTCTCAATATTTGGAATATTTGTAAATGACATTGTGAGAAAAAAATTAATGTCTGAAACAGATTATTACTTGCATGAAATAATAACTGAATAGCTTTTGTAAATATTTTGGAAATTCTCAGCTATAGTGATTATTTCTCAAAAAATTGTAATTTGTGTGGAAAATTTTTAATTATTAAATCAATATATTTGCATAGTTTTCATTGTATGTATTTTTTTCAAAGGATGAAATTATTCCTCTTCAGTAATTATAGAGGAATAGTTCAGAATTGTTTGGATTTTTAATTCAAATAAAACATTTTATTCAAAAGTTATTACTCCAATTGACATTGGCAATACTGATACACCGTAGGAGTGTATACTAACGTATGTTTAAATGTATTTATAATCAATCCCTGCTTCATATAGTTTTTGTTATCAAACATTCCCATCTCTTATGACAGGATACTGTAGTTACGAAATGTTTTGTTCCTCTTTCATTATAATGCTGAACAATCAATATGATCTATGTATCAGGTTATGGGTAACTCTTTCACTAGCTACATTATACATTCACAATGTGCAATTGAAAATTTCTCTACTTTTTCTTTTGCAAGATGTTTAATAAGTAGCACAATTCATAACAAAGTTTGTGCATAAATGAAAATCAAAAGTTTTGAAGTATTTTTGTTCTTTTAATCATCATGAGTGCATTACTGTCTTTTGATGTTTGGCATACTCCCTTGTTCCAAAAGGTAAACAATTATTATTTGAAGAACGTAATGGGGGAAAAAATATGAGCAGGAAAATAAGTTGTAGTACATATTTGGATAATTTATTTTTGTCTAATTGTCCAAGTAATTAACTGTCTTAACTAGGTATATATCACAAATTATTTAATGTGCATTTACAGCACAAACTTCCTCGTTCAGGGTTAAAGGACAAAATGAAGTAACAAATTAAAACTTGTTTTCTAGTGTAATAAAATGAAAAAATTCTACAAATGCAAAGAAATTTCATAAATATTATATGTCCGTGATTTTGTATATATCATAAAGCACAGACACAATTTAACTTTCAAAATACCCAATGAAGTGATTGTGCCAAATGTTCAAAACACTGTATAGCCCTTAAAATTCCTCATTATGTCTATTCTTTGGACACTAATGAAGAAGTTTATAAGAAACTCTACTCAAAATATTTGTAAGTGAATTTGATGTTTTATGCTCCAAATACTTCTGACCTCGAAAATACACTGCCATTAACTGTGTTTATTTGTTAATTTTCATGCATCTCTTCTTGACTTTCGTTAGAAACGAGAGATACAAGACTGAAGTTCTTACATTGTATTTCTAGACACTAATGCACACATCTTGCTGTAAGTTTCTTCTCTACAAATATTCTGACTTCATTCTCATTTTTTCTGTACAACTTGTCATTATACAAGTTAACATTTTATATTTCTTTAGAGGTCAGTTTTAGAGGTGATTTGTAATATTTTTGCATATCATGAAATAACAGTAACAATAAGATCCTATTAAATGATTGTTGTAGATAGTTAATATATATATTTATATAATTTTATAGAGGTAAAATTCATTTACTGTCATTGATGTTTCGATAAGTTAATAAATTTATGTAAAATTTCCATGGTCATTTGTTTATGAAATTCTTAGATGCAACCACCAATGCAACTCTATTTTGAATTGACTTCTGAGTGAAGTGACGAGGCAATGTGTGTTGAGATGTATCTGTGACTATAGTTGCAAAGGGAGTGTGAGAGAGCAAGAATGTTGATGGATGATGAGAAGATTTTTGTCTGTTATTGAAAAAAGAGGTAAGTGATCTGTCAAAAAATGGAACATTCTTATTTTGTTGGTAACATTTTAGAGCTGGGAGTGCAATTAGCAAATTCTATTTTTTCTCACATTGAACATATTATGCATAAAATATAATGTCTTTTCTGTTGTTATTAGTACATTTGTGACAATAGTTTTGGGGGGTAAGTTTAAACCACAACACTACTGTTGAAGAGAAATGCAACTTAAATAACTGCAACAACAAACAAAACACCACTGTTGAAGAGAAATGCAATAAAACAACAACAACCACCATCAACACATTACTTGTTGACTAGGAATAATATTTTATTCCTGAAATATTTTGAACCTTTTCAGTTTATTGGCTATTCTCATCACACCACATCTTATTGTAAGTGTACTCAACTGATATTATGTATCTTGTAAAAGTTAACTTTAGAGCTACATTCTGCGGTATTGCAGGGCCCCCCCAAGCATTAAATTGTGTTGCCCCCCTCCCCGGTAAAAATACCTCCATCTTTATTAAATAACAAACTTATCTTAATACAAGTACTTTCTGTACAAGTTCAAATGCTAACTAATAATTTTTTATATATAATTTTACATATATTTATACATTAACTACATTTTATACGTTAACACTTAATACGTTACACATATTTTTCCCAAGTGCTGGGCCCCTCATGGGTGGAGGTCCCCAAACAACTACTTGTTTTCCTAGTAGAAAATTTAAAGATTTACTTGTCAGGACCTAAATCCAATTGCAGTAAAATTTTGTTCCTTACAAGTTTGTCAAAGTCTGTGATTATATTGAAGTTGTTTCATTTGATGACAAATAACACCTTTGTATTCTTTATTGTATGGTATAGGACTATGGCCTAGCTCATAAATTAGGTAACACTGAAGAGTGGTGAGGTAGAAGGCAGGGGGTGTTAGTTCATGTAATGCTGATAGTTTAACAAAATCCAAATTAAAGATTAGGTGAAACATAGCCCAGCAGTATGCATTAAAGCATATTAGCGGGCTATGGCTGAAATAATTCCTTTTATTCAGTTTTATGCTAAAACATTAAAATATTATCAAATTAAATTAAAATGTTATGGAGTTATAAAGTGTTACAATTGAAATATTTTTTCATCAATATTCAAAACTCATCTGTAGTACCTATATTCTAGTATCCAATTAACTTGCTGCAGATGATGCTCATCCATGACCATATGTGCATGGCATTTTGGCAGAAATTTTCTCACCTATGCATCCTTTCTTCTTTAAAAATTGTCCTCAATCTTATTTTTAGATGCAGTGAGCATCGCAAACTAATTTCGACTTAAATTATCATAAATTTTAACGTTCAACACACACAGAATTAATACAATGAATTAATACAGAATTAATACTGTTATATAATTTATTTTCACTTCCTTTAAATGGGGTGGAGGTGTTGTTGCATCATGTAATTATTTAGGAGAGTTCAGCATGCGTTACAGGGTGGAAAGGGTGTATTAAAAATATTACAAATTTGTGTTACGTAATTATAGATGGCCCATGTTGGATCAAGGGTGTCACTGGACCTAATTACTGAGGACTGCACATGGTTTTCCTAATTTTCGATTGAATTGTGTTAGTCAAAATGAAACGAAAACAAAGGGTATCATGAGGCAAATAACTTTCATAAGCTTCACAAAAAAAGACAACAAAAGTAAAATATATTTTTTTTTATTCATTGTACAATGAAAACCAGATATTCTATTCTTCTAAAAATTTTAAGACCATGAGCACAAAGAAAGACTCTTTGCCTAAACTTCCAGGCCAGTATGAAGGAATTCAAAGATTGTTTGAAAACTTTTATGACAGCTAGGCACTTATGTTTTTCCTAATGAAACGAACAAATCTTTTAGGTGTTATCACAGCAATACAGAAAAATCATCACTCAACGTTTTTCTTTGAATGGAAAGCGTTTTCCAATTAACAAAGGGTATCTTAAAGAAGAAGAAAATTTCTTATGATATATTTATTAACATTTTTCTGTTATAGAAATAAATATCACAAAATTACTTACTGTTATCTGTGTAGTTTCTTAAAAAATTAAAATCAGAAACTGGAAGGGAAAGGGCACAAAAATGCACACATTTTCATAAATAATCTATTTGCAAAAAATAACAATGATCTAGTTGTTTTTGACATATGTACTACTAATCAAGCCAAGCATACTGTTCACTTAATTTTTTCAGCAGCTCTCAATTTTGCAGACCGACTTCTAGGGTTGTCTGTCATTTCATCAGAAGAAGGAATTAAAACATGTTTCAACAGTGGTTTCCAAATGTCAGATTTGAGACTTGCCAATTCTTTTTCATCACAATAAAATGTGGGATCAAATCCTTTTAGTCCCATTAGTTTCCCAGAATTATAAGCCATATTCTCATTCAAGTGACATTTGACAATTTTATCTTCCAAAGAATGGAAAGACAATATAACAATTTTTCCTCCAACTTTCATGTATCTATGAGCAATTGTCATACCATAATTGAGTTCATTTAATTCGTTATTAACAAATATTCTAAGGGCTTGAAATGTCTTTGTAGCTACATGGGCAGGTCGTTTTAACTTATCTTTTCTTTTATCAGAATCAAAAATTCCAGCTACCAGCTCTGCTAACTGATGAGTTGTTTGCAATTTTACAAGCATGTAACGTGATTCTATAACTGCCCGAGCTATTTTTTTGGCCAGCTTCTCTTCACCATACACTGATAAAATTCTTGCTAAATCATGTTCTTCTATCTTTGCCAAAACATCTGCTGCAGTTATGGAGTTTGCTAATCGATTTCCATCCATTCGCATATCAAGAGGACCATCTTTGCTAACAGAAAATCCTCTGTATGCTTCGTCAAACTGCATTGAGGAGCACCCTAAATCAAAGAGGATTCCATCAACTGAATTTGGTTTTACTTTTTCTTCATGGAGCAAGGATGGCAAATCACTGAACTTTCCAAGTAAAGGAACAACTCTATTTGGATAACGTTGTGATAAATCATTAGCTATTTTAAAGGCAGTAGGATCTCTATCAAGAGCAAATACTTTAGTGTTGGGTGCTGCATTCAGAATACACTGTGTGTGTCCTCCAGCTCCAAATGTCATATCAATAAAAACCTGTTCCTTTTTTGGTTGAAGAAAATCAATTACAGACTGGGCTAAAACTGGAGTATGCAATTTTTTGATTTTCACAAGTTGGTTTCTTCTGCATGTGTGCAAACATATAGGTGTGAAGGAAAACATTCTGATGTTTCACTTCCACTTGAATATAAAATATCTGCTAGTCTCATTTAACAGCTCTAAAGATTCGGTAGATAATATCTGGTGACACTCTTCACGGGTAAGTCCAGTGGACGATGACACACGTGTTCTCTTGTATTTCTGTCCATACACATTATCATTCAATCTTGTTAAACTCGCAAGATTTCGAGAACATTTCTCTTCATCTGCCACAGAGAGTATTCCACGACTGAATGCTTTTTTCACTTCTTCTTGAATATATTCTGCAATATCTCTGTAATCAAAAGCTCACGTCACTACATATAAAGCATTAAAAGTACTCAACTGTTCCACATCTCAGTATCATACTACAATTAGAAATTCCAGATCTAATTTTACAAATTATTTTCCTATATATATTTTTGTATACCTGCCACGCTTGGTCGGATCCACTGGCCACTTCTTGAGAAGACTCAAAAACTGTTTGTACTGGTTGGCCATCAAAATTACAAAAGACTTACATTCACGTTTGTTTGTTAAATGCCATGTGGATCTGTTTCGATCAAATAATTCACTTCAGGACAATTCATTTCACATTCTTGTTTGTAAACATAACCTCCTCGACCTAACCTCTACATTTACGGACTCCCCACTCCACCACTACCAACCACGACTTACCCAACTCCCTGAACATCACGTTACTCATTCCCTCTAGTGTAGGTGCAGTGAACTATTTCACATAACAATTGACGCTACGAGCGCGCAAAAACATTACATCGCTATCTTCAGTGATCTCTATACACATCAGTATACAGATCACTGGCTATCTTTCTATTATATATCTTCTATACTATCCAGCGAGCTCTAATGCTGATACTATCTAACACGGTGTAAGATATATATTTCTTACACGGTGCTATCTAATCCTAACTCCGTGATTTTGTATATATCATGAAGTCTCTTGATTTAATTCTATTTATTATTCGACAAGGAATAGAAACTGTATGTCACATATGGGGGAAAATTGTAATCTGCGCACTTTTCTTGAGCTCCAGAATATTTTTCCGATCTTTTCAGTGTAAAAATAGTTGTTTGTAAACTAAAACATTCGCCGCCGAGTAGTAGAAAACTTCTTTGTTTCGGTTAAAGAACTACGGATTTGATTTTTTGTATTCATAATAAAATAATTAAATTTGTTCAAGATGACAATTATATTGCTAATAAAATAGCAACCCACAACCTCGGCTCTATCGTTCCACAATTATCTCTGCAAAATGTGCGCATAATAAAGCTACTTTTGTGTTCAGAAGCAAATGAAGGGTTCATCTCAGCATTTGCCGAAAAATGGTGTTCTGTGTAAATAACATTGAAGTGCTTGATTTAAAAAAATAACTGACTTTTTATGATCTCAAAAGACCATGACATAAAACACATTCAATAGTTTTTACATTTTTTTTACTTTCCCGTATATACGTAGTATAAAGTTATGTAATGCTGCGCAAAAAAAACGACGGATTTTCGGCAGAAAAACTCTTATTGCAGGACCCTGGCCACGAAAAAGTGGATAAATCCAGTTGCTAAATTAAGAAAGAAAAAAATCTCCCAACTTGTGGTGCAGCCAGAATCCCTGTTCTGTGGGTCCTTGATACCGGAAAACCAATTGAAAGCAAAACGTCTGTTCGTCTGTCTGTGAACAACGCTAGCCTCTAAACCGTTAACGTTTTATGATTAAATTGGGATCTGAGATAGCGTAAAGGAAGCTTAAGAGAATAGTATAGATTTCATGTTCGTTGAAATTTTGCAAAAATTTTTAAAAATTAAAAAAAAATTCGGCGCCTTTCTACAACTACAGTTATGAAGATACAATTGTTTTTCTTAATGAAATATGCTCATCAAAACCAGATCTTAAAATGTCATGTTGATTGTTTTTTGAAAATTTGAGTAATTTTTCTATAATTGTTTGACAAACGTAATAGCCCGCTCGGAATTCACTGCGCTTCGTTTTCGGTGTCTTCTTACAACTACTGTGAAAATACAATTTTTTTCTCAATCAAATGTATTTATCAAAACTACATCTTCAAATAAGGTCATGCTTATTTTTTTGAAACTACGAGTAGTTTAACAGTGTAATAACAAACATATTAGCCTGCTGGAAACTTACTGCATGCGTTTCGGACAACTGGATGCATCGTAAATTAGAATTTGAAATTTTGTATTTTATTTCTTTGTTCGTTTCTTACATTCGATCCTTTGTTATACATTTACACATTAATCTTTTAGAAATTATTCATTTTCAAATATTTGAAATAAAAGTTACTAGTTCTCAGAGAATATCGACAATGCAGGTAACAGAGAGTATATACAGGTATATGGCAGATAATGCAACATTAGAATTCCGTTTCGCGCTCGCGAATTTCTCTGAATTACGTGTCATTGTTGTGACTTGATATAGCTGTATGAAAAGGAGTTATAATTGTCAAATTTATGTTGATATTTGCATTAAAATATTTAGTTTTCGCACCAAATGCTGTACCATTTGTAGTGAGTAGGGTATTTTTGCATAGTTTTAGAGTATTCTTCTCTAATCATGGCCCAGTGAAATGCATTTCTATATTTACTTTTTCCAATACAACAAGTTTACAAAACTGTTGTAACATATTTTTATGCAGTTGTAGAATTCACGTAGTTCTGACAACATTGCGATGGAAACAGTCAGTTGTTCGTATCTTGGTTCAATTGGACGTTTTCAAATAATAGCTAAGATGTAGCGCAGAAAGTTTAATATTTCAATACTACGTAGCTATTTCCAATAACGCGGGAAAGTATGTGCTGTTGTAGCACCACTATTTCTGTTTGCGTTAATCTAGGAAACTGCTGAACTTATTTCGATGCGAGTTTTCACTGAAAGATATTTTGCCGGATATAACTTAGAATACTTTATTCAGATTATTTTTTTAATCCTTTCCTATACCCTTAAAGCAACATTTAAGTGTGCACTCAGTTTTTTCGAATATCTCAAACTTGGTGAGGAAATTTGTAAAAGTGAATTGAACTTTTTTGAAAGTCCATTTAATTTCCTACCAAGTGCATTTAAAATCTCGACAGTGCAATCTCCCTTTGTGTAATTGAAGGACAAAGTTGTTGGAAGTTTGCAACAAAACATTTGTGCCCACAGCAACGATTAGGCGGGGCGGGGCCTGTCGTGGCGGTGGGAGACAGGGTTCGGAAATGGAATGCAAAAAGCGATGCACGACAGGAATGCTCTATGCCGTTGTAATTCCGCCACATTTCAGCGCCTTTCATTAAGTAAATTTTGTTCAATCACCACCTTCGTCGCGACAGAACTCGCCGTACGTAGATTGGCTGTTGATTCTGCCCCGTTTGAAAGCCGCCACGCACCGTGTCACTTGATGGGGCTCTCCCTACAGCAACCTTTGCGTTGTCGTAAAGTTGCAACTTCATAAAGTAATTGTGACAAGCTGAAGCCGTGCGAATACATCGCACAGAAGGAAGTGCGGTCGAAAAGTGAGGACAGAAAATTCCATATCCATAAACATTCATTATGTTTTATATTTACCAAGATCTTTACAAATATATATGTGAAGATATTTTGGCCTATTACAGCAAATTCTATCAACCTTACCTTAACAAAATGTGTGAAATACAGTTTCCAAATAATAATCAGAACTCCTTCACCTCTTTGATATTTTCCGTAGATATGTATCTTAAGAATGATCTATAAGAAAGAATAAAAAAGATAGTAAAGTACTTTCTGATATATCATTCTTAAACACAATTGATAATAATCACATACACTATTATATATATATATATATATATATATATATATATATATATATATACACATCATTGTTAAATACTACAATTGAGTCACAAACAATCGTATTAACGATCACACAACACGATGTTTTCTAAGCAAGACCAACTGCTAATCCATTTCCCGCGAAAGTGCCATGTTACGCATGACACCATTCTCGCATTTCCATTCTAGTTGCGCGTTTCAAACAACGCAAATTTGGTAACTTTTTATTTACAAATGAAAGCTGCGATATATTCTATAAATACCTTCACTCCTATTTTTTCTCTCTTATTTTTTAGTACCTCACTTGTTTATAACCATTCACTGGGAGCCGAATAGGAAGGACATCAAAATCATTCTCTTTACGCTCTATTATAGTATATGATTTTTAGTCAACATTCTTTTAACATTTTATTTATATATTGACATAGACTATTTAGAGTGAAAAACAAGTTACTATAACTCAACATACAGTTGAGCGGTGTAGGGACTGAAGAGATTTATGCTGACCTTGCACAGCAGATTATAGTTCATCCGCAGTGTACAATATTTATATTTTGTATATCGCAGAAGTTTCAACTGGTCTTGTCCGGCGGATATGAAGTTCGGCAGTAGCACGAAAATAATGTGTGGCGTTTGGAGCGTACACTGTTGCTCGCGGTCACCGAACCTGCCTTACCAATGGCACTCGGAGTGGCTAAAGGCGTCTGCTAAGAGTCGTGGAGCACTTCTACAGGAGCGTAGAGTTTGCTTAAGGCTAAATGTACCGAAAAAAACTTGTAGGAAAATTCAATAGATCGCAGCACCATCAGCAGGAATTTACTTTACCGATAACGTCTGAACAAATGATCCGATTTTTGATCTCTAAACGGCATTTGACTCCTGTTTATAATAGAATTTACGCTACGAAGCCCTTTTTCCAAAACAACTAGCAGAAACTCGATTTTTAAAATTTTTCTCGTACTTCCGGGAACAATTTCAAAAATGTGGGCTTATAGCGCGATGGCGACACGCTTCCAGAATCCAACGCCGTGTCAAACATGCAAATCGGATAAATAGGAGCGACGGTAAGTGAAATTTCGAAAAACACCTCACCCCACTCCCCCTTCCCTTTCCCCTTCCACGCCACCGGGACATCCGCCCCTTGTGGGCCGGCCGGCGCGGCGAAGCCGGCACGGGCGAGCTGGCGCGGCGACGGGCTCGAAACGGGCACGATGCAACAAATTCTCTACTCACTACAAATGGTACAGCATTTGCTGCAAAACTAAATATTTGCCTGCAAATATCAACATAAATTAGACAATTATAACTCCTTTTCATACAGCTCCATTAGGTCACAACAATGACACTAATTCACAGATATTCGCGAGCGCAAAGTGAATTCCATTGTTGCAGACCCTGCATTGTCGATATTCTGAGAGCTATTAATTCTTTTTACTTAATTCAAATATTTCAAAATAAACTATTTATAAAACATTAATGTGTAAGTCTATAACAAAGTTCGAATGTAAGAAACGAAGAAAGAAATAATATACAAAATTGCACATTCTTTACGACGCATCCAGCTGTCCGAAGCGCAGTAAATTTACAGCGGCCTATTACGTTTGTCACAAAATTAAAGAAAAACTACTCGTATTTTGAAAAAATTAAGCATGACCGTATTTATTTTATTTATATATTTGTCAATATTCGGAATTGCCACATACTCTTTCTTGCCAGCTACCATCTATCATCGCCAAAAGTACATTTTTTTGTCATTTTCTTAATTTTTCGGTTTCCTATTGGTAGAACAGAAACATTAATTTTAGAATATTAAAGAACACAAAAACCTAGCTGTAAATGGCAATTTTCTTTTAAAAATTATGTGCCGTTTAAGAGAAAATGGCGTTTTAGCACTACTAAAAATGCGAAATTTGAAGCTCATTTTCACAGAACATTTTTGAGTTTTCAAAATACTTTATTTGAAGTTATTTGAAGCACTTACACTCACAAATATAATCATCTTTACAAATTGCGGTTAATGTGCATATTAAAGATGTGACAGATCTTTCAAAAAATTTACATTTATATAATTTTTGAAAAAAACAAAAAAAACTCAAAATAAACTTCACGCTACACTAATGAGTGTAATTAGCACTATCCGTTACAAAAGTTTCAAGAAAAAAATTGCAGCCATATACGAGAAAATGACGTTTGAGCATTTCTGAAAATGCCGAAATTTGAGCTACTTTTCACAGAAAACGGTAGTGTTTTCGAGAAACTTTACTTGACATTATTTAAAGCATATATACTCGTAAATATAATAATGTAAAAAAAATCGCCGATAATGTAAGTATTACCGACGTGAGAGACAAGTAAAAAAATTTACATTTTCGTAATTTTTGAAAAAACTAACCGATAGACCAAAATGGCTTTTATGTCATTGATAGAGTACATTTACCACTATCCATACCAAAAGTTTAAAGAAAAAATTTGGAGCCATTTTTGAGAAAAATTTGTTTTTGTAATTTTTTAAATTGCACATATTGCACGCAATATTGCACGAAAACTACCAAAATTGTGAAAAACATTTACATGACCTTTATTAAAGAACTCAATATGCAGAACAAATTTTATTTGAAGAAAAAATCTCTATCTTCAATTTTGTAGTTGGAGAAAGACGCCGAAAAAAATTCAAACTTTCACAATGTTCGAAAATTCAGAGCTGTACGTGAAAATCGGACCTATGCCATGTTAAAAAGTGTATTTTCCTCTATTCATACAAGAAATTTAAAGAAAAAATTTGGAGCCGTTTTTGAGAAAATGTTGAAAATCCCCGGGGAGCTTCATGTAAAGTACCCCCAAATTTTAAAGAATCTTTTTCAAAATCACAAACCTTTGACTAGAATCAGATCGACTGGGGAATATCAATTTTGAAGAAAATCGACCGAATGGTTTAGGCGCTAGCGTTGACCACAGACGGACGGAATGCCGTCAATCGATTTTTAAGTATAAAGAAGCAACAAATCATGGATTTTGACCACACCACGAGATAGAGGATTTTTTTTTCTTAATTTAGCAACTGGTTTTATCCACTTATTCGTTTTCACGGCCCGGCAATTAATTTTTTTCCGCCGAAAACTGGCCATTTTTTCGCGCAGCATTACATAACTTTCCCTATACTACGTATATCACTCCGTGTATACGTACGTATACGGGAAAGTAAAAATGAACTAATTGCGTAAATATCACCCATATTCCATCTCCTCACATCGTATTTTAGATATATTTTACTTCTAAGATCTTCCATTACCATTTCACTACCGGAAAGAACAAGCAGAGATAACGCAAGAGCTCTTTTATCCTACGATTCGATTGATCATTTCAAAACGGCGTTTGTCACCTTGATAGCATTCATCTGGTTAATTCCCTCTTCCAAGAAAAACAGCCGAATCGAATTTTTGAAATGTTTTTATACTTGCGGACATATTTGAAAAAGTGGTAAAATAGCGCGCTGGCGAGATGCACCCTGAATCAAACGCCATATCATACACTAAAATCGGATAAATAGACTTCTCTAGTCATGTAAAAAAATGATCTTCAGTAACGTCAAAATTCAGTTTCGCGGTACTGCTTGACGATCTCATGGCTAAAGTCCGGATCTAATGTGATTACATATGTTTTGTCTACTGTTCTCATTTTGTAATCTTGGCGAACTGTTGCAATCCTATCAAAATATTTAAATTTTTCGATACAAATTTTATACTGTATTACGTATTTACATATTTTGCTGATCATTAATATCTGCTTAACAGTATATTTATTATTTATTAATTATTAAGATATTTTCACAAATCTACCAAATTTTCTTGAAATTATTTCCGAAAATATATTTAATTAATTTTGAAAAATAGTTTTTATTTAAATGTGTGTTTATATTTTAGCAATGAGCGTATTTTGTCTAATACTAATTCAGAATTGCTGACATTCCTATGTGCTGCACATAAAGATTTCGAACAGAGTGCTTCAAAGATTTTCTGTTCGTCTCTGAGTTTTCTACGTGCATCTCTTTGTTTTCATTGCTGATAGAGAGAAATAAAAAAAAACAGTAGGCAGAAAAATTAGTTACTTTTAAATTCGATATAATTAATATTTTATTAATGGAATTTCAAATTGTGAACATTTATTTTACTTTATCTCTCTTCTCAGTCTTCATACGAAGAGAAAGTTATATCGTGCGCAGGAAAACTCTCAAAGCCGAGTCCTGGTAATGAAAATGTGGATAAATCCTGTTGTTGTATAGCAAATTACTTCCTGTAACTCGTGGTGTAGCCAGAATCCATGTTTTGTGGGTCCTTAATACCGAAAAATTGATTGACGGAAAAACGTCCGTCAGTCTCTCTGGTGTATGTGAACAACATTAGCGTTTACACTGCGTACAAATTTTTCCAAACTGGAAAAAAAAACTGCTGTCGATCTACTGTCAGTCGAAGCTCTGCAATTTTCAAAAACGTGCATTACTTTTTGGAGATACATTACACGAATCCTCCCGGATATTTTAAGTAATTGCTCAAATATGGCTCCAAATTTTTTCTTTATATTTCTCGTAAAAATGGAATAAAATACACATGGCTTAGGTCCGATTTCACTGATAACTGAATTTTCGAAAATTGCAAAAGATTGAATTTTTTCGGCGTTTCCTACAATCACAATATTGACGATAGAGACTTTTCCTTTCTAAGAAATTCGTTGTACATAATTAGTTCTTTCATTAAGGTCATGAATTTTTTAAAACAATTTTTGTAGTTTTGGCGCAATCTTGTGTGCAATATATGAAACTTTACACGATAACAAAGCAAGGTTTTTTTCAAAATCGGCTCCATTTTTTTCCTTTAAACTATTGGTAGGGATATTGCGAAATGTACTTTAAGAGATGACATAAACGCTATTTTGCTCTATTCTTTTGTTTTTGCGAAAATAACACAAATGAAACTTTTTGAATAGCCTGTCACGTCGTTTATATTTACATTATCGGCGATTTGTTCACATTGTTAGATTTATGAGCACACGTGCTTTAAATTATATCATTTAAAGTTTTTCGAAAACTAAAAATTTTTTTTGAAATGAACTCGAAATTTCGCATTTTCAGAAACGCTCAAACGCCAATTTTTTCTGAAAAAGGTTCCAAATTTTTCGTTCAAAGTTTTTGTACTTATAGTGCGAAATGCACTGTCTAAGGAAACAAAAAAGGTTTTGTTGTATCATTTTGTTGTTGTTTTTCTTCAAAATTTACACAAATGTATTTTTTAAATATTTCGCATGCCTTGTATGCACATTTGCAGCGATTCATAAACATTATTGCATTTGTGAATGGAAGAGCTTAAAATATCTTAAAATAAATTTTAAAAAAACTCAAAGATTCCTGTGAAAAAGGGCTTCATATTTCGCATTGACACAGATGCTTAAACACCCTTTTCTTAAAACGGTTTCAAGTTTATGAATGAAAATTGTTGTAAAGGACAAGATTTCAGTCTTCTTTAATATTCTAAAAGCAATATTTTGAATCTACCATTAGGAAACCGAAAAATTGAAAAAAACCTAAAAATATGTTGGGTGCTTTAAATGGCTGGTGGCAAGATGGGGCAAGGCCATAAATCTAGCCCATGCCAACAAATAGTAAATTTTACTACGACAAAGTCCGAATAGCTGGCTGAGACTATAGGAAATTGAAAACTAATACGGGAAAATCTGTGCCATTCTGTAGCACCACTAGTTACTTTCTCGTGTTAGTTACACAAAGTTATGTAATGCTGCGGAAAATCTATTTCGAGATTATAACGGAAGTACTCGTTTTGGAGTCCCCTGATACCGAAAGGGTGTATGTGTGTTTTGACTTTTTAACGTTCGTTCGTCCATCCATCTGTCTGTGTCTGCCTGTCTGGGCGTATGTGAACACCACTAGCGCCTAAACTATGTGTAGAATTTTTGCTCAACTGAATCTGGTCTGAGTCGAAGTTCTGCGATTTTTAAAAACATTCATTAATTTTTGGAGATACTTTATATTAAGCCCCAGGGACATTTTCAACATTTTCTCAAAAATGTCAACCAGGATAGGTGGCTCAGTGCATCAACTGATGTCACTGCAATGCCTCTGACCGAGAGGTGCTAGGATCAAGTCCCGATTGTGGCAGAAATTTCAACACTGGCTTGTCAGTTAGATGTAGAATTCAACCGAACATCAACGAAGTGACAGGGTGTCTGGCTTGCTGCCCCCGAAAGTTCAGCCAAGAGGCCGTCGCCGCGCCGGCTCGCCCGTGCCGGCTTCGCCGCGCCGCCCGGCCCACAAGGGGCGGATGTCCCGCCGGCGTGGAAGGGGAAAGGGAAGGGGGAGTGGGGTGAGGTGTTTTTCGAAATTTCACTTACCGTCGCTCCTATTTATCCGATTTGCATGTTTGACACGGCGTTGGATTCTGGAAGCGTGTCGCCATCGCGCTATAAGCCCACATTTTTGAAATTGTTCCCGGAAGTACGAGAAAAATTTTAAAAATCGAGTTTCTGCTAGTTTTTTGGAAAAAGGGCTTCGTAGCGTAAATTCTATTATAAACAGGAGTCAAATGCCGTTTACAGATCGAAAATCGGACCATTTGTTCAGACGTAATCGGTAAAGTAAAATTCACTAAACTTGGTGCTGCCACGTGGTGGCGACAAATTGAACTAGTGTCGGTACATTTAGCCTTAAGTGCGGAATATAACGGAGTGCGAGAGACCACTGAGAGCTTAGTGCTCGTGATGTACACTGCACTATAGTGGGCACACAAGAGAGCGAACTGGCAATGTTGTATGCCCTTTCACGCCATGACCCTACCGTCTTGCTCTTACATGTCATTAGCTCTATATATTACAAAGGCGTACCTGTACCAAGCATTATTACAAAGGCGTACTCTGACAGACTACTTTGTGTAAAATGAAAGAAAAACTAATTTTTACAATGAAACAATTTAATGGATTGAATATGTATGATGTGGAGTTACATAACACATTTTAGAGGTATTTATTAATACACCTAAATGACTTGACTCTCACGGGAGATACTAGGTTGGTGCAGTGCTCACATGGCTTTTGAGGAGCGACCTTAGAAGTATCTCGTCATGCGACCTTTGTTATGATCACTATCGTCCCTGATAAATCTTCAGAATAAATCGTATATGCTACAAGGCAAGGAGTTTGTAATAAATATTTACAATATTAGCCAGTACAGCTCCCAAAATATCACTGAAGTATCTACAAAGGCGTAATCTGGACGATGCGAGTTAAAATGGAGTATACCGGAAATATACACGCACACAACGATACGTGTACTTTACTGACTAGTCACATAATTAAGACGCACATAATTTCAGAAGCGGGGAGTGAGGGGAAGGGGGTGGGGGAAGCTTTCGGCACTAGTTGCGTCGTCTGACGGGCGACGCCTTTGAAATCTAGGGTTAGTGCATGTGTAATATCGCGCGGAGATGCCCGTGGCGCTGTCTATACAGGTATGCGATACAACACTCCCTGTGCTCCCTGTGTCCCAACACTGTGTTTCCCCCATGGCATTCCAGTGTATATATGTTGAGGAGAACTTATTTTATCGTACAAACTTTCCTTCTGTTTCCTGACCTCCGCTTTTTTCTGTTACTTGCGTAACAATGCTCCAAGCCTTTTTTTACATTGAGTAATTCTTCTTGAACTTAGTCATTGGTCGAGTTAAGTCGTAAGTCATTGTCTTTATCCCTATCAGCCAGACGCTGAGAGACATTTGCATCATTAGACATTAGTATGTAGGGTTTCCAGACGGTCAACCATATAGGAACGCGCGGTGTCTCGAGCTGCTTAACTTCCGTGATTTCACGGAGGTTGGTTAGGAATTTCGACTGCCGGCCCAGGCCTTTTTCGTACGCTGTCGCTCACCGACAAAACTTCGATGAGGGTTTATGATCCTGGCGTTATTCACATGGACATGCTACATTTAATGGACGAATTCGGCTAATTCGTAAAATCTAAGCATGCTTCGAACTTAAGTCAGATGACGTACGCTTTAGCTAACACAGTGACGAAGGTAGGTGCAGTACGCTGTGGTGACAATGAGCAGGATATCTTCTACGATGAACAGGAATGATGGGAAGTTTCTAAGGCTAGTGAGAAACAAGGAGTGTAGTTTCGAGTTATATTTCGATTATTAAATTTTTATTAACCATCTAATCAGCCCCCGGTGGCCCGTTGGTTAGCGTGCTCGCTTTCGATGGAGCAACCCCGGGTTCGATTCCCAGTCGGGGCAAAAGTGAACTGTACGTTTTCCCTGCAATGTCCCAGTATCTTTTTAAATGTGACAATGAGAAAGCACACTTCTCAGGATGAGAAGACCAGAAATATGGCGTAGGGATGGGTTTGTGCTAACCACGCGTACCCCATAACCCGGCTGCAGGGCCGGGACGCCCCTTATCTCGTAAAGAGCTATTGTGCCAGAGTATATACCAGTGGTGTCAAGATCTTCTACTGGTGGCAGTGGCTCGCGTCGTGGCAGCTTTTCATGCCACGAGCTTCTCTGCGCAACTAGCGGCGGGAAAGGGAACAATTAGTAACCCCGCCGTTTTACAACAGGGATGGCGTTGTCTCTGGTGGCGGGGCAATGAACTGCGTGGAGGGGCGATTTCGTCGGGGCACTCGTGCCACGGACTTCCGCTCGTGGCATCGACCTTGACAAAACTGGTATATACAGGAACTGTCATTCACCAGCATATTTAGTCGCTCGGGAACTAGCCGGTAGGAAAGTTTCCAAGCAACAAAATGTGCTACTGAACTTCAAATTCAAGGCCGTTTCGTCTAGGTGAACGAAGTTTCTTTTATTTAACTGGAATCATTCAATTATCTTGTAATGCATTTTTCATTAATATTAATTTTCCACTTAAAATTAACGATTTTCGAGCAAATTATGGACTACAGAAGCAAGACTATTACTAACTGTACATACATTTACCATCTAACCTCACTATACTTCAGTTGTCGTTTCGCTACGCTTTTCCGAATAGAGGCGAGGCTCCGGTCTCCGGCTTTGGCATTCACATAACACAATTTCGAGTCTGTGCAACGCATACATTCCGACGTATTTTATGCCAAAATACGTCTCGTGAACACACAAGTTCTCGGATAACCACGATACTTGAATATTCAAAGAAACAAAACATACTCGGATAACCAGCGCCTGTGGCTAATGCGAACATTAGCCGGATGATGTCGAAATAATCCGTTCATTGACCGTTCGTATAGCTTTATTCAGACCGTCTAGCTGATGTGAATTAACTGGCTAATTCGCTAATTAGTCACTTTTAGAACTTAAGCCGTAAAAGAAACAGCATCTAATAAGTTTAATTGAAAGTACATTCCAGGTACTTTCGAAGTACATAGTAGTGTTTCTTGATATCTTCTCTTCATGAGAAAAAGTAATTGCCAAACTTCTGAATCATCTAGTATAAAAATTGATGTTTGTATGTTCCTGCAAAACTCTGGAACATCTCGAGAAATCTCAATTAATTAGGTATATTCATGACTACAATCTGGAAAAAATACTGGAGGGCGAATAAGATAATCCTAGGGAAGGCTAGGAAGTGGGTATCATGACAACAATAATTAGTGGTGCTACAGAATGGCACAGACTTTCCCGTATTAGTTTTCTGCTTTTTTTGGTCTCGGTTAGCTATTCGGATTTGCCAGCTGTCACCGCCCAAAGTACATTTTTTCACATTTTATTATTTTTCGGTTTCCTAATAGTAGAACGGAAATATTATTTTAAGAATATTAAAAACAATAAAACTTTGTCCTAAATGGCAATTTTCATTCAAAAATTTGTAGCCGTTCTGGCATTAAAGAAAATGGCATTAAAGCGCAACTGTAAATTCGAAATTTGAAGCTCTTTTCCACAGAATATTTTTGAGTTCTCGAAAAACTTCGCTTAACTTTGCTTAAGCACATTAACTCAGAAATACAATAGTGTTTACAAATTGCGGAAAATGTGTATATTAACGGTGTAAGAGATCTTTCAAAAAAATTATATTTGTATAATTTTTGAAAAGACAAAAATTACCCTAAAATGAACTTACGTCATATGAAAGAGCGCAATTTGAACTATCCGTTCGAAAAGTTTAACGCACATGTACTCATAAATATAATAATGTGAACAAATTGCCGCTAATGTAAATATTAACGATGTGAGACAAAAAAATCGCTTTGTAATTTTTGAAAAAACAAAAGAATAGAGCGACATGAACGTTTGTCGTCTCATAGAGTACATTAGGTACTATCTTCATCAAAAGTGTAAAGAAAAAATTGGAGCCGTTTTTGAAAAAATCTTGTTTTGTATTTTTTTAAAAATTGCACATATTGCACGCAATATTGCGCAAAAACTACTAAAATTAAAAACAAAAGGATATGACCTTAAGGAAATAAATCACTTTGGAGAACCAATTTTATTTGAAGAAAAGAATCTCTATCTTCAATTTTGAAGTTTTAAGAAGACGCAAAATTCAAACTTTTGCAATTTTCGAAAATTCAGAGTTAACCGTGAAATTAGGACCTATGACACCTTAATAAGTGTATTCCACTCTTTTCTTAAAAGAAATTCAAAGAAAAAATTTGGAGCTGTTTTTGAGAAAATTTTGAAAATATATGGGGGGCTTCATGTAAAGTACTCCCAAATTTCATAGAATCTTTTTCAAAATCTCAAAGCTTCGATTGGAGCAAGATCGACAGGGGTTTGTGCAATTTGAAAAAAAAACGTACGTATGGTTTAGGAGCTAGTGGTTTTCACAGACGGACTGTTAGACTGACGGACTGACAGACGGACGTTTTGCTTTCAATTGGTTTTTCGGTATCAAGGACAGGAAGTCACAAAACAGGGATTCTGTCTACACCACGCGTTAGGTTTCCCTCCCATTAATTTAGCAATTGGTTTTGTCCACTTTTTCGTCATCAGGGCCCTGCAATGAATTTTTTCTGCCGAAAATTCGCCGGTTCTTCGCACAGCATTACATAACTTTCCCTGTACTACGTATATTACTCTGTGTATATGAATGTATTCGGGGAAGTAAAAAGTAGACGACAAATATTTTCTGATTCAATGAATCCAGTGAAATTGGGACATAAATATGGAATATTCCAGAATCGTAAGTGTTTTCGAATCGAACTTTTGAAGGAAGTGTTAAACAAGAAATAATGTTTTAAAAATGTTACTTATTTTTCAAATAAACAAATTAATTTTTTGCAAATTTTTCTTTTCGTTAAGCGAAATTTTTGTTCTGCAGTGTCTTGAAAGTCTCATTTTGATTAAAATATTGGACTTTCGTCAAATCATTAAAATTGGAAAGTTTTAATCCAAATGAATCTTTTGTATCTATTTTGCAATATGCATATTTATTGGAGTTTGTTTTTCTCAAAGTAATTTAGTTTTTAGGAGATTAAAACCTTCAAGAAAGGTTTGCAATGAGTGGTTTTTGATTTTTCTTCCTAGTATTTCGAAACAATAGTTAAGGGTGAATGTTATTTCCAATAACCATATAATCTTTACTTATTATTGTTTTGAAATGGAAAGAAAAACGAGACATTATTATTTGATATTTAAAACACCTACATTTAACAAGGAACTTAACGAGGTCGAAAAATGAACACATAGAAGATCGTTGACTTGAACAGTGTGTCAAGTTTTATTTGCCTAATTAACCCATTAAATTTCAGAACATGTCAACACTACACTTTTTCCCTCAACGACATAATCGTTATTTCACATCAAGGTTCACAAACAGAAGCTAATTATATCGTAAGAGAACATTTTTTCGCACGATTTCTCTCTAAAATATAATCTGTGCCTCTACCGTTTTAAACGCTATAAAAGATCTTTTCGCAACGTTCCTCATTTTTTTGTAGAAAGTGCTCCAAACGTCAATCAGACTCGGCTCCAAGAGTTAGCAAAGAAAGCAGGTGTGCGGGAGAAACAACTTAAAAATGTAACCCCAATTAAGATTTGTTACAATTATGACTGTTTGTGAGGCTGCAGATGATCTTTGTCAAATGTCTTCAAAGCATCTTTTGTAACATTGGTTGATGTGTAAAGGGCTGTCGCGAATATTTTTCTTATTGATACTCTTCCTCACTTATATCCTAAATTCTAGAGGAGTATTTTCCATTAAGCTTGTTCAGAACAGAAAAAATGATAGTATCAACACTTTTGTTCGATTGCTTCTCAAAACAGTTACAATGCTAAACGAGGGACGTATGCCGGAATGCCGCGAGTGAACCATATGAAGGGGTGTGACCAGTTGTTAATGTTTTCTCAAATACGATGAGAAATCGTCATAAATGGTTTAATAAACCACTACATACAAAATTTTGCCATAAAAAATAAACAATTGTAAAATGCCCTGTTTTTATAATTTTAACAAGAGGTCTTCTCAATAACTTAAAGAATGGAAACCCTAAAGACCCATTCACAATGCAGACATAAACATAAGCATAGCGTTAACATAAAAGTTAGGACAACGTTTTTAAGCGGACTCATTCACAATGCATTCGCATAAGCATAACGCATAAGACGTTAACTTGAAAGCTTGCAAGCTTCAAGCTTCTGTGCTTATGCTTATGTCAGAAATAAGAAATGAACCAATCACAGTACGTTTAACTCAAAATCGAGTATCGAAATAGGATCGAAATCGATAGATCGAACAAAAGACTTGTTTTCCAAATTACTTGGTTGATTTTCGACGGTTTTCTGCATTGTTTTGTAGCGTACGATCGTTTTGTAGTTTAGTTTCGTTGTAAAATTCATAGTAGTACTATTTAGTTTGAATTTTTATTAAAATTAAAATACCTAACCTAATCTAACCCAACTCATGGCCGCAAGGCCAAGACGCCGCTGGTAGGCCTTGGCTCGTAAAGAGCTGTTGTGCCATAGTACTTACGTACATGTTTATATATGTTATGTATGTTTATATAAACAAACATATTTTAAACAAAATTTCAATATATATAAAATATAGATTCCCACATCCAACCAATAGTAACTAGAATGGCCCACAGAAAATAGAAAATCTTTGATTACGCTTATGTTGTACATTGTGAATGTTTCAGTCTATCACTTATGTTTAAGTTTATGTCTGTGCGTTACGCTTATGTTTACGTCTGCATTGTGAATGGGCCTTAACTGAAAATGGCTTTGGGGTGAACGGTGTGTGGCCTAACCTCCAGGGGGCATTCTAATGTAGCCGATGTGAACTTACGGTCACTTGAGAACTCTGGATCGAACATGACCTATTGTACGCTCTCTATTTTCGGTATCCTCATTGAAAATTATTTCAGGCGCATGATATACAACGACCGTGTTCGGAAAACGTTGGATACAGAATGATACTTGCCTGAATGACGGGCGAATGGCGGCCAAGCTGGACAAATTGAGATCTGCCACGACAATCATAACATTCTTTCTTCTCTTGCATGCATATGTCACCGCCAGCCCATTTGATATTACGTATTATTCATTTTTATTACATCATGTTTATTCTTCACATCGTATTAATTCTTGTATACGACGGCTCAGGGCGTCAACTGAAGTCTCTGCACTGCCTCTGACCGGGAGGTCATATTGTTCGAATTCTGACGGTGGCAAGCTTTTCCACACTAGCTAGATAGCTAGGTCGAGTTCAGTCGCTGTCTGGAGGAGAATTCATGTGGCCGGCTACCCTGATCGATCCTAACAAACGGGCCACGGACCGCGCGCGATCTTTCCTTCCTCAACCTTGTCCTATCCTCATCCCCAACTTCTACACACACTTACATGCACTACACTACCACACATTCCGGGATACCCGTCAGGAACTTTGAGATTGTCCAAACTGAGTCAACTGATGTCATTGCAGTCCCTCTGATCGGGAGGTCCTAGGTTCGAGTCCCGACGGTGGCAGGATTTTCGACACTAGCTTGTCAGATAGGTCGAATTCAGTCCCTCCCTGGGCGAGAATTCCAGCGGCCGGCTGTTCTGATCGGTAGCTTTCCGTGGTTTCTCCGATCAACACCAGGCGAATGCCAGAGCAGTACCCTAACAAACGGGGAACGGAGCGCACACGATCTTTCCTTCTTCTTCCTTTTCCTATCCTCACCCATTACACACACACTTACACTAACATGCATTACACTACCACACATGACGGGAGACCGGTCGGGAGCTCGGCAGGGGCGGTGCCTCGCTGGTGGGAGATACCTGGTGGAGGGGAAAACGCCGCTAGTCGACGGTAGGTCGACGCTCGATCTGGCCATCCAGCGGGGAAAAGATCATCGCCATCTCCCTATGAAAGAACACGCACTACACTTACGGGAATAATGACCTCTGTAGTTAACGCGCCCGGAATCTCGAACAATCAATCCATACTGGGGCGATGGAGATACCTGGTTGCGAAAACCCCGTTAGCCGACGGGGTTAGAATACCTGGTAGGTCGGAGCCGGATCTCGCCATCCAGCGGGGAGATGATTATCGCTACCTCTCGAGGGAAACATATGTACTACTCTAACGGTACTAATGACCTTATACGTTAACGTGCCCAAAATCAATCAATCAATTGTGTACGAAGAAATGAAGTTGAGTTCCTTCGTCACTCCTATCTCTTAGTTCATGTTCAGAATTACATGAATTATCACTGGTTTTTTTTGCCCTGGAGAATCAGATGAGTATATCTAATCGAGATGAAGAGTACATGGAGTTGTCCAGTAAAACAGTTGAATACTTACAAAATATCAAATGTTACCGGGGAGCAAGAGTTTCGTATATTGACGTTAATGTTATTATAATATAACTTTTACTTTAATTCTTGTTAGCTTTATTTGTTTTTATTGTTATTATGATATTTTGGAATTGAAAGTCCTGAAAAATGATCCTGCAAAGGCGCAGGACAAATAGTATTTGTCGGAATAAAATATAAAATAAAATAAATTTGATGTTAATGTTGATATTTGAAGCTAGTGCATTCATATTTATAAGTTTACAAATAGTTAATTATAAACGTTTATGTTAATCTGATAATTTGAGGGGGCTAATAGATTGCACCGTGTTTATACTCAATACACCAATCAAAAATGTTCCGTGTTCGATGGCCTTGAAATTTTCATGGATATTGGGACATTGGACTTCGTCCACTTTAATTCCGAAACTTCCAAATGTCGATCCTTTTTCCTGATCGTCATTTCGCTTATATTTCAGGACATTGTCTTGTGAACATTAATGATAGCTAATTTAGAGAGAGTAAAAACTCCAATAAAAGAGTAATTGCAAAGCAATTTTCAAAATGAATACTTTTTGAGACTGAACTAGATTTAAAAAATTGAAGAGTAAAGCGAGAGAATAGGCTGAGAAGCAGAAAGGAGGAGCAAGTACGGAGAGAAAAGGAAAGTGCAATGTTGCGGACGAGACTAAAAGAAAAGAATTATGAAAGAAAAAGGTGAAAAAGAAAACGATACTGTAGCCTGTGAACAAGAATCAAAGGATAAACAAACGAACAAAAAACAATAAATAAGTAAATGAATAAATAGATAAATACATTGATAGACAGATAATAAATAAATCGATAAATAAACGAAGAAGTGGCTGCCAGAGGTGCAAGGGCAGGGGCAGTGGCAGTGGCATGGTGGGGCGGGGGGCGTGGAGGGGCGGCACGGCCGGGGCGCGTGGCGGCGGCGGAGAGAGCGAGCGAGCGGCGCGGGGCGGGGCGGCGCGGCGTGGCGCGGCGTGGAGCGGTGCCAGTAGCCCGGCAGCGCCCGCGTGGTCTGCACGCCGTTCGCACCGCCGTCGTCGTCGCCGCCGCCTCAGCCTCAACCTCCGTCGCCGCCGGTTCAGCCGCTCGCCGCGCGCTCTCCCGCCATGTCTTCGGTGAGTGCACGCGGTCGCGGCGCCGCCACCGCCTCCCGCGCCCGGCCACGCCCCCTCGCCCGCCTGCACAGCGCGTGCGCCCGCAAACAGGTGGCTTTGCCTGCGCCTTCAGCTGTTCGCCCGCCTCTTTTCGAAAACTCTCCTCTCCGAAGCAATCTTCTATCAACGAGGCTAATCACTTGCCTCTTCATACTTGGATAACTTCTTCAACGTATATGAATTATCAAGCGTGTGCGATTGCAAAATCAAGATTACGTGTCCTGAAAGAATTGACGGAAAACATAAACCTAGGAGATGAAACGTACAGTGCAAATATTGGAAAACAATGGAATGAAATACAATGGAAATATTGAAGTTATTAAATAGGATTGTGAGTTGCGTAGTTGACTACGGTAATTTGTACAACAGTGAAAAACAATGTAGATTATGAATTTAGAATTTTTTACTTCAATAGATGACAAATTATCAAGGCGTTAATACTTAGAGAATTTTCCACAAATATACATTATTTCTCTGGAGCAAGTTCGTAAAGTTATAGTATTTATTGTTTATTGCCGATTACAGTAGCTTTGTTTCCTCTAGCGAGTGTGTTGGCGTGTTTAATACCTAACGGTGGAAAGCTTAGCGCAACTAAATGTTCAGGAATGCGTAATGTGTCAACAGTTTTATGGAAGAAATTATTCGTCATAACCAATTTGAATCAAAGGAAACCAGTGCAAGAGAAGGCAATGCGGTGTTTGAGAAAGCGGTGTGGTAAAGGTTGAGTAAACTTTTTTGCACCAAACCGAAGTCAACGTGCGCGCAAACGACATTACCTCTTAACGAATAAGACACGGCGAATGAACATTACCAACTAATCAAATGACAATCCTGGTGCTAATGAGCGGATCCTTGGCATGACGAAGAACAATCTGTGACGAACAATATACAAAGTGCCGTGGAGAACTGTGGAGTTTGTCAAAGATTCAATACTTTTTGAAGACGTGGTATACTCTATTTCGTCTCGTTTCATGAAACGATTATTATATTTGATGACCAAGTTGTTAGACGATAGTTGCTTATATTGACGTTAGGAAGTTGGTGTATGAGCCTTTTGTCGTAAAACGAGAACTGAATCTCCGTTGTGA
The DNA here is from genome assembly GCA_031308135.1 of Acheta domesticus. NCBI lineage: Eukaryota > Metazoa > Arthropoda > Insecta > Orthoptera > Gryllidae > Acheta > Acheta domesticus. Next base: position 54,380,142 of record JAHLJT010009355.1, on the reverse strand, counting down.
TCGTCGAATTTGATGTTCGTAATACTTCAATACGGGGATCCAAAAAGTCAGTATGTTCCTCACAATATCTTCTGAAAAAACGATTTATGATAGTAATATTCCTTTTTTTTATCCTAAACGCCATATTTTCTGCCCATTCTTTGTGTGAATTGCTGTGCTTCGTAATACGAAGTGTTAGGTATGATTTATGTTTGTATATTTGTGTGAAATTTTGCTTTGCAAATAATATTCATTCGGTGAAACCCATCAATCATTCAATTATTATAGTAGGCAGTAGGCTCTCTACCAGATAGTTGTTGAAATAGTCATTAACATAATTCAATTCTTCAGAAGTGAATTTAATTTACAATGTGTTACGTATTATACTTATGATAATAATGTATACATTATTTAACTACAGTATTACAAAAACAAAATCAAAACAAATTAAATAAATACAATTAGTAGTTTTCTGATTCTAATATTTTCAAATATGCCTCCTCACCAAGTTAAATAGCTTATACGTAAAACATACGATATTCACAATTAAAACCCTGTTAAACCTGTTTATGAACATGTCGAGCTGGGGCTGACTATGAGTTGATCCGAGTAGGTTGAACAAGAAGTGATTAGTTTCAGAAGTGATTAATTTTGAATTTATTATTTCCCTGGAATTCAGGAGTATTGATTTCTCGGAAGTATCTTCCCAATTTCCGAAGCAACCGCCCAGATTTCCCAAGTTGCATCTGAAGCATCCGCCGCTGACCGATTCGTATTTCTTCATGCGACACGACCGCGACGAACGTCCGCGGCTCCACCCCCACCTGGGGTTCCGTCCCACCCCGCCTTCCCTTCCCTCCCGCCGTCCCCTCCCCACCCACCGCAACTTCCCTCCCCGCCCCCGCCCACCGTCTCTCACTGCCCCCCACGGACCCTCACGCCCTGCACGGCCCCACCCCTACAATTGCACCCGCATCCGACTGTGCGACCCCACTCCCACTCCCACCCGCAACAGCCGCCACCCCACGCACACGCCTCGATCCTACTCCCACTCCAACGCGTGCTCCCGCCCCCCCTTACGTCCCCGCTCCCGTCCCTCCCCTTCCACCTTGCGCCCCGTGCCCTCACCCGCTCCCACTGATGCAAGCGCAATCGCTGCCGCCACTAACCCATCCCCGCTTATGGCTTTGCACCCACCGCTGCTTCCACCTCTGCTCCCGCTCCCGTCTGTGTTCCTGCCCTCCCCCGCCAACGCCATGCCAACAACTCCACCAACAACTCCGCCAACAACTCCGCCAACAACTCCGCCAACAACTCCGCCAACAACTCCGCCAACAACTCCGCCAACAACTCCGGCAACAACTCCGGCAACAACCCCGCCAACAACCCCGCCAACAACCCCGCCAACAACCCCGCCAACAACCCCGCCAACAACCCCGCCAACAACCCCGCCAACAACCCCGCCAACAACCCCGCCAACAACCCCGCCAACAACCCCGCCAACAACCCGCCAACAACCCCGCCAACAACCCCGCCAACAACCCCGCCAACAACCCCGCCAACAACCCCGCCAACAACCCCGCCAACAACCCCGCCAACAACCCCGCCAACAACCCCGCCAACAACCCCGCCAACAACCCCGCCAACAACCCCGCCAACAACCCGCCAACAACCCCGCCAACAACCCCGCCAACAACCCCGCCAACAACCCCGCCAACAACCCCGCCAACAACCCCGCCAAACAACCCCGCCAACAACCCCGCCAACAACCCCGCCAACAACCCCGCCAACAACCCCGCCAACAACCCCGCCAACAGCCCCGCTAACTCGATAGTGACTTGCGGAGGTTGCGCAACATTCAAAAGTGAAACCAAGATTTGGCTGCGAACTTGGTGTGTCGAGTCTCACGAATAAGGGAGTCATCGTGACGAAAGGAACCACGGCGGGCACGACCGCTGAACGTCGACGGGCGCGGCGCTTCCCAAAGCGATGATCATTGAGAAGAGCGAGGAATGAAATTCCGGGAGGCCCGTATCTCTTCTTGACCCACATCTTCCTGCAAAGGTTCCTCATAGTTTCCCGCCTTCTGGTTATTCTGTAACTCGTTTGCCTTACAAATGCAAAATTCAAGATCTCTTGGAGATTAGAGTCGTGTACCACAGACCAGAGAGGTCAAGAAATGTGACAGTTGAGTAATAACAAGTTTTCACGTCGAGTTTCAAATTTCATGTTACCGATCATTTTGGAAATCAAAAAAGTTAGTGCTAGAACATAATAATTTTCTAATATCTTCCTATCTATAACTATAAAATGTGCAGATCTTTCAAGGTCTAAATTTATGTATTTTAAATACGTTAATAAATATTTATATAGGCATAAAATTATGTTTTTGTTGTGTATAAGATTGAAGTTGAATTGAATTCACATTGTATTATACAATATTTGCATGTGCAAAAACACTTACTAGAAATCGAATATTTTCATATTTATTAATGTAGATATGAAATTGATGCTGGATTAGTATGTTGAATCAAAAATAGTTGTTTTAAATGTTATAACTAAAAGCAATAACTATGTAAATTAGATCAAAGTATTAAGATTTCTTTATTCATCTCGAGCAACGAAAATAATTTAATCGCTTGAATCAAATAGTCGAATCAAAAACAGATTTTTTGCTAGTGAATGAAATATAGATTGATGGATTATCTAAAGACTCTCCAGCAATTACGTTATTAATCGTTTATGAAATGTTAAGACAACGTGCATAACTCAGTAACTTTATTTTTCGTTGTGCCAATGTTCCAGCTCATGAACGATATCGCTGGCGCACAAGCAAATCCTGACACCCACATCAACAATTAATTATTTAGTAGAACGATTTTAATCTGAATGGAGACCTGTATTTTACAGCCAAGAGTTTTGCACTAAACACCGGCACACTACACATAGTAAATGTTATAATAAAAAGCACGATGTATTGAAGTCGCCACGTACGACAAAATATAGTATGATATTCAAAATAAACGATCAAATAAATATATTGTTTTCTTTCTGCTAAGATATCACTGTTTGATCAACTTCGTGAGCCTCTGTAGCAGCAAATACCCTGTTCTTCAGAACAGGAGTACTTTGGAAATTTCTCACATATTTCAAAAATCTGAAATTCTCCTCAACGAACATACCAACTTCCCTGTGTCTACCCTGATGAACATTCTACACATCCCTTCCCCAACAACTAACTCCTCCGTCCTCTGACAAATTTCCAAGTAAAATGATCCAGACCTCTTCCCACTCCTTATCTACAGCGCCAGAAACATCTCTCGGCTTTCGTCACATATTGCTAGGTATTCTGTTTTACTTTTAGAAATGAAATTTGTTGTTGTTCAAAAAAGTTGTTATTTTAGTGTAATTTCATAACAGAATTTTTTCCTTTTTCAAAATTTATTTAAAATTATCTTCTTTATTTTTTATTTTGTACATCTTTAGACTTGATGACGGCAAAACCGTCGAAAGCCGCCTCTGAATAAATTTCAGTTGCCAAATATGACTTCCATTATTTCGTTCTTGAATAACGGCACCTTTTCAGGCGCGTATTTTGATGATCCAAGCCAGTTCGGATAAACAACTCTTGTTTTTGGATACGTTACTGATGTATTCAAGGCTTCCTCCATTCAAGTGAACACAGGTAGCAAACTTTTGTTTTGGACTGTTCATTACGTGAAGTCTGTCTTCAGTTATCTCGAAATCGGCTGAACCGACAATGGCGTTGATAGGCTTCACAGGCACCTTAGATGCATACTCAAAACTGCTGTCATCTTTTCTGAGCGAAGAAATCGAATAGGTTACTCAGGAATTTTATGGAGAACATTTGTTGCATCTCGTAAATATTATTTGAAGCAAGTACCATTAAAATAGATGAAGTCAGCAAAAATGCATTAAAAATGATGAGGAAAGGTAAAAATTTACTTAGTTGAAATCCACAAAAAATGCCATATAAAATTGGTACATTTCCTATTGTCATATCATAAAATTAATTGCCATAATAATCTCCATATTTTAAAGGTCTCTTTTTAATTTTTAGGTCATATTGCGACCAATGTGATTGTTTTTACTGAGATTGGTGACTAGAGGGAACAAGTAAGGACAACACAAACACACATAAACATCCATGTCCGAGGCGGGTTTCGACTCCGCGCCCCTACGACCCTTCAGCCTTAGAGACCTCGGCTATCCAGTAACCGGCATTTTTCTAGAGCTCCAAAGGCTCCAAAGGCCACAACTACAACCTTTAATATGGTGGCGGGCCATATTTCCATTACGCGGGCGATCTAAACCGGACTTCGCCGTATTATTGCTCTTGGGAGGTTGCCCGATTGTTCTGAAACGGCGAAGGGGGGGGGGAAGCATGCATTAAATCAGGCCGTTCCCTGCTTAACTCAGTGAAACAAATTGTGATAATTGTGAATTTCTGAATTTACTTTAAAAAAATCTTAAATCTAAACTCAACCTATTTTTACATTAAGGGAGTGTCGACCCAGGCCAGGCACGAGTGCTAGGTGCCCAATCTTCTCACCTGACATGGATGCAAGAGACTAACTTTTGACCAAACCGTTTTGCGGGCCACAATAAATGGCACTGCAAGTCGCCAGTTGGACAACCCTGAAAAGAAAAGAAAAAAAGACGTTCATTAAAATCCGCCCCCCTACTTATTAGCATTCTCATGCTCAAGCGCAGCGCGGGCGTTGCCTTCCGCGTGCCGGCGGGGGCGTTGCAGCGTCGCGGTGGCGCGTGCCAGCCAGCGGAAAAGCCGCGGTGGCCCCTCCCGCCGCGCTCCTCCAAATCGCCCATTTCGCGCTTTGCCGCCGCGCTGCTCACTTCCGCTTCCGGCCCGCGCGCTTCCGCCGCCGCCGCGCGGCGTCTGCGCATCTCCTCCGCGCCGCTCTGCTCCTCGCGCCCCGCCCTCTCACGTGCCGCGACCGAGACATTCTTTTTTTTTTTCAACCGTGCGGGCATTGTTAGACATTCTCGCGCCTGGCGGCTGTCACGCTGGCTGGTGCTCCGGCGTGTATCTCAGGATCCGGGCATGACTTCGCGAGATTTGCTGAGGAGTTTCCGGCGGGATTGGTGCTGGGTGGTCAGGATAAGCATCAAGAATATATACGACATTGATAGAGGTCTGCATTCTCCGCGATTTTTACCGACCACGCTCGCCCCGCCTCTCTTCTCTGCGAGACCACGCGCTCGACTGTCCTTCGCAGGCCGGTGCGGACTCCCGGGAGCCGGCGACCGCCCGATGACTCGGCTCCAACCGACGAGACTAGACAACCGGCGGACCCCGTTCAGGCGAACTGCGCCACGTAACAATCGGCCGACACGTCGGAGTAAATATCTAATGGCACGTTTCAGGGAAAGGAAGGAGTATTGAATGGTTTTTAAATAAATGACCAATAATTTCGTTTTTCAAAATTTAAAATATAGAGGAATTTTAATATTAATTTTCAAATAATAAATTTTAATAAAATAATTTTAATAAATTGTAATAAATAATTGTAATAAATAATTTTAATTTTAATTGTAATAAATAAATTTTAATAAATTATATAAAAAAAAATAAAAAAGCTTTAAAAATCGACTCCTCGGACGCACGGGAGAACCTCAAGTGGATCTATTGCAGTTCTGCCTGTGACTTCAAAGAAAAGGCACTCAAAAGTTTTAGAGATAAATTCCGTTCTTTGTAATGACTATGTATCGGATGCTTCGGAAATTGCCTATTTTATTCTAATGACATAAAAATTATTAATTTTCCCTTCATTTTATAGTGGTGCAATATGGAGCAAATCAAATGCTCTGCTAAATTTAGATGCAAGTGCTATGAATATATTATTACCTTTCCCTTCCAATTTGTATTTTGCCGTCTTTTTCCAAATATTTTGTTGTTGGTGGTTGTAATTTTCAGGCATCTGAAACGCAGGTCTTGGGTTTCTTAACCCGGCAGTAGGCGTGCGGGTGCCTCAGTCACCTCAGCATTATTTTGAGCTCATTGTACTTTTAATTTTATTTATAATCTTGCGAGCTGCCTCATATCTTTCGAGGAAAGCTTGTGCACATATCTCGACCCTTCTCTTTCACTGCTTGCCTGTCCTTTCCTGGAAATTTCGTCGCAACGGCGATGGGGCGCGCTGCGTGGGAGCCACCGAGTCAACTCGCACACCTTTGTTATCGCTTCCTGCCACGCTGTTCTCAGTGTCAGTAGTTCACCCAAAGGCAGGGAGTCTCGTGGAGGCTTCAGTACTACTTCCACAGAAGTCAATGATTCACAAATTCAGCTTTTACGATTTTTAATTACAATTAATCGCTTATCTTGTATTGAAACGAAAAAATAATGGAATAACTGAAAAACATTGTACTCGTACATATAAAACTTTATATGGCATCATTTCATGTATACATACTTTTTGACGAATTTAAAATAATGTTAACGTGTGTATATAATAGTAAATAATGTATTTTGAATTATTGATTTGAATGGCTGATGTGCCGTGGACCGCTGTTGTTTGCCGCCGAATGAGGTCGACAAATCAAAGGCCATAGTCGGCTACATAAACTAGTTCACAATAAATTACTACGCCCAATGACAAGACGTTTTGATGCAAGGAAAATAGTACTCACCTCATTTTTGTTAGCATATGCTTTTTCTTGATATACTCGTGAAATTATGACCAAATATTCATTGTAGTTAATAAATATGCCTTATATTCGGGTTTGTAAGAAACTTACAATGACATTACATTGGTACGCAAACGAATTATCTTGCCTCAAGCACTATAATATAGAAAAACAATAAAAAATTTATTTTCAGAGGTCTTTGTTTGCCTTAATTGTTTAAAAATAATGTATTGTTTGTCTCTATAAAATTATTTCCAGTCAATCGATAAATTGTTACTTTCGACAAATTATCCTTAATTGAAATTGTATTTTCTTTCGATTACAATGATTGAAAGTGTTGCGATCCATACATGCGGCGACTTTATATCTCGTACATGCATTGAGGGGCGAAGCTACTGTGCAGGTCCGGCGCTTGGCCGAGCGGCCGAGCGCTCGAGCGCTCGAGCGCTCGAGCGCCCGGCGCTCGGCGACTCCCGCGTCTCGGCGGGAGCCGCAAGGCGGCCGGTCGAGATGTCCGTTTAAACAGCTATCTCTTCCCCCCAAGCAAGGTCCCCCACCCTTCGCCGAGCGTCGGCGCGGAGCCCGAGAGTCATCGAGCGGTTTGTTTTGCGGGCCTGATGTGCAGAGCTCTAATTGACGGGGTTGGGCGGGCGCAATGATTACGCATACATTTCACGAATCGAAAACAAAGACCTCAGAATTCCATCAAATCCAAGCATTATGAACTACAATACCTGTTCATGGAACTATAGCACGTCTTTAGAAAGCGGCAGGATGGTATACATAATTTGGGAAATGTCTGAATTTAGGCAACTTTAATTTTCCGTCTGGTGTAAAAGGAATATGCAAAAATGAGGGTTATTACAAAGTTGCCGCGGCTACTTCAATTATTATTTATGACAACTCCTAATGAACCTTTTTTAAATATCGTAAAAATCCTAAAACGAATTTCCTAATATAATGATCCACTCGTTCTTTGTAGTAGTAAGAAAAAAAATCACCGCGAATTACCCTATTGTTTCTAAATTCCCTGCATTTAAGTTCACATATATGTGAGGAAATAAGAGAAAGTAGAAACGAAGAATATGAAAAAAATTTGTACTGTAGAAAATTACACATACCATCAACTGCTTTGGAACGTTTTGAGCCCTGGGTGGCACAATATTCAGATTCCTGTTTGCAATTAACATTTTCGTAGACTGCAGTTTGTATCAAGTTTGATCCCATTTTCATTACATATGTTGCGCACCTTAACATGAAAAATTGACTCTTTCACATCTGAAATTAAACTCTCTGAAAAAACAAAGCATGTTATTGGACTGTAGTTTTCAGCTTTCCTTTGCAATGATTCCAATAATCGTAGTTCAACGAACGCTACTCTCCTGTATTTTTGTTGAGAGAGAAGATCAAAAGTGATGTTTTTTGCACAGCAAAGGTTATACGTATTTTTTATCATCAAATCGATGAGTTAAAACCAGGCTTTACACAATTTTAAAGAATTTTTTTTATTCGACGTGTTTATTTAATAATTATGACAGTTGTTGGCTCATTGTTGTAATTTTTATCACCAAACTGTTTTCAAAGTTTGCTATGCTTTGTTTGTGCAGCGGCATCCTACGCTCAAAAGAAAATAGCCGATAGTAAGAAAACCCGGCAGACATTGTTCTGCCCTTCATCTCCCTTTCCTCTCCCATCCCGTTTCTCTCTCCCTCACCCTGTCCCTGTCTATCTCTGTGTGTCTCCGTCTCTGCCGCTCTCTGTCCCTCTCATTCACATTTACTTGCAGATTTTGCACGTCTCTGAGCAGGTGAGGTAATATCGGGAAGCGCCGGACCAGCAGAAATGTAATGTAATGTTTAGGAAGAGTTCATTCTGTAGATTACGGTGAGAGAAACGTTTCTTTCAAGCCTTCGGCCTCAAAATTTAGTTTTTAAGCCCCCCTGGTTTAGAAGCTATTTAACAATATAGATTAAAAATGCTGCCGAGCGTGTTGCAGGTTGCATTTGACGAGAATATGTAGTGGATATGTAGTGAATATACAACATAGTGGATATTTAGTGAATAGCGTCATGTAGTGGAGTTACAACAGAATTAACAACACATTAGCCTTCTCGGTGGAAAAACACGTAGAAGTGCCAACTTTCATGGAGATCGGTTCAACGGTGTCAGAGTTTTGCTCTTATATACTACATACCAACACCCTGTTTTATATACGTAGATAGATTTTTATGTTCACCTCCTAAAAGGCGATAATCTAATTTTTCAATGAATTAATCGCAAACAAACCGTGTCGGATTAATCGTCTTTCGATGTCTGGGTCGCGTGGTTGTGGTAGGCTCTGTCGATTGCTTTCCACTCGGCGACGTCCTTGCCAGAATGTTTCCCCGGGTGGCTGAACTGTTGGCAAGGGCTTCCTTGGCTGCGCCTGCCGGCGGGGCCGTCCGGCAGTTTGTGAATCGAGCAGCCCCGGAGTCCCTCGTCCGCGGAGAAAACCCGGTCGTGGTTGGGTGGCGTGAGCCGCTATGGTTCGGCTGTGGCAAGCGCCTTTCCGTAAGGCCCTTTTTGCCCGCTAGGTGCGCAGGTGGGCGCTCTTCTTCTGAACGTGTTTTCGGAGGCGGAATGTGAGAGTGGAAATTAAACGGGTGAACCAGAGTAACGATACGGTGTTGTATATGGATGTTTTTCAAACCAAAAATGAACATTCCCTTCATAAGTTTACTACGCTATGCTCTAAATCCACGTTTTTTATTTAAATGGTTGATTATTACCCTCTGTACATTTATACATTATTATACATTATACATTATACATTATTATCTATTACCCTCTCTACATTTTATACATATGATACTTCATTACACGACAATGTGATATAATAGCATGAACTTCCCCCTCGTTCACTACCAATGTAATTTTTTATGGATTTTTTATTTTATTTGTCTGCCAAAAAACTCGCACAATTCAAGTAGAAAATTAGTCAATTCTTTCAACTTACTAGGTGCAAATTAAGGTAAAATGTAGGAAAACTTAGATCGCTTTGATCAGCAGCAAAACACTGATACAACATTTTTGAACACTTGTTAATGAACACAATGTCACACACTTGTTTTGAACACTTATGAGTTGCTACATAACCCAGCGAGACATATATGCCCCATTGGTAGAGAAAGGGTTAAGACAGAGAATTACATTATACACATTATCGAACATGGAATACATATTTATAATCTTTTAAAAACGGAAAGTTTAAGATGTTATGTCTGTTTTACCTGTATATGGAATTTCAACACAGAAAAAACAAGTGAAAATGTTTGCTGTGAAATCCTACTGGCACAGGTAGAATCCCCCCCACCGGTGCCCTTAATACGGAGCAAAATGCGTTGGGTAGTAAAACAGAAGTCGGACATTAATGCAATGATAAAAGTTTTGAAACAACAATAAATAGCAATTGCCCTTTTTTATTTATTGAATTTCATTCGTGAAAAAATGAACATTGTGTTTCAATTTTGTAATATTTAAAAACAGTAACGTATGAGAGCGTGTTGCTTTGGTGTTCTCAAGGCCTATTATCGTTGATTGCTCGCGCGAGTGTGTTATCCTGCAATTTCATTGTTATATTCCCCAATGCCTTCCTCATAGCTATTAAATGACATCGAAAGTACAAACAAGTTTTTTCCGTGCTGTTCCTGAGGAATTCCCGCAGCTAACATTTTCAGAATTTGCTTTGTGAAGTTTTGAAGATTATGTAAAATTTTGAAGCAATTCCGAGTGTTAGGGTTGTGAACGTCCTTTGAAAGAAGTACGATACTTGACATGGTAGGAATATTTTATTTTTAAAACTTTTTTGAGTACTCAGAATAGGTGCACGAAGAACATTAAATAAATTCCAAATATTTTGAATTGACCCATAAACTAGTAATTTTGTGTGTTAATAAATTAAATGGTACCATGTAAAACTTTAGGTTTAAACAAAAGAATCTTGCTTAATTACATATTTCTAATAGCAGGTAGACGAATTCTTATCTAACTCGCCTTCTGGTGAGAAAAAGAGCAATATTCTTTAGAAATATGATGGAATAGGAGGAGGACAAAATAAAATTACTAACATTCATTAGGAAAAACAAGGCAAATTAGTACTGAACCAGATATCCTGACTGCACATCGTCCAACAAAAACAGAGAAGTCAGGCTCTTAGAGAACTATTGTACCATTACAAAAAAACATGGACTGTGTTGATTTAAGAATTTCGATAAGTTTAAAATACGTATTAATTTGTCTTTGTCTTTCATCGACAATTTTCATAACATTTAGTTATGCATTCAATATTCAACATCGATTGATTTAATGCGCAAGCATGCAAGAGATGTTGGATTGGCATTTTAGAAGCGAAAAAAAGTTCCATTGAGTAACAGTTACTGACTAACGAGCAAGTAATACATAAACCAAAAGGTTGAACCTTGCAGAGCGTACAGAGGAATTGTTTCGCTAGGCAGGTCAGCCCACCAGGTTTTAACCTTGTGTTAGTTGCCCTTTCAAAAACATTTGATCAAATTAAGGTATTTATTTGTTCAGTTGGCCTCATGATAAGTCGATGGGAACCCGGAACCCTCTTTAGTCTCTGGACTTAGGGGCAACGAGAAGTACAAGAGATGAGCTTCCCGGACGTTCAATCAGCAAATGTAATAGGATTTTGCCCAGACCTTTCAGTGAAGGATTTTCAAAAGTCCATGTCATGCAACGTTTTAATAGCACGAAAATTTCCCGATGTTTTAAAGAATGCAATTGCACAGAATACCTCTAATGTACTTGCAGCAACAAGATCTATTTTGCGAGAGTAGTCAGATCTAAGCTAGGCGAAAGCTGCTCAATGGCACATATTACTCAACGGGGCTTCTTGCTTTTAGTTTCAACTGTTATTTAACCTTCGTCACATTGCCATTTTACTATTTCTAGGAGAGTGAAGGTAACTGCAATTCAAGTTGCAATCGTATTATTAGCAATGTTTGCCTCATTAGAAAATGCTGTTTGTATTCATTTTCAAGATTTTCAAGGAAAACTAAACATCGTAAAATACGGTGATAATATGCATAGTATCTTGGAAAATCAAATAAATTATCTATTTAAATGTTTATTGTTGCCTAATAATGTTGTCAAGTTACGTTTAAAATTATAAAATATTACATTTTGTGTAAAATACATTTAAATGAAATTGCTTCGATGTGTTGGAAATCATATCACTTACTTCATCAAATTGTAACTTACAATTTTATAACATTGTGAGAACTTGGACGATTTGCAAACTGCCAAATTTTTCAAGTTGGAAATTAGTATTGGTAATTTGTAGCAGATGTAAAAGTTATTGAACTAAAAACGTGGGAAGTAGAAACGTAATTTGATTTGCGGAATTCGCGTCCATGACAAAGTGCAGTTACGCGATACGAAAGCAGGGCAACTGTTATACCACTCAAACACGTTCGTTTCATTCCTTTTACGAGCCACATCATTCTGCTGCTTCATTACCCGTTTTATTCATGAGCATCCTTCCCAAGCCTTCGCCCCTCCACGCTCCGTCGGAGTCGCGGCGAATGCAGGATGCGCCAAAATGGCACCATCCGCCTCCCCATCCTAGAATCTCGAGGTCGCCACCGCCGGGAGAAAGGTGCATCTTCCATCTGCATATCGGCGAGTCAAGGCCTTCTGACACGGATGCTAGACGGCTCGAGGGCGCTGCACACTGGGTTGCAACGGATTCAAAAAGCGCGCGAGACAAAAGAAATTTGATTCTTTTAATTTATTAAAATATACAAAAATCGCTACAGTTAAACGTAATTAAATATTCGCAATAAATGAATACGTTATTAAAAAACTTGTTAATTCAAAAGAAATAACTTTATTGGGACACTTTGCAAGTTTAAGATGTTAATTTGTAAAGAATTAAATTGTAATGTAATTTATTATTACATTTATTAAGAAACAGAAATCCTTTAAATTATAAGGGATAAGAGTGTAATTTTTTAATTGCTGTAATTTGTAGCTCTTGACGAAATAAAAGCTATCCACAAATTCATTATAGAAAATTTGAGTTGAAGATGACAGTACATAAAAGAGGACATCTCAAAAAGAGAATGTCTTCTGATATTTTCCATTCCGTGAATGGGAAATATTATTATATGTGGACATTCAGACATTGCGTAACCTAGAAACTCCTGGACCTCCTGCGAAAATGTTGACTAGATTTCTTCTCAAAACTCAAATTTTATCAAATTTAATCGCTCTTACCTACTAATAATAAATAAAAATCAAAGTATTTAACGGCAATATAAAACATTGAAATAAAATATTCAAATATTATCATTTTTACTTTCAATGCATTCACGCACTCTTCTGCTTCCCGCATAACTTTGTCTGAGTTTCACGTTGTTACAGCCTTCCTCAGACATTCTATCACACTTCGTGAATCTAGGCGGTTGGAAGCAACAATTGAAAATGCTAGGGAAAACGGGGCATATTCACAGCTTTTTCAATTTCGATCAACTCTGAACCACAGAACCTGGTATCATGGAGGGTCATAAATTTTTCCCAATCACATACAATTCATCAAAATTATGTAATAAAGTATAGGAATGACTACGAAAGGTTGAATGGGAAAACACATTGCCAGGTGATACTCGAACCCGCGACTCTTAAAAGGCCATTACGGCGCTCTTTTTGAATGGCCTCGTCTATTCACATCGACCATATTCAATGCCGCAACTAAAGGGGATAGGGATCACAGACGCTCCAGCTCTCCCCATCCCTGAATCCACTAACATGTATTCACAAATAGTTTTTATTAATTTTCTATAGGACGAATGATATTTTGTAGCTTAACTGAAAACTTATTACGTAACCATAAATCTACGAATAAAAATAAAATTTAAATTCAGCATATTCGGGAAATGCTTTCAAGAAAATGTCAAGTCGACAGGACACTACTTCTAAAGCTCTCCCCTCATAAGAAATATCCTGGATACTCTGTTCACGCTCTCTTAGTATTTACAAGTGGCCTACATCAGCAAAATTGCTTCTGACGAGTGTGAAAAATGAAGTTCTGGAGCTGCAAAAATTGGCTGTTATGAACGGTACATGTGAATATTGAAGCCTTTTTCTTCCTCATCGCATGTCACTCTAAAAGTGAGAATACAGATGTAATTTCAGAAATGAGAAATTATTGATGAACATCATATATTTAAATTTTTCAATCAAAATACCGTTTCATTGTTTTCGTACTATTCCAGTCTTTTGAGATTCCAAACCATTCCTCCTCTCACGTGGAGAGAGACTGCTTTGTTCAATTCATGTGTACATTCGAAATTAGTAATACACTGGGTGAGTCACGTAACTTTAGCACCTCCTCCAGTTTTTGAACGGTTGAGGTTATTGCAATGCAATTTTCACGGAAGTGCATGAGGGAATGGGGCTAATTAATGCGTGTATTCATTTCTATTTTATCACTTGCATTTTACGAGGTATTGAGATAACTTGTTTTTTTCAAATAGAACTACACATATTTTCTAGTCTAAAGACGAGCGTAAAAAGACGAATCTTAGGATATATTGTAGTATATTGGATAAGCATTTTTCGGGAATTTTTGATTTTTTGCGACTCGTGTTTAACGGATATTTCGAATGCAGTCCGCCACACAAGGTCTCACAGCGCTCCCCTCTGCTAACGCGCGATCGGAAAGGGAAGCTGATCGATGTATTTGAAGTTACTAAACTTATTTCAAATCTTCACAAAACTTTTGCACTCTTTTCCTGAACTCTACATTCCAACCTCCCGCATTTTCAAATTTTTTGTGTTTGTTTGATTCAAGGAATTGAAGGATTTGAAATAAGGATTTTTCATTGGTATGTACTAAAATGACCTCGTGTGGCGAACTCTTACGTTCAAAATATCTGTTAAACAAGAGACAGAAAAAAATCAAAATTACTCAAAGAAATGCTTATCTAACATATGACAATATGAATATCATTGGTATCGTCTTTTTATGCTCCTCATGGTAGACTAAAAATATGTATAATTCCACTTGAAAAACAAAGTTACCTCAATAAAATGCAAGTGAGAAAATAGAAATGAATACATGTATCAATTAGCCTAATTTTCTTATGCACTTCCGTGAAAAATTGCATTGCAATAACCTTAACCGTTCAAAAACTGAAGGAGATGCTAAAGTTATGTGATTCACCGGGTATATTACTAATTTCGAATGCAAACATAACTTGACGGAAAACTAAGCTGCCTCTGTTCACGTGAGAGGTGGAATTGTTTGGAATTTCAGGAAGATTGGAAAGTACGAAAACAACGAAACAGTTGGGATTTCAAAACCTGCAGGAGGAGCTAAAGTTATGTGACTCAATCTGTAGATTCGTTATACGCTTTTCAAGAAAAAACTGTGAGATGAAATTCCGGTTTCAACGTAGCACAAAAGCGTCCCACTGTTCCCCGCTGACGCTGTCGGGGAACCCCGGAGCGCAGCGCGGCGTGGCGGAGCTGGCGCCGGCTATCGGGCATCTATCGAGAGGCGATGGTATCGGCTCCGCGGGTCGATCGCAACGCCGCCCTCGCAGGGTGTTCTCGCTTCTGCGCGCGAAGCGGAGCCCGGAGCGGAGATCGACGCCCGATTGCGCTCTCGCCTCCCTCATCTCGGGGGCCGAGGTGCTGGGTGACGGGGCGCCACGGCGACCGCAGCGTGGGAAGACACGGATGCAGTGGCGGATTTAACCCTGGAGAGGTGGCAGTTGCCGGAGTTACGTTAGAGGTGGCGCGGAGTCATTTCTGATCCCTGTAAGTTATTTCTTTATAAAATTATACTTAGCAAGAAATAAGTGCGAAATCACTTATTTTAATAATAATCAATCGTTTTTTAAGGTCGTATTTACTTAATTCACTATTATAAACAAACATGCAAAAGAGTAATTGAAACAAATAAAAGGGAAAAATTATCATTTATCTTTCATTTTATGTAATGACTCCATTTACATTTGCCTGAATATTTCAACGACAAAGGTATCATAAAATTCAGTAAGTTTCATTTTCAAACATTTTCTCACATAAAAACAAACAATTTATTGAAAATGCTTCAAAGCCAATCAAGGCAACTTAAAAAAAGTATGAAATTTAAGATGTTTGTATTGGTTTCACAAATATTTATAAATGAATTATCACAAATAAAATTTTAAAAATCTTTCAGACAAAAGCTAAAGAATGTGGTGAAAGGTATGTGAAATGTAAAGCTTTATTGACTCGCAAAGATATGTGGGGTCACAAGAGACCCCGCGCCACCTCTCTCGGGTTAAGGGGAGGCCATGCGGCAATGCCCATTAAAAAACCAATTTGTATTTTGTTGTTGTAATTTTACACAATTTTTTGAAAAGCTCAGTAGAAAAAGGGGGGGTATCCTACATTGATCTAATTCTGAGATATTGAGGATCTTATTGCAACGTTCAGTATAAAGCTTGGTACACTTTTAAACACATTACTCTCGCTTATAAGTCCATAGTGCATTTAAATATATTACACCAAAAGAGTAATATTTGAAGTTTTATTTAATGTTAATATCTCAGTTACACAAAACATGTGGAATAGCCCCATGTTCTGCTGAGCCCTTCTTCAATATATTCAACATAATTACCATATAAATATCTCATCACATTCAAAGCAGTATTCCCATTATGGATATACTCCAACATTTTTTTATTCCAAGCTAACGATTTAAAAAAATGTTATTTCGAAAATAGTTACGAGGATCCAACTGAAATTGCTTCATCCATGAAATACTTTTTGTGACCGCTCTTGAGCAGAAGAAGGTATCCTGCGTAAGTTCAATTAAATGTTTTAAATGACTGACAACTACTGAGTTACGAAGGAGGAGAGAACTCCGTTATACCAACAAAAACTTTATGGTGTCTCAACATAGTTGTCAAAACGCATTGAAAAACATAATGACAAACCTCCTGCTTGAGTCTGAGGTAGCACGATGTCAATCCACACATCTCTCGTGTTATAGGTTATTGAATCTCGTGGTATTTCATCTGCGGTCGGTGTGTAAATTATATTTTCTTATAACATATGTTAGTATTATGTAATTTACGAGTAAATTAATGCCATTCGGTATGTGATATTCATGTAGCAGCATTGAATGAAATAATTAGAATGTAAATTTTGCAATTTTTTAAGGTTATGTTCCCATTCAAACTAGGTGGATACCAAATATCACAATAAGCAACCCGTTAGTCATAACTGGGCGACCATCATCGTGACGTATCTGAGGCCCTGAGCCACAACTGCCACATCTGCCACAACCACAAGTTTGTCGCGTGAGTACAAAGCCAAACCGCCTTCCCACTCACAGCTGTCAATCCCTTAGAAATTTTAATTGGAGCTGAATTTATCATCTCGCTCCTTTACGTTGTGTGCGTCGTTGCGTCAGCGACGAGGATCTCCAAATACTAGGAGGATACAGGTAGTCGAGTGGAGGTGGACCATATGAGGATGGAAGCTGCGCTTTCCTTCGCTCTCTTCCTTTTACGGCGTGCACGCTTCTGAGCTGTTCTCGGAGTTCTCATCTTACTCGTAGGAAGCGTGTGATTGAGTACCAGGGTAGAAGTGGACCATGGGGATGAGATATCGATTCTCCCTCCGCCCTTGGGTATAGAATGGTCTCAGGCGAAATGTGAAACACTGGAATAATTTACCAAAAAACGTCTGGTAAGGAATTTATGAGTGCAAATCTATCATGGTGAGGAATCTCCAGAATATTTAATCGGAGTGTAGTTTCTCCTCGGCTCTTCAACTTACGTAAAAAATCCACAACTGTCAGTTTTGCAGTGAAACTTCTTTCGAAAGCATTTCGTTTAATTTATGGTCTTATTTACCCGCTCCTTCTTAGAAAAGAGAACTTTAGTTTTTAATCACGTCATTAGGAGATGCTTCGATTGTATGACACGTGGTACCCTATAACTCTTGATTTTATTACCTCATGTTTTTTTATCCAGGCAAGAGTATAAGTTGTAATTCCATGTGTCTATAATAATGCTATATTTTTTATCAAACCAAAAATACTATTGTTTGTTTGTATTGTAAATTTTTCAAACTTACAACCGATATTTTTTGAGAGGTTAAGAATATGCTATTGAGGAACGCATCTTTCAAAACTAAATCATCTACATCATATTTCCTGGTAGAAGAATCATAAACAACAACGAAAATAAAATCAATTACGAAACTTGAAGAATACATTGGTTATCTGCGGTCTATAATAGGTTCCCGAGCCACAAACATTCCCTCCCAAGCGATCACACCGACTGGCGCTTCCTGGTTTTGAAAGATCACCGGCATAGCGGCGACAGCGCCGCCGCGGCGCTGCGAAGAGCAGCGTGGGAAGGCGGCAGCGCCCCTAGCGCCGGAGCAGGGCCATCTAATGAGGGCCGGGTGCGTTCCTTCGCCTCGCCCGCGATGGCTCCGAGCTGCTTTCGCGAGGCCGTTTCCAGATGCCGCGCTCTCGTCGCTTGGGGCGCGTTCGCGAGGCGTTGTGCAACAGCCAATGAGACGTGCTATGCGAACTATGTTCGACATAGGTTTCACGCCAAATGAGAAATCTTTTAGCGGTAAGAAATTCAAATATCGGCGACTGACTTATCAAATACTGAGCGCCGGCGAAACAATTAAGTTTTGTCATTAATAGGTTGCTTACTTGAGTAGCATACGCATTTATCAATTTCTAGACTTACAGAGTGATGACAAATTAATAATAATATTAATATTAATAAACCAATAAAAATCATATATTTGTAAAAAAAGGATGTCTTTGGTAATTTTGAGATGTACATAAGCACGCTAATGTTCTGTTGTTGCCATCTTCGTGATTGACATTGATAAAACTCATAAAATATTTCGTTTCACTCTGTTAATATGTGATACAAATGTAACAGAACTTCATTTCTGCAAAACAATGTTCACATTCAATTATTCATTTGATAATAAACCACGAAATTAAGTAAGAAATTCAGCTTTATTTCGAATGTGCAACGAATTAGCTTAATTAATTGAATGAATATCTAATTGGCTCGTGTAATGAAGTTAACTAGCGGAAAAATAGTTTTTACAGACTTGAAAGTGAATTATTTGAATATAAGAAAATGAGAAAAAAATATGTGAATTTATTGAAAATAAGTTGTGAAAAGTAAATAACCAATAGCGTATTGTAAATATTTTCTGTCTGTAAAATACAACTGTAAATAACCACGTTGGATGTAAAAGCCTTCTGGCTTGCCAAGAAATATTTCAAATTGGAACCTTGTGCAATAACAGCTCTTGTCCTGAGAATCACTAAAAGAGATTTTGGAGAGGTCGTTTAATTTCTGACTATAAAGTACCAGCAGTCGAGTGGCAATTTCGACTACCGCGTGCTGCCTTCTGAACTTGTTTGTAAACAAGAAAGCGTGTTTCTCGCAAAGAGAAGTATTAGCGTCGTCGAGCACACAAAAAGAGATGAGAGAATCGTGTCTCTGGAGTGCACTTCTTTCATCCAAAACTTTTCGTGTATGCAAAGCCGAGAATGATTTCAACTGCATTTCAAGAGCATAGTGGCCCCGTGTGGTCACGTAGAGGGTATACACTTTCATTTAGAGGCAGTGACGTTCATATCACGAATGGTCACGCAGTTTAATGTAATAGTAGTAGATAGTGCTCTAATAAGGGTGCGTGAGTGCTCTAGAGTTAAGCAACAGCTTGCTTATGTGTTAATGCTATTATAAAAATGGTGTAAGAAATGAATGCGGTATACTTTGAGAGAGGAAGAAAGCATAATGAGAGTAGAGATAAAGAGTAACGTAGAGAAGGAAAAAGGAAGAGATAAGGAGTACTAGATGAGTGAAAATATCAGACCATTTTTATGGAGAAGAAGAATACAAGGAGAGGAAGAAAGAAAGTAATGTGTACAAAGTAATGAAGTGTACTAAAAACTTGCTGAAAAACAGAATACTTAAGAAAGATTTATATGGTTTTCGCGGCGGTTAAACCTCAAAGTATTTAAAACTCGATCACAATAAATATCCTCACAGTTACCAACTAAAAATGGGAATATATTTTCCCTCAAAATCAAAACAAATATTTTATTTGATAGTTACCTCCAAAAGATGAAAATATGTGAGGGGGTCTTTCCTCCCTTCCCTACCCCGAGAAACGGCCACGGTCAAAGAAGTTATGTACGTCAGGATAGTAAACAGGAGTCAAGGTTCTAAAATTAAATGAAAATCAAAATAAAATGGGACGTTGTGCCCTAAGTGCCATGCGTTCAGAGCTGTGCAAGCAAAATGTTGCTACGGCTATCATGAATTGTCACAGCAAGGAGTGACATGACACTACTGTATTGCCACTATGCATTTTTTAAATTTCTTTCATGAACGGCAAACGATTTTCTCGTTTGAGGAGAATAAAATCAAAATATACTGTGAAGCAAAATAAGCGGGTATCTTAGTATTTATAAAACAGCTTACCGCGCAAATGGGTGGAAAACGCCGATCTAAGTGGACTTCTTCAGTAAGCTGCTCTTTTTTTTAACTTCCGAAAGCAAACTGATCAGCTAAAAAGAAGTGGAAGTAGATCCTGTATCCCTTTATGTGCAGGGAATATACTCGAAGTAGTGTGTGCTTCGGCTCATCAAATACATAAAAACACCAGCTGTCTACGGTCGTATCGGTTTATGAAATGAGAATCATACTGGTCAACGCGGTTGCTTAGATTACTGCCGCTGGAGTTCAGCCACTTCTTGTTTATGCTTCTCTTCCCCCTTAAGTCTCTCAGATTAACAAGACCACATTTTTTCCGGCATTTTTCATGCTGATCACTCGCACTTAGGAATTAATGTAATTGAAGGCAACGAGCGTTTGAAGTTCATTATGTTCTTTATTAAATGATGAAGGAGAAAATGAGAACACTCTCCTCAAGAGTTCAATTATCTGCAGTAGTTATTTCAAAAGCATAGAGTGATCTTCCATTATGTAGAGGGTTCATGTTATACAAATGAAGTTGGTGTTTGGTTTTTCGAGAGAATATAGAGATTGCTCTTTAATGTTTTGCGTCTTAAAATTTAGTTCACTCTTTCGCGTAAATTGTTTAAGCAAACAAACGAGAGATCAATTTGAGTTGAAAGAGTTGATTTAAGTACAATCAATTTAAGTTGGTTTTGGTACAATTTAACAAAAAAGTTATGATTTTGCTGCATTCCATCCGAAAATATTGAAGTAAAACACTCTTTATTCGAACAGCATAATCAGAATAATCTTGCCAATTAATTGTTCAGTCAGTGGGATCTTGAGTTGTCGTTAGTGAAGCTTATCAGTGACGTATCATACGGAAAAATCTTAAATTCAAAAGTTAAATTTAGTTCATTTACAAAGCATCAAATGATGTACTTCCAAGTAGATGATGATTTCACTGTCAGTTTCATGTCAGGACTAGTTGTTTGCGAAAGAAGCCTCCGTAAGCTGAGATGCCAAGAGACGTCTTGAGAGACAGGAATGCGAATGCCCTATGCTTAGATATCCGTGACGACGTTGACGGACTGCGACGGTTCCGCCGCCGCCGCCGCCGCCGCCGCCGCCGCCGCCGCCGCCGCCCCTGCCGTCGGTCCCGCCTCCCGCCGTCCCCGCCGCCCCCACCCTACGCTGCCTTACGCTGCTCCCGCCCCCGTCGTCCTACTCCGTCCTATGTCGCCCTACTCCGTCCTACGCCGCCCTACGCTTCCCTACGCTGCTCCCCGCCTTGCTGCCCTACGCCGTCCTACGCCGTCCTACACCGTCCTACACCATCCTACGCCATTCTACGCTGCCCTACGCATCCCTACGCCGCCCTAAGCCGTCCTACACCGCCCTCGCCGCCCTCGCCGCCCTACGCCGCCCTACACTGCCCTACGCCGCTACGCTCGTCACATAACCATATTGCCCACCTCCACCGTCCTTGCCTAGACACACCCATCACCCCCGCTACTCCTCCGCCTTGGCCAGCCCCGTCGCCCGCGCCCCAGCGCCGCACGGTTCCGGCGTCGCGTGTTCCGGGCGCCGGGTTTCCTGGCGCGCGCGTGCCGTTCCGCGCGGCGCTCCTGTGAAGCCTCGGAGAGAAACGCTCACTGGGGCGCAGTGTCTCCGATGCAAGTCAGCGGCATTCGAAACTCTTCCCTTGCAACTGCACCTCGAATTTCGCAATCATTTTCGGGCTTAAGGTATCACACAGTTGTTTCAGCACTGTCTGTAAGAATATTAATTGAATTGAATATATATTTATAATTGTATCGATATTCTGGAACATAAAATTAATCCTTTATATATAAATGTCACCTCAGAATAAACGTTACAAAATTCTAGGATCTAAGGGGGGTCTAAGAAAAGAAATTTTTAAAAGATGAAATTAGAAATGCTTTCTAATGTAGGTGGAAAATTTGATACAAAGAAGTTTCATGTCTGATTCGGGAGGCCCTGGAGTTCGAGTCCCGACGGTGGCTGTATTTTCGACACTGGGTAGACAACTGGATAGAATTCAGCCGCTGCCTGGAGGAGAATTCTAGCGGACACCTGCTCTGATCGGTAGCCGTGGTTTCTCCGATCAGTACCAGACGATTGTCAGAGCAGTACCCTAACAAACGGACGGCCCGCAATCTGTCCTTCCTCTTCCTTGCCCTTTCTTCACCCTTTCCTTACATACACTTACACTCACATGCCCTACAATGCCACACATAACGGGAGACCAATCGGGATCTAAGAGCCAATCTCAGCTGGGGTGGTGCCCCATTGGTGGGAAATACCTGGTTGTGGAAAATCCTCGCAAGCGGAAGAAGGTCGATACCGGATCTCGCCAGCCAGCGGGGGAAGATTACCACCATCTTACTCACAAAAAGCTACAAAAAAGGATAAGACTTTGGATAGTATTAAAGTATTGCAATCGAATGAGATAACGAAATTTTTTCTTTGGCAGTGGAAACCTTTTTGGCCACAGTCCTCATATTATTTCTAAACAACAAGATCCTTCAGCAACGATTGTAGTACTAATTTCATTCTGTTGAATTTCGAAGAAAATATTATTTCTTTATTATTTATGAATTTATGAAAGAAAGTAATATATAAATTTTGAGAATTCTTTAAACCAAATAACTATAAGGTATTACTTTGAAGCTTGGTAAATACGAATAAAATAGATCAATGAAGTCCTATGATGAAGGTAACTAACCTCTATAGGATCAAATAAGCGACATGAATTTCTTAGGAACGTAATGACTTAAAACCGGAAAACATTTACTTCTTATTTTTACTGCCATAATATCGTTATCTTTCAATAAATTTGACTAATTACATTTGTTCAAAGAATTGGTCGGCCCGACCGGGATTCGAACCCGGGCCTTCTGGTTTACGCTCAGCTGCTCTGACCACTAAGCCACCGAGTCAACCAACCCTTTAAATGGTTTTCATAAGAGCCTTATCGCTCCTTGTATCTATATGAATTGTCACCTTTCCCGTCATCCTTGTTGGAAAGCTATTACGCTCGAAGAATATGTTCCGCAGTCGTATAGAATCCCAAATTGTGAACAAATTTAATTATTAAAAACGCATTGTTACTTAGTAGCAAGGTCACAATTTGGATTCTATACGACTGCGGAACATATTCTCCGAGCGTAATAGCTTTCCAAAAAGGTGACGGGAAAGATGACAATTAAATAAATTTTACACTGACTGAGTTTGTAATGCACGATCGCACAAAAAAGCTAAGATTTTCCCCTGAATTTTTCACTGTCAGCTGTAATGCTAGCTCTCACCTGAGCAGCAAGTTTCTCCCGATCGCTCGCTCTGTCGGAAGGGTTTTGCAATTAATGGGCGTAGAATCGTGAGGCTGGCGATTCGGGCGGCGCTGTTTAAGGTCAGGGTATAAAGCCGGCGCTGAAGGTCGAGACCCGGTTTATTCATCAGCGTCCTCGCGGAAGTCTGTAATTAGGAAAATCAGCCATCGGTTACGATTGTCCAGAGCAAATTTTTTAAATTTCTTAATTAGTTGAAAGTTCACTGTAACCACGAAAGTTCAACAATAGTTTTTGTTAATTTATCATTTGAATTGCGAAGTCGACCTTCGTGAAACAAAGTTAAAATGAGCGTTGGAATAGATGCCTACTATTCAAGAAGGGTACATTTTCAGGCCACCTTCTGCTCTTTGTAACGGTGGTATCATCCTCTTCGAAAGATATGAAGCATAAATCCTTGTAAAATACCCTTGGACTACTTGATTTAAATTTACGAGTACAAAATTCATTTATTATGTGCTGGACTCTGAAATCTTGATTTGTTTATGAAGACTGTAAAATGACTGATAATAGAGGAATAGTCTAGAGGATGGTTACGGCAGAAGTAGTTAACTTGCGTTCCACTCTATGTATGATGATAGGGCAATTATGAGGAATTGAATTTTGATGATGAATAAGTGGTTATTGATGGATGAGGTTCAGACGAGATTTATTGTGGTATGAGATACCAGCCAGGCCATTACCACCTTCTTTATGTCATGCTTTACGTCGCACCTGTAGGATCGTCGGGGAGGTCCGAGAGTTCAATGATGGTGGCAATGATCGTGGCAGGTTGTCGAAACAAGATCGAATTCAGTCGCTGTCTGGAGGAGAATTCTAGCGGCAGCTGCTCAAATCGTAAGTTTTCTTCAGTCTCATTAATATCAGGCGAACAGTCCTATATATACAAAGGGTCTGCAGACAGCGCGCGATATTTTCTTTCACATCCTCCTCCTTCTCTTCGTCCTTCCCTTTCAAAAACGTACATTCACTACCCTACCACACATGTCCGGAGCTTAGAGCTTGTCCCGGTTGGGCGGTGTCCCGCTGGCGGGGATACCCAAAGATGCTGTGTAGATCGGCGTCGGATCTCACGATCTAGCGAGGGAGGTAATCAACCACCTTCTGGAATACAAAATGCACTTCACTTACGCGACTGATGACCATATCATTCCCGGAATCTCAAAAGAATCAATCGATCGAATCTGCAGCTTTCGGACTCGTTTACGTGCTCGCCGCTTCAAGCACCTGCGCCAATGAGAGGCGTGCATTTCTCATGTTACGAACACTCCTGTGCTCCTTAATAACCATCAACATTAATGCTTTTCATCACAGATTCAACAAATCTTTTACAGCACTGATATAATACGCGCCATAAATTCGAAATCAATCTCAGCAAATTAATTAGCAACAAAGAATAATATAACAGCTAATGAGGGTCTCTAATTAACAACGTTCACAAGGTACTCCGCGCAAAAGACCCTTGAACTTTGCAGCAGGATTCTCCCAGACGCTGTGTGCATGGTTTCCCAAGCAGAACAGAATCGGTCGTGCTCGAGTCGAGTCGAGACGGGTCGGGTCGCGTCGGGGAGTCGTTTGATCCCGCGAGCATTTGCCTTGGCGAGGAGCGCAAGAGACCAGCATTCTTTCATCGCGCCGTCACGGCGTTTCGTTTACTCGCGGGAGCACGAGCAGCTAGAGTGGAACTTCAAAGGGGGCGGCGACGAGGGTGCAGAAAGTGCTCGTGCCAAGGTGAGGAACACGAGTAGACCAAGAGGCGTGTCTGGAGACGAACGGAATGTCTGGTAATAAAGTTCAAGTGGTGATATCGGCTGTGGTATCTCAGTGGAGACACCGCATTGCTGTTGCGTCTGCAGCGTTGCTGACCGTGAGTTTCTAAGGTTCGAGTCTCGATGATAGCGGAATTTCGACATTGGTTTCATAGCGAGGTCGAATTCAAACGCTGAAGGAGACTGCGGCCAGCTGTTCTGATCGATAGTTTCCCGTGGTTTTTCTTATCAATAGGGGAGCAGTACCCTAACAAACGGGCTACGGACCGCGCGCGATCTTTTCTTCCTCTTCCTTGTCTTATCCCCACCCCCTTACGCTCACACACTAACGTGCACGCACTACACTACCTCACATGCCGGGAGGCCGAGCGGGAGCTTAGAGCTTTTCCCGGCTCGGGCGGTGTCCCGTTGCTGGGAGATAACTGGTTGAGGGAAAACCTCGGTAGTCGACGATAGGTCGGCGACGGATCTCGCCAATCAGCTGGAAAATATCACCGTCACCTCCTGAGGAAAAACACACGCGCTACACTGACGAGACTAATGACCTAAGTAGTTGGCGCGCCCGGAATCACGAATAATCAATCGATCAATAGAATCAGTAGTGGGCTAATGCCGGAGCAGCGTCTTAACAAACGGGCCACGGACCGCACACTATCCGTCTTCATTCCCTCCTCTCCTCTTGCGAGCGCACCACGGATGCACTGAGGTACACGCGCACACACACACATACGCACACATGTATATTTACATACGTGTATGTATGTGTACATATGTGTATGTATGTGTACATATGTGTACGTATGTGTATGTATGTGTGTATATATACACATACATACACGTATATTTACATACACTTCACCAGGGCTGTCCAACTTAGATGGGCTTATGGGTCACATATCAAATTCTAGTTAAGCCACGTTTTTACCCTAACTACTGAGATTATATTGAAAAATATATATTAGATACGACTTTTATTCAACCAAAACGTAATGATTAATGTATATACAAGCAGAATTTAATATATCATTAAATAAAAATAAGATGAATTGTGAAATTGTATTTTATTTGGTTGGTAGAATAACATTTTTCAAAGCAGTCGCGGGCCGCACAAAAAGATCCGGCGGCCCGCTGGCTGCCAGTAGGAAAGCTCTGCACTATTCTGAATATAAATTGTATAATATTCACAGAAATTCTGAATATAAATTTGAAATGGCAAGTAAGTGTTAATAAATTAAGAATTATATCGTGCATTTAGAGAAAATGTTTTCATTGTCCAAAAACAATTATGAGATTATTTAATATTAATATATGAAAATGTTTCTGGCGTCTTTATTCACTACTCTTGGACAATTGTCCAGAATCCAGTTTAAGAAATCTGACATTTTTTGCCTTATGACTTTATCTTATTTTAGACAATTGTGTATTTGGAATGTATTACGCCATTAAATGGGTATTAAAATCAATCGATGAACACCATATTTTAGAAGTTTATCACTCTCAGATTGAGTTAGAAGACCACGAGAATCCAATTAAATAAAAACTGACCTGCTAAGTGATAAAGGATTATACAGAATTTACAGTAAATAAACGAACTTATCGTTCCTTTGCATTATCCACGGTATGATCTGAAATCTCCTAAATCAAACAATTCGAAAAAACTCCATACTTATCGTTTTAGCAGATTTTGTTGTTTTTTTGTGTCATGTCAATGACTTCCAGCTGACCGAAGCCACATTGCTGCAGCGCGCGTCTTAATCCAATAATAAGTGCGAGTAACTTGGAACATGGCAATACTAATTCGAACAAAATGGGAAGGGAAGTTTCCCATGTTGCCTGGCGCTCGATTAAATCGCTGAAGGAAACATTCATTGATATTGTGAATGAAGCTTTCGATTACTACGTCTTACATACATCACGCACGAAGCCTGGCACGAAATTACATCATTCAAATTTATTTAAGTTCCGTAACTTGTCGTATTCCAAAAGACGAAATAAAAAAATTGCAAATAAGAATGTGAAAACAAATACGCCTTCCGAAGAATTGTATATTCATGATTTTTATCACTAAAAATATCAATTGAATACTGTTAGTGTGTGGAAGGTTCTACGCAATTTTGTGAATGCGCGACTTGTTTCTACACCTTCTCTGTGTTTTAAGAAGGATAAAATAACAATTTAAAATGGTGATCATTGCATATGGCCAATTCACTCACCCATTTCAAATGCACACATACAAGTAAATTTTCTGGTATGCACAGGATAAACCAAATACACATGATGACGCTAATATATAATTTAGATTTCCTGATTATTACAAAAATGTCTCCGCCATTTCTGAAGAAATGGAAGTGAGTTCTTCCTTGTCTTTTTTCCTGAAGGGCTCTAAATTTACAAGTTAACTCCTACTTTTCATCGGCGTACACTCTATTACTGCAATATTTCACATTGAATTTCAAAGTGCTCTTTTACTTCCTTTCTCCTCTCTATTGAAAGGCGTGATGAAAAGGAATCATCTTTGTCAACGAGACCCTTGCGCTAAAGTTCTTTTTCACTGGAATTTGCTATTGGTGTACTACAAAGTCCCCTTTGTTAGTTCTACCGTTCAGCCCTCTTTTATACCACACCTCAAATGACTTTTGCGTAATGGCACTCTTGCGTTAAAGGGTTGTGCTTCCTCACGCCGCTCAGCTGTTCCCAACAAAGAGAGGGAGACGAACGCTATCTTACGGTGCAGATGGACAGCTTCCCTTGCCTCGTCATACTGCATTCTCACATCATCGCTGAGTTGCAGATGGAAACAGTGAATCAACGAAATTCCTTGGGAAATTTCAGATATATTTCCTGAGAGACTTCTTTAAATGTGATAAATTAAATCTACCTCGCTAATTTGCGGTGCATGAAATGGTATGCATTAATGTGGGAGGTGAAAACTTACTTGAAAGTTACTTCATCCTTCTGATGAACTTATGATTGGGAAGGTCTAAGCATGTCAAATGGCAATTATAATGTTATATAAATGCATTTCTTTAATAAAAATCTGTTTATTTATTAGGAAGAATTAAAGATACATTTTACGAAAACAAATCCAGAAATGGAAGAAGCGATTTCTTAGGAAATATGTCAAATTACGAACCTTACTTTTCAAACCTACATTCCTCTTTTCATAATATTGTACCAACAGAGAGGTTTCTTGGTAGCATGCGTAACAACATATAATCTGCGTTCGTGCTCGAGGCATCCAAAATCCAAATGGCAGCGTTCGGGGAAAAACACAAACGACAGAGAAAGCGACGCTTCCAGCGGCTGAAATAACGGGGCCCAGCAGCGCTTTGTTTACTTGCGCATAATTTTTCCGGTGGAATAAAGGTGCTCTCAATACAGGTGGCCGTGGCGATTCTTGTTTGAACGTGCGTTGTTTGGATCTGCAGTGAACGCGCTGCAGTTTTACTTTTCTCTGCCTAGGAAAAGGGGAAAGTAGTGGAATTGCAGACCACAATGAAGCAACCTACATGTTAATTCGGGGTAACGTGCAACATGCTCTTCGAGTTGTATTTGCATTACAAAGTGTCAGTGCCGTACGTGCGTTTTCCTCTGTGCGCTAGCGAGAGGACACGCTTACTATGTGAATGGGAGTTTAATGTGGGAATTTTGACTAAGTGTACTTAGATATTACTGTAGGTTTTGCGCTCATACTCCCATGCGCCTTCAACCTGTAGGGAATATGGGAAATGTGTGTAGTGTTGTAACTTGTCGCACACATTGAAATATTTTTCTAATTGTTGAAATAGAGAAATTCATAGAAACGTGTCATGGTTTTTTCCGTGTACGATTCAACAAATCAGCGATGCATATCGAATTAGTTGTGTAGCAGTTAACTCGTAGTTACTGTGACAACAGGTTTCATTCGAAAGTTGTTTTCATCAGTAATGTTGATATCTCGACCTCTGCCCAAATCATATTACATCCGTAACTTCGACAGATTTTTTGATTAATAAATAAATAATGAATTGCTTCTCTATGGTGGGATTAGCCACTTGAGAGGTATGATTTATACCATATTGAAACATAATTTGCATTTAGTTTTTTCACGCCACTATTTTTATTCATTACAAAAATACTAATATAGAAATGTAACGCCTATTCTATACACGTTAAGATGTTATGATACACGTAATCGAAGAAGAAGAAAATAGTTACAAAAATGAGATTAATAACATTTTTTGGTAACGTTTTTGTAAGAGTAGGGATTTAAAAAATGTTATTTGCTGCTAATAATTAGATTTATCCCATAATTTGTAGAATTATAGGCTTATAAATGAAGTTGATGTTTTTAGACAGAATAAAATCACAACTCGTTTAAAATGTAATTAAATCATTTACATTTTGTCTAAAATGTACTTAAAGTGATTAACGTGTCTAAAATGTAATTAAAATTAATAAACTATATATTAAAATTAAATATAATTACAACTGTTGGTAAACATGAAGTTTTACCTTTCCAGATTTATCCAGCCCTACATTAAATATCACAGTTTTCTGCAACGCGAATTCCCCGTTGTGTGCGCCTTGTTAGCATGCGGTTCTCACGTTACGGTAAATATCGCAATTCTGCTCCCCCGTGCATGACGCGCTAAACGTCGTTTTATTTCATTTTCGCGAAATAAAAGAGACGTTGCGGGGAGGGGAGGTGCAGTTGTTAATGTCATTTAGGGGCAGTGCGCCAGGGATATCGCTACGTAATCGCGGAGAAAGCCAGGCAACACTGCCGCGCTGCATTGCGGTTTTCCTAATGGATGCTGCACTTCCTGTGCGCCTCTCGGGGCTGTGTTGTTGCTAAGAGCGATCCTGGCGGTTGCATGGCGAAGCGGTGCTTCGCAGCCTTATTGTGAAGCGTGATAGGTCTCGGAAGTACACAAGCACAAGTACGTACTCACAAGAACATTGTTAGTGCCGGAGTCCGGGACAGGTCCGGGTGAAGGTGAGGGATCCGGGTCCAGGTGCCAAATGCTGAAGGTCGCAATGCTCTACGGACTTAGTTGTAGGCTATTTCAAAAATGAATTTTAATTTCCACTTTCCTTTTCTTGTGTGATTGCAGTAATGGTGTAAATTGTTTTTTATATTATTTCTGTTATTATTATTTTATTTTATTTATTTCTTCTGCTCTATCAGACGGAGTGGTACATGATGTGGATCTTCGCGGACTTAAGTATTTGTTACTCTGTTTTGTTTCTTGCACTTTGTTGCAATTATTGACTGTCAGAGAGCCCATGTTCCCAAGGACATAATCTCTTCTTTTAATGCCTAATTCTGCTGTTTTTGCAGTGTTGCGAAATGCTTAGAATTGGTCTGATTAATATCTCTATTAAAGCCCATTCTTGCTAAGTGTCTTAGCATAACTGATCTGCTTTTCCTATATATTTTCCTTCATTTCTTGACACTCCCTTTCCAAGAGTGTTTATGTTACTGTTATCGATCATTATCTGCAAAATATTTGTCTCAAAACTAAACATTTATTATTAGTACAATTTATTTGTGTTAGTAATGTTAGTTGATATTATAAAGAATGGAAACTTTTTATAACGAGGGGAGAGAAGGACACATTAATGTGGCGTGTAGAGCATCATGGGTATTCTGGTCAGATGAGCCGAATATCCACTATATTTCAGGATTTCTGTACCATTCATTTTGATTCCAGTTTCACAAGAAAATTGATTATAATGTGGGAATTTAACTTAAATTTAATGATAAGGTAATGGATGAAGCTGTATGTTAAATAATTTTACTACTCATAATATAATATGATTATAATAAAGATTAGTGAAGAATTGAATTACACTTAAAATAGGATAGATGACGAAGTGTCGCACAATAATCAAACCAGCATTCATGAATTCTGCAGAGGAATTTCTCTCTTGATTACTTTTCCTAGGAAGAATAACATTTGCATCGCAATGAATTGCATTTACTTCTCTGCACTTCCTGTACGTTAAGAATTTTCTTCTGTCCTTTGTGCGAAGAGGAGCATTTCCTGTTTTGTTTGTCCTTTCTACTACTTTAAATAATGTCTTCTCCGTTGTTATAGTTACACAAAAAAGATTTGTCATAATAGTTTCGAATTATCAAGTTTTAAAAATAAATGTAATTTAATTGTATTTCCTTATTGTCAAAAGAGGTAAAATTTGTCGTATGTGCGAGAGGTATCTTTTTCTTCCTCGGATATTATTTTCAGTCTGAAATAGAAAACAGTGCAGAAACGGCTGACCCAAAGTATCTAGTCTCAGAAAGCTGGTGAAACCGTCTGGTTTAGAATGGAATAAAGAACGCGTGCATAATTCTCTTTATGCTACGGTTTTGCTCAATGCCATGATGCAACAGATTTTGTACACGTTAGTTTTCGAGAAGATCGAGAGAATGGATCAGTGGATGCAAATCAGACCACTTGATCTGGTATCTGGACCTGCATTCAGGGCATGATTAAAGCTTCGACTGAGACCCAGGTGGTTCAACAAGCTGTAGATCTCTAGCTAAAAGAAATTCAAAACTAGAATATTGAGCGTATCCAAACGATACTCAAATAGTTCAGTCTCAGCATGCTACTGGCAGACAATTGAGAAGAAACATGAAGAAAAATAAAAAAAAAACTTGTGTTTAATTCGATATTTGTGGAAGTACTCACCTTTACGTCTCAATTTTCTATTTCTATCTTAATTTTCTATTAACTGACATTTACCGCCCGGAGGATCTCAATCCCGATCTACGTTCTTTTGCCGCAAGTCCTTACAGCTTGTTTCACAGTCACGTTCAAACAAGGAACAGTCGCAAGGGACATTCAGCGAGATTCGAACCTGTGATCCTCAAGGGCAAAAGTGCTCAACTGATACGTCTGTAGAAAAGTGCAGAACAGTCACTTCTGTTAATTTACTTATTTACACTTACTTTCTTACTTGTTTTCTTACGTACTTATTTTTCTCTCCTATTTATTCGCTTGCTTAATTAATTACGTAGTTACTATACAAGTTACTATCTTTCAAGTATCACTTATTATTTATTTATTTGCTTATTTACTTACTTACACACTCACTCACTTAACATTAATTATTCTCTTACTTACTTACTTACTTACTTTTCTTAGTTTTACTTTTACGTACTGTTAATTACTCCTACTTATTTATGAACATATGTATTTAAGTCCGTAGAATGACGTGAGGATGAAGTGTATTGCATGCGGAGCGTGCGGGAGGGGCGTGGCGTGGCGTGGCGTGGCGGGGCGGCCCATGCACCTGGCCCCGTGGCCGCGTCGTTCCGCCAGCGCAGCGCCTGTCGTAAGCGCCTGCCCGCGCGCCACAGGCCATCGCTCCCTCGGGCCGCTGATTGAGGCCGATGCGATGCGGAGCGATGCGATGCGGGTGCGGCGGAGAGCACAGGCACACCGCGGGTGGGGGCCGCGGGGGAAGAGCGAAAGCGAGAGGGCGCAGTAAGACCTCTCGGGGGTGCTGTCTAAGTTAAGTTAGTAAGTTAATGCCTTATTTTACGTGGCGAGACTCGGGCCATCAGGCCCGCTCTTCCGTACTGACCACGCAAATTTCGCTACGATCCTTTCACCTAGCGGAGAAGGAAGGTATTATCTCGGGCGACGAAACGGGCGATTTGAATTTAGCTCAGAGGCTTCTTTAGTCTTCAGGATCTTTTACATACAGCGAATCGTTTACATGGGACAGCCGGCTTTACTTCCCCTCCGAAGGCCTACTAAGATTTTTTCGCCCTTAAAAATCCCCGGCTACAATTGGGTTTGAATCCGCGATCTTGGATACAATCCGATACGCTGACCGTTTTACCATCGAATCCGCAATCTGTCTCTCCTTGTTATATGAATTTTTCGAAGGCCGTTTCTTTTTCATCCTCCGATCGAGTTGTTAAACCTCTAGACAAGTAGGAGGATTTGAGGATCTTCAGTGGGCGATTTCACAAGCTTTTTACCGTAACCTCTACCAATACTGACGCCTTATAGCCAATTTGTGCTGAATCGTGGGCACGTAAAGAAGTCTGATACGACTGACGCTCCCGCCACGTGCGAGCTCCGTAGTGCTCTTCGCCTTCAAGAAGGGAATAATGCAGCAGAAATTCGCAGAGGAATGAGGCGAGTACACGGTGTAAATGTGCAAACAAATGAGGACTGCTGGCTTCTGAAGATATCCTCATTCATGACAACGCCGATCCTCACGGTGCTGCTGTAACCAAACATCTGTGGCAGATGGAACTTGCTTGATCATTCGGCTTAAAGCCCGACTTAGAGGTGAGTGACTTTCATCTTTTCCTCGAATTGAAGAAATGGCTAGGAGGCTAAAGCTTCCAGGCCAATGAGGATCTTCAAAGCAACGTTTAGCTCATTTCTCGTTATTGGCGGCAATGTTCGACGAAGAAGAAATCGAGAAGTTTGTTCACAAATTAAATAAGTGCCTGAATCTTCACGGTGAATATGAAGAAAGCTAGCCATGTAACTAGATAACTTCTGGTAATAAATTCATATTTTTCTTTACTCTTTTTTGGCTATAGTCAACCAGAGTTTGAAAAAATCGCCCTCGTATTCACGATACAATTGGTGTGAAGGGTAAAGATCAAAATGGTATGATACGCACAACAGAGGATCCTTGGCTCGGATTCCCATGGAATGAAATATTTTCCATTCCATTTTCATTAGATGCATTTTACAGATGTGGCCTGAAACCGCCTTATTCGGTTTCAATACGGAATAATTTGATGAAGCCCTCGTGAATCAGTGGTCACTACGAAAAGCCGTTATGATTGTTAGTCCTACTAGTGCTAACTTTGGTCTCGCGGAGGACCACGTAGGGGAGAAAATATTGTTGTAAGTTCACTAAGAACATAAAAGTCCAGTTAAATGCACCATGCTCTCAACATTCGCGAGTTCACTGTTCTGGAGTTTCGAACACTCGCAATGAGGGAACTGCTAACCGGCTTTCACATTTGCGAATGCGTGATGTGGTTGCTCCACATTTTTCTTGCAAGAGAGCCGATTTAAGTTTCTTCAACAGTATGCATTAAAATAACTTTCAAATATTGTTTGATTTCTTCTTTTTGAGAAGTTAATTGGAAATTGTGTTTGACGTAGTACATGCTTATTCACCACTACTGCAACTCTTTGGCAAATAAATACCCTTTTTAAACCCTTTCCCGATATCCAGGAACCTAACTAAACTTCTGCATTAGAAGATAGATTCAGCATTTGCGGATTAAACATTCGGGAGTTTTTGAGAAACTCACTCCCTTCAATGATGAAGGATTATTATTTAATACATTTTAATCAATTATTTTAAGGTCGCATCAACTACTAGGTCATTAGCAACCACTATTGGATTTAACTGTTATCGTAAGAAGATGAAACTATATGGTGATGATAGGGGTGAAAGGACGAACACATACAACCATGCCCGAGGCGGAACTCGAACCCGCGACCCCTCGGTCCGAGATCACTACGGCACTACTGGCATAGCGATCTCGGCAACGAGGCCAACTTTAATCAATTTTGTTTGTCATTTACTCATCTTTATGGGAATCCATTGATGGATGGGAGAAAGCAAAACAATACATGAGTGATCAATATCACAACGTTTGGGAATGTTTGCTGATGCCGTGTGGATCAAGGAGACCCAAGTACAGCGGCTAATTGGTGTACCTTTTAATAATGGCGTATTATTGAACGCGAACGATTGTGACGATTTTGGGGATTATGCGGCAATATTATTTGTTATGCAAACTGTACCATCTGCGTACCATTGCGATCTGCGATACTTTTAAAAAAATCGTTTTTGACGTTATGTATTACTACCTTATTAAGTTCAATTATATTCCATTAACTCGATATAAATTGGTGTAAAAGGAATTTCAACATGGTGTACCCTTGGAAAAAACAGCATCGAAATATTGAAGGAGGGTACAATTCAGTGAATAAGGTATAGATTATCGTGGACATACCTCCAATATACCTCATATACCAAATAAGTGGTGCTAAAACAGCACGTAGTTTCTTGCCGTATTTTCACGCAAAATTACGTGAAAAGTACCCAAATTTTCGAAAAATTGTATATGACCTTATTTCAATCTTTAAGGAACAGATTTCATTATGGGAAAACATCTTTAATATTTTGGTTGGTTGTAGGAAGACTCCGAAAAATGTTTGAACTTTTGTAATTTTCTCTTGCACCATTCTCTTAAACGCCATTGACACTATCCAACATTAAAATTTAATCAAAAACAATGGAGCCATTTTTTTGAAAATTCGGAGAATGTCCCACGGGCTTCATGCAAATTATCCCCAGAATGAAAATATCGGTTTCAAATTCAAGGAGCCATGACATCAGCCACGAGCAATTGGGAACATCAATTTTGAAGAAAATCGGCTGAACGGTTTATCCGCTAGCTTTGTTCACAGACCAATGTTTTGCCGTCTTTCTATTTTTCTGTATTAAGGACCCACCAAATATGTATTCTGGTTACGCCAATTGATAGAAGACTTTTTTTTTAAATTTAGCAACTGGACATATCCACCCTGTAAAAAGAGTTTTTCTGCCAAAATTTCGCCCTTTTTTCGCGCAGCATTACAAAACTTTCTCTCTACTCCGTAGTGAGAATGTATTGGAAGGGTGACGCGTTCTCCTCGGCGGTGTCGGCCAGGGCCACACCGCTGCCATGTTGTTGCAAGCATTCACGGCGGATGGGCTGTCCGCCAGCTGACCGTCTCGCAGCCGAAGCGGCCGCCCTCGGGTCGGTGCCTTGCGGAAAGGGCGGCGGTGGCAGGGCCGTTGCGTCACTGCGGCGTCGCGGGGCGTCGCGATGGGTGGCGTCGCCCCGTCCCCTGCTGCGCAACTTCCGGCGCGCGTCGCGCAGCCCTCTCCAGCTCATTGCGAGCGCAAAAAGCGAAGCGCAGTGGCACAACGCGAAATAACACAACCGGCCTTCCTCCGCCCGCACCCCCGCCGACTCGCGTTCATCTGTTTCTTCACTCGTGGGCGCCGTCCCCGCCTACCCTCCGACCCCGTTGGTCAGCGCGGGGAACGGGCGAGATGCAGCCATGACCTACCAATTGAGACTGTCAAATACTTCCTCTCTGTGGAGAAAAGGATGCTTCAAATTAAATTCTCGTGAAGAAACATGAATCATAGCTTTCAACTAACCAATTTTTGTATATAACAGAAATAATATATATTAATTGCTAGCAATAAACATTACATATTAGTTACATAAAGAGTTCTAGCACACCCTTGATGAGCAAAGCTCGAGTTCAAGGGATTTCACGTAAAAGGTCTTACAAGCGGTCTTAAATAATTTAATAACACAAAATTACATAAAGGATCTTAATGCTAGTCTAATGTAAGGATACAAAACTAATATTATAAAAACAAAGAGAAAATTACAAAATAACTATTACTTGTGTTAGAGGAGATCAGCAAAAATGCCTGTTTTTTTTTCATGGACACCACACGGCCCCTAAAATCATTAAAAGATAAACAGCAGGATTCATAGCTAAAAAGTCCCACACCTTGAAGACGGAAATACTGTGCAATGCGTAGCAAATTGAATATATTCGCATAATAAAATTGCCTGTTACTGTGTCACAGATTATTTTGGGGAAACATTTGAAAGTATAATGATTGATTGTTTTTGCTTCTCTTCAAAACTCGTTTAGTGCAGTTGTAAGTAATTGTGTTGAATAGATATGAAGTTCGTATCGTTCCGTCGTTTATTATGTCGTAAAGAGAGGCATTCGAAATGGGCAGGATATTGCTCATAATAATCTTGAATGTCATGGCGTAAATATGTTGGAGAGTAGTGGAAAGTTACATTATATCATTCTCTCTTAATACATATTCGTTGTATGTTAGTAAACTAGAAACTTTTTAATTCTCAATTTATCTTGATCTCATGATTTATTTTAAATTATTATCCCTGTACAAAGAATGCAAAATGCTAGCACAAGGGCCATAAACTCTCACTTCTAGTAAAATCCTAACTTTATGTTATTAATGAATGAAGTAAACATAAGATTCATTTACTACTCGCTAATAAACGAAATATCTTTCATTCATTCAGTTCATAGTAAATTTCGTCTTTATATATAGAGAAATATGTTTTAGAATCAATAACATTAACACTGCTGGAAAAACTAGCGGCAATCTTGCTCTCCATCGAATGACGGCTCAGCCGCAAAAGCTGTAGCAAAATATTTTCAGTTCAACACCACCTAGTCAATTATTTTTTTGAAAATAACACGAAATTGATATTTCGAAAGACGTCAGCAAATTATCACTTGTTAATATTCTTCAATGCTTCTTTTTTCCTTTATTTATTTCTGCTTGGACTGAAGGACTTCAGCCGCCGAGTACGATAAATTTTCAGTACATTGAATATATTGAAATAGTTTTCGAACCATGATTGATACAAGAATAAATTAATTACATGGTTATATTGAGTAAATTTGAAAAACAAATGTTTGTAAATTAAATGTCTGAAGTGGCACAAGATGCATGATGGTCAGGGAAGTTCAAATAACTTATTACTTCTGCAATGATTACTTTCAATAGGTTAGAGAACTGTTTATTTTACTGGAACTAGGATTTCAAAAACTCCGATCGTTTGTCAGCGGTCATCGACTGAATTTTATTTCTCGCACCGCATTACTGTGATAAATTTGACAGCTAAGGAACACACAGCCCTGCCCATGATCAGATGACACGGCTCTTGGAACGGAGACAGTAATTGCTGGCTGTAAACACTTCTCGAAGACCACCCTAATCATCATTTTACCTGTGAAATAGTCTGCAGTACATTGCCTCATCGGAAGATAGTCTGACACATCTTTACATCCGCCCGAAACGTGACACCTGCACTCGACCTGCATTCGGGTATTGAGGGATCGTAAAATTGCCCGGTTACGCCTAATTCTTTTTATGGCCGTTTTCTATGCGTGTCTGATCAACTGTTCCGAATTTACGGACGGGATCTGTCAGCGAGGTCGGCTTCTGACCCAGTTCAATGAAAACGTTCAGGATTACAACGTACCTTCTGCAATGATATTGGTTTTTATGATTTTTCCACTGATTAGTTAATGATAACGTCTATGCTAATAAAAGCTCATGTATGAGCCAACGGTAATACATTTGCCAAAAATGCAAATTCATTTTTCGTAGGAGACTTTTGAATTCCGTTAGTACTTAATGCTTGACGGGATCCTCACATAACTATCAGCTCATTATCTGTTCATTCGATCACTATAGTTCGTTCAAGCAGGTTGTTTGAGCGGAAGGAAAGTGTGGATTTGAAAAGAGCCTCAAGAAGTTTTCCTCTTTACTATTCAGTTTCAACCCTTATCTCTTGTCTACCAACTTGAAAAATGAGTGTCGATATTAATCCTAGGGTTCTTAGTAGGAGTGAGTTTTAAAGGGAATCATCTCTTTACCTCTACATGCGGTGCGCCTGAATAGAACGTTGATATTGAATAGTGTCTGCATGACTTGCATTGACGCGATGCTTAACATTTATGCTTTCAAACTCCTGTGAAAGTGTGCGTGGGTTAGGAGAGGGTATTTTAAGCGTAGATAGATGGAACATTTGATCGTTCATTATATAGCTCATTCGTACAATAGCTCATTCATATCCCTCGTTCGTTGTCATCAAAACACGATGATTGAATAGCAGCAAGGAAAATATGGATTTCGAGTATGAATAGAACCTTAAGAAGTTCTCCATTCCTATTAATTTCGTCACTTACCTGGTCAACAAATTCAACTATTACATACTCGCTGCAGTAGCGTTGATATTCGCGAGTTCACAAATTAAGCTTCTTTGACTGGGATATCCTAGGTTTCAATCCCGAGCAGATATCAAGTAACAGATAAATAGGCGCCTCAGAACCGTCCATAGTTTGGGGGAGAATTTTAGAGGCCGGCTACTCTCATCCGTCGGTTTCCGTTGTTTACACCATCAATTCCAGACTGAATGCCGGATGTAGTATCACTCTAAACCCACTCCTGCCTTTACGGTCGAGCGCTGGGCTGGTACTCAAATGCAAATAGCCTTGGCTGTCCAGGTGTCGCCGCGAGCTGTGGTGTCGACATTTTGATCATCATGACATGATTGTGTTGAGGGCTGTCGTGGTCTGTGCTAAGGGGAAGACCACGAAAAGATGATCGAACCGTCGGGCACCACAGTCTTCGACGCGGCGTCACCCGGACAGCCAAGACCATTTACATGACTTTGGCCGCGCTGACCTATGACTTCATGATTGCAAAAATGGTTCGTCCCAAGATTGAAACGACAAACGTCGGATGTAAGGGATACATTGAAGAACTGAATAGTAATGAGATAGCCGACCAGAACAAAAGATGAGAACTGCAAACTACTGTAGTGGCTGTCGTGTTGTATCCAGGAATTTATTTTTTAGGTTATGGCGCTAGCAAGGAATTGAACTGAAATCATCAATGTTCCAGATTTTTGTATTTGGATATTTGTATTCATGTGTATAATCGAATCTCTATTTAAGAGAAAAGACGAATAATCTAAAATACCAGTTTCAAATCATGGATACAAGTCTTCCATCAAATCGAGTCGAATACGAAATTCTAGACCATGAAGAATAGAAACCAGGAAAACACTCTTGAAAAGACGGTACGACATATTTATTCATCTATTCAGCATTTGTGACCGACAATACAGTGTTTTGATTATTAGAATATTATACAGACATGTTTCGTAATATTTTCTTATAGTTCTGTTGCATGCAAGAGATAGATTGCATTTATACAATTGGTACGTCAGGGGGGACCATAATACAACTCTCTCAATGTAGAAGATCCCATTTCAATAACTCAAGTATTCACTTAGATTCAAATGCGATTATAAATTGTTATAACGAGGAGAAATTGATATCGAAGGGAAACTTCCTGTTTAGTTATAGTATTTGCGGAACAGTTCGGATATCTGTCAAAAACAAACTAGAAGAGGAAGGTATAAACAACTATATAATGTAATGGCTCTTTCATACCTCATAAACAACAGTAGTGAAATAAGAATTCTTAACCACTAATCATACAAACCGATTGAAATACGCAGAAATTCCTCAGATAGTTTATATTATTATTATTATTATTATTATTATTATTATTATTATTGTTGTTGTTTTGATTATTATTAAAGGATCGAGAAAATTATTATTGAAGAAGGGGACAAAAAGCAAATACATAATCATCTCCCGCTCATAATCTTCACGGCCTATTCCTTCGCCTGGTGAAGAAGACGCGTTACCGTCGTTGTCCCAGGAGGGAGTCTAAATTCTCACGACGGCGTCGGCGTGTGAACGCTGGTAGGTGGTGGAGGACGTAGGGAGCGGGCGGGGTGCGAACCCAGCGCGGCGGCGGCGCAGCCAACGCAACGCACTCGGGCGCTACACTTTTACGCAGCTGGCGCGCTCGCCGCGTCTCCGCCTCTTCCGTAACTCACGCCGCCGCCGCCGCCGCCGCTCGTGTGCCGCTTCCCTGAGAGCCCGAGGTACGTCAGTGCTTCCGACTGCTCACGCTAATTGTGGGAGACGGACCGACAACTTACCTGGGCCAGATGTGTTTTTGCATTTGGATTCGCTACAATGAAAAATGGTGACACAACATCAATAGTAATAATAATAATTTTTATAATAAATATACAATA
Source organism: Acheta domesticus (assembly GCA_031308135.1). Taxonomy (NCBI): domain Eukaryota; kingdom Metazoa; phylum Arthropoda; class Insecta; order Orthoptera; family Gryllidae; genus Acheta; species Acheta domesticus. Next base: position 54,339,125 of record JAHLJT010009355.1, on the reverse strand, counting down.
ATAAAAATAATAATAAAGATAGTAATACTAATAATAATAATAAAAACATGCCCAATGTGGTACGAACACTCACCAAAGCCGGTGACGTCCATTGGATTGTGTACAATATTGTATGACCAACAAATTCAAACTGATCGCACGATAGCGGCAAACAAACCGGATATATTATTCATGTCTTCCGAGCTGATGGGCCGTGGTCCAATTGGCTTTGACAGGAAGCCCGGAAGACATGAATAATATTGACTCTGGCCTTGAAAGCCTTCAGTACTTTATAAACCGGATATAGTTACTCGGGATTTGGAAAAAACTCGTCTCTACTTTTCGATGTTTCTGTACCTTGCAATCAAGGGGGCAGAGAAACGTCTTAAATACAAGAGTTTGGAAATCGAGATCAGCCGAATTTGGGGCGTAAAAGCGCAGGTCGTACCGATAGTCATCGGAGCTTTGGGATTTGTTCCGCAAAATTTGTGTAAGAACTTGGCTAAACTCCCAGGTAATTCAAAAGACTGGGAAGAGCACGAAATTGCTTTATTTGGAACAGCCCACATTTTGCGTAAAGTATTGTAGAGGCACTGATGGTCACCGTATCTGCTCCTTAGGTAGCTGGTTGCAACCTGGAGTAGTTTTTATATTCAGCCGACTCATAACATCTTTAGTCGTGATGTAATGGAAAAATAATAATAATAATAATAATAATAATAATAATAATAATAATAATAATGATCTGAAGCAACAAAGAAGCCGATTGTGCAGCAAGAAATGCCACAAATAAACAGTTAGAAATCGATATGGAAGTACGATCTCAAGATGCAAGAAATATTGTTTTAAGTGCATCCTCAGAGCATTACAAACCACGGGGGTTGCCTTGAAATGAAACTAAACTGGATCGAACAAAGCGTCAATAAATGGTCACCACACGTCAGCTACACTCGACGAGAACAAGTGTGCCTCACCAGGCTAAGAGTAGGCCACACAAGGATAACCTCTTCATGCACCCTGAACAATGAAGGACCACCTATCCGCGACTGCGGTGGAATTCTAACAGTGAAACATCTAACAGACTGTGTAAATCTCTCAAGACTCCCAGACAGATGTGGTATGAAAGGGGTCCTAAAGGAAGACCTCGGAACAGACAAAACGGCAACTGACAAGACACTAAAATTCCTGGAAGAGGCTTAATCTTTTCTATAAAATTTAAATTGTACTTGTAACTGTATTTGTAGTTGTAATTGTAAATTGTAATTGTACTTGTGGTCTAGGCTATCCAGGATGAGCCGCGTCATCGATTTGGTGGCTGACGTTTCGGCCAACATATTGTGACCTTTCTCAGAGCGTACTGCTGAGTAATTGTACTTGTAATACTTCACAATAATGACGGACGGGTGGGCGGGCGGACGGACGGACGGGTGGGCGGGCGGACGGACGGACGTTTTGTTGTCAATTGTTTTTTCGGGATCAGGGGACCACAAATAAGGGATTCTGCCTTCACCACGTGTTAGAGGATTTTTTTCTTAATTTAGCAACTGGATTTATCAACTTTTTCGTTTCGAGGGCCCGGACATGAATTTTTTTCAGCCGAAAATCCGCCGTTTTTCTTAGTCTTCTCCCAGCGTTCCACTAGATCATAAAAATGTTTTTGAAGCTGTTTCAATTATTCTCATATGGTTCTTTGCAATCTGGCAGCAGGTACCAGGCCACGTTGAAGAGCGTAATAAATAAGATACGCGCACATATTCAGGGCGTCCTTCAAATGGTAGTTCGGTGACATTTTCCTTTGTAGACCTTTGAATATTCCACGTTTCTTCCACACGTAATGACCTATCACACATGCAAATTATGTTGCATGCACTCAGTCACATAATTTACAACGCATAGCAATCATGTAATAAAACCTCCTATACTGTAGCCTACACTAAATCAATTGTGTCTACTACTGTCGTACAGTATAAAAAACTTGCTAACACATTTTTCAGAACTAAAAAAAATGAATCTACAGGTTTACGAGAATTCAACGTCGGACAGGGCAGACTAATTTACTAACATATTGTCAGTGCGTTGTTACACTTTCTTCGTGCGCAAGAAACGTCTATCAAACCACCTCATTTGTTTTTGCCTGGCTCTCAAGAAGCCTTGGTCAGCCACAAACGCAGCAATGAATTACTACGAACACCACCGCATCAGGACGTCTGGAACCTCCGCTACCGTTAGTAGTTGGTCTGACACCGCAACACAATTTCGCTGGGAATGGCCATCTGCATCACGGCGATAATCTCATAACGCCGCCTTATTACTGCTGCGCCAATTCAGAAGGCTTTCTCCGCGGAGCGTTAGAACTGCTAGGCGTTTGCCGCGGTAGCGCACTGTGATCCCGAGGCAGGGAAATGAGGAAAAAAATATAAAATTCTTTTACATTTAAATAAAAGGGAATATGCGTTTGTTTGGTGCTTATAGACGCGAAGACTACTCAAACGATTTCGCTGAAATATTTATGCTTTGTTCTTACTAGTTTCGGGAGTATTTAAAGAGTGGTTTGAATTAAATCGGACATGTGGGGGCGTTGTTTTTGCGAAGTTAATCGACGAAGTGAGCTCTACGCCGTTCCCAGAGGGCATTGCTTGAAGTGGGATCTATGGGTATCTTTTTGAACTAAACGCCTCATTTCGACTCATAATATTGATTAACATCGAAATTGTGATCTAGGAAGCAGGAAGTCTGAACCGTTAATACGTAGTTAAAGTGTAGTTAATACGTAGTTGAATACGTTGAATAAGTTGATTTTGAACTTGAGGGGTATTTTTTAAGACACTTTAATAGAGAAGAATTGCCGGGACCGCTAGTTTGAAATAAATTGAAATTTGCAACAAGGTTCGTCGAGGAGGTGCGGTGATGGATACTCAACGCCAACAAAATGGATAGGTTGAAGACGATTACTGTCTGACTCAGAAATGTAGATTTCGACGTTTTGATAGTTTTCGTGGTTAACTTTCACATTTTCAGGCGGGTTACGGAGAAGTACCTTTAATGACGGGCCACATATCGCTCGAGATCCTTATTTTCTCATTTCAATTTAGAATCGTACATTAAAAGTTAATTAGTTATATTGAAGTTACATAGTTGGTTAAGTTATAAATGAAACCTTCACAAATGTATCTCCATCTTCTGTGTAATTCTAGTAAAAGTTTCATTGCAAACATATGCTTGTACATTTTTATAAGCCAAGAAATGTAATTACAATGGTGCTCGGGTAGGTTATGCTTGAAACATTCTTTACCACCAAATGAAAGCACTAATTACGATTGTGGTAAGAAGCATAGAAAATACTGAAAAGAAACGAGACAAAAATTAAGTTTTATGACACCAGCAATTACAAAGAATCATAGATCCCAAAATCGGATAAATTTATGAGAGTTTGGCTTCTTAAAATGTCCTTATATGACAATTTTTAAAATAATAATGACCCCAAAAGAATTTAAAAGAGGGAACTTAACAAAAGGCTTTTCCATAACTGTTTGAATTACTTCAATTGGACATTTTTGTAAAAGAAAGAAAGGGAAAAAATGGTCTAATTACGGTTGTTATAAGAAACACAGAAAATAATGAAAAGAAGCGAGAAAAAAAACTCAATTTTGTAACGTTATCAATTACAAAGAATCATGGATCCCAAAATCAGATAAATGTATGAGTCTGACTTCTTAAATTTTCTTATTTTGCGAATATTTCACAAAGTATTGACCCCAAAATAATTTAAAAGATGGAACTTAATAAAATACTTTTTCCATAAGTGTTTGAGTAACTTTATTTGGCCACTTTTGTAAAAAAAGAAACAAAACAAATTGTTTAATTAGGGTTGTTGTAAGAAACATAGAAAGGAATGAAAAGAAACGAGAGAAAAAATAAGTTTTTTGACGTTAGCAAATACAAAGAATCATGGATCCAAAAATCAGATATATTTTCGAGAGTCTGGTTTCTTAAAATTTCTTAATTTGGGAATCTTTAAGAAAGTAATGACCCCAACATAATTTAAAAAACGGAACTTAATAAAATGCATTTTTCCATAAGTGTTTGAATAACTTCATTTGGACATTTTTGTAAAAAACAGAATGCAAAAAAGAATTTTGTCCACTTTTTGCGCCTCACAAACTATTGTGCGACGGCGCGGCGGCGGCGGAGGAGGTGGCGTGGGGGACGGGGGGGGGGGAGCGGCAGTACGTAATCGAGTGCGGAAGACGTGATCTGTGGGGGAATGCGGAGAACATCGCACGCCGTGTTTTCGTCTGTTTCTCAAAGCCCCCGCCCTGCCGAGCGGCGGGGGCGTTGCCTTAATAAAATGCTCTTCTTTTTACTTCCTTAGAGAGCCTGCCCCCGTCTCTGATCTGCCATTGTCGATTCTCGGAGGAAAAACGGAAGTTGAAGAGGACTGTGACAGGTTTTTGTTTGTGGTTTGTAAACGATATAACGTGTCGATAGTTTTGTACAAGATGACTTGTGGTTAGGGTTCTTCTTTTAGTCAACATGAATGGTTGTATTTTGAATAATTTTACCTTTCGCCTGAAATGTTTCATGGTATTTTTTATCGGAGAACGAGTTTACTAAACTGAAGAGCATTAAAAAAAATAACTTGTTCATTCTGAACAGTGCAAATCGAACAACTTTCTCCGAAAGTAGATACAGCAATGATATTTTACACTTATTTCGATTTGCGTTAAGAGATGGATGAAGAACGTGATGCCAATGGATCGAATCGTTGAAGGATATAGGAACGCCTAGGAATAATAATTTATATTATTTTAAGTTGTATAATTGTTCGAAACGTTAGAAAAGTAAGGAAAGTCAATATTTATTTTATTTAATAGGTAATTATTACACACATATATACAATTGCAATACTTTTTAACTATGTGGCTAGGCCGAAGTCCTTTAAGCCATTACAATACCTACATCCTACCGCGTTCTAACCTTTTTCGAATTCTGGCATTCACCCGGAATGGTTTCTTCATTGCATCAAAGCAGCGGAAAAGAGACCATAAGGTACGGATGAGGAAAAAACTCTGAAGAGAGAAAAACCTGCCGTCAGAAGCCGAATACATACTAATATATTAGATTGTTTCTAAACTATTTATTTAATTCCTATCATGGGCATCTTCTGCATCCACTCTTTGACCTCCTCAGCCCCTGAAATCAGCGACCAGAAGATCGCCCGCACCACCGCCTCTCCGCTTACTAGAAAAAAAACAGACCTAAAGCGCTCCTTTAATTATTTGATGATTTTATTACTGATTTACCTATAATTTACCACTGATTAACTTAATTATCACTTATTGATTAACTTACTAATTACTGATTAACTTAATTATCGCTTACTTATTGAATTATTTATTTCATCTCTAGTCTAGGCTCCGCTCATACTACTAACCAGTGGTGCTTTCCCACTCCATGATTACCGTTTTCCTGATAGTAGAACATTTTCTAAAAATGTTCCTAATTCTTTCATTAAGTGAGATCTATTATCATCTAATATGTTCAGCGCGAGTGTTATGTAACTATAAATAAATAGTATATATAATAATATTATAAGTAAATATATTATTAATAGAGTTGAGGCAGTGATTCCAATCACGATGGCTATGCATTGGAATGTTTGTCCTTAACATTTACGCATTAAAACAATGACTTGTATTTTGAATATTATATTCATACCATTGGTAATTACTAAAATGGATACTGTTCATTTTTCTTTGCAATAGTAATATCACGATCTGTGTGTCAATAAGAGTTCGTTTCCATAGATAATTAATTGTGATGACTTCGTATTATTATTATTAATATTATTATTATTATTATTATTATTATTATTACTATTATTATCATATAAGGCAGTATTTCCAATAGACATAGGCGAAGATGTTTGTCATCTCTAACTGGCTTATGACTTCTTAGTAATCTTACACTTGTCAGTCGTGAGTTAGGACACAATGCCTGGCTAAGACGCCGAAAGCCGGTTTATCGACACAATAGAAATCAGTCTACAACGGCGATGACAAATATTTATTGACTTGTTACTATACATCTGCAACACTTCAGCACAATTAATATCTAATATGATACTTTGTCATTAGCTAGTAATGAAAGTAGAAGATCTTGTAGCAGAAATATATTTTTACATAGCGTTATTGTTTTTGTATCGGCTATTGTAGTATTGCACGGGAATGCCGTTAACTACTCATATCAGTTGTCTCACTTATATAAGAAAAGTCAGTTATTGTTTTGCAAAGAATAAAATGTAGATAGAACCACAATAGTACGAAGGGGGTGATAATATACACTGACCCCCTGAATTGTAGATGCCCACATACTGTGGCCCCCTGAATTGTAGATTACGCATAAAGATAACGCATACTGATCTACAGAGTTTGCAATTCATTCAAAGAAAGTAAACCCCGAATGTAGAGATGTTAGAGTCCTACATCTGAGCCTGTGTGCCCACTACCCGGAATGGTGAAATAAAATCGTTGTCTTTATTAATTACATGATGATGTAGCAGTGGAGAAATCCGAACCAGAAAACCTGTCGTGAAGTCGCTTTGCCAGCCGCTAACTTCATATCCAACGTTCGAATCTCGAAACCCAGCTCCCAGCTGTGGGAAGATAACGTTCTCGCAGAAAAACTGTGAATCACCTCAATATATTCGAGCAATACATATTTGTTTGTGTTGTTCTCGTCCCCTAATATGGCCGAGATGGCTTAGGAAATCAACTGATGTCACTGAATGCCTCTGACCGAGAAGGCTTATGATTCGAGTCTCGACGATGGTAGGATTTTTGACTCTAACTAGTTAGCTACGTCGAATTCATCCACTGTCTGGAGGAGAATTTAGTGGCCAGCTGCTAGTAGTTTTTCGTTGTTTTTCCAATCACCATGAGGCGAATGCCGGAGCAGTAACCTAACAAACGGCCCACGAATCGCGCGCGATATTTCCTTTCCCTGCCTTCCCCTTCCTTGTCCTATCGTCATCCCCTACTTTCACACAACTTACATGCGCTACACTACCACATTTATCACATTTGTCACTCGGGATCTTACAGCTTGTCCCGGCTGGGTACGTGCTCCGCTGGTGGGAGATACATTGTTGGGCAAACCAAGGAAGATGCCACATACGTCGACACCGAATCTCACTATACCGAGAAGGAAGGATAGCCGTATTAAAACTTCCACTACACTTACGGGAACAATGACTATACCCGTTGACGTGCCCGGAAATCCGAAATAATCAAATCAATCCATACAGTACTTCACGCTGCGCATAAGTTATTTATGTACCAAGGGCGTTATAAGAGTTCCAATGATCGAGCGACGGCAAAATGCCCGAGGGCCTTTGGCCCGAGGGCGTTTTATTGCCGAAGGTCACATACATAATTTTATTTTTTACCTAATTTCATTGAGTCTGATTTACTTATTTAATAATTAACTAGATGTTAACTTGACTCAGTTGGTCTTTTCATTCTTTCCTCCCATAATTCCCTTCCATTTATTCCCTCCATAAGAGAACATGTAACATCATTGAACTGTTCTCATATTTCCCTCGTAACCACGATCTTTTCGATCCAGGTATGTTATGCAGTGTACATCAAGCTCCGTATCAAAGTCAATAACAAGCAATAACGTATCAGTAATAATTAGTAATAGTACATGGATAAAATATATACTTAATATACACAATTACACATAAATACATGCACACATAAATACATAATACACATAACTACATAATACACATAACTACATAATACACATAAGTACATAATACACATAACTACATAATACACATAACTACATAATACACATAACTAAATAATACACACAACTACATAATACACACAACTACATAATACACATAACTACATAATACACATAACTAAATAATACACACAACTACATAATACACATAATACATAATTAATAGCAAAAAAAAAAAAATATATATATATATATATATATATATATATATTCCCCGCTGTTGTTGGCGGTGTGTGTTGTGACCTTCGCCTCCACGTGCCGGGGGCGGGCGTCCAGGATGCGGGGGCGGCGTCCGCCCGCCGACGAGCGCTCTCCCCGGGCGGGCGCACGCCGTTCGCAGGCGGAGAGGGGCGGGCGCGGGGCGAGGGAGGAGGGGGGTCCGCGTTTTCTCCATTGTGCTCGGGGAAATGGCGCGCTTTGCCCCTTGGGTGCGCGAGCGTGGAGACGCCGCCGCCGCCACCGCCGACGCCGCCGTCGGCGCCCGCGGTGCCGCCTCGCGCCCATCGCTCACGTACAGGGTGACACGGGAGCGCAGCGCGCCTTGTAGTACACGCCGCTCGCAATTGCACGTCGTGTACTGCTAAGGTGGAACAAGCGGCGCCCCCGAGGGATCTTGTGGGTGAAGGATTAACGAGGCTTCGTTTCAGAGGTTGAGCGCGGGCTCTTGAAAATTTAATGTTCATCGAAACCATACTACTGAACTCATACCCACACTACACGAGTACGATAATTTTATTACTAAAGTGATTACGCATCGGATTTGTTTTATAATTACTACATAAACTAGTGTGATAGTACATATTTCTTGTACACATACTGTGTTGTGAGACAATAGGCGTTCTCACCCAATTTTAACTCAACATTCCTCCATTAACCTACGTCTCTAATGAATTAAACAATCCGTCTATGTTAAATGACCCCTAAAAAGTGATTGTTCTTTCTCTGTGACAGTAATTATTTTAGCACGGTAAGAAATAAAGTTTTTAATTCACTATGAGTAATTTCGCCAAAAATTATATAAACATAGGCAAATTTTCAAAATAGTTCAATAAGTTCCTACCTAGTTTGAAGAAAAAGACATTCCGAAACTGTAGCAAATGTATAAAGTATGCAAACCTAATTGCAATACATTAAACTCCTCTGAAATTATTAACAAACAACGCTGAATTACGAGCGGGGCTATGGCCAAAGAGTTATACGACGAAACAAATGCTTACTTCATTGGGCGGTTTTTCATTAACTATCATTTGAGATATAGCAACTGTTCCGCTCTTCTGACAGGAATTTCTTCTGATAGTTATATATGTTAAGTAAGCGCTGCATTTATTCGTCACACTTCACTAACATTTCTGGCAAGGCAATATCCCACTTCGTCAATATTATATCGTTTTTTTTCTTAAACATGTTACCACTATGGTTTTTATTCAATATCCCATTGCAAATACTCATCGACCTCACTACCCATATAAAATATATCACGTAAAAAGATCTCTAATGATAAATTATCCACAATTGCCAAAAATGCAGTGTACCAAGGTATTTTAAATCTATTGTTAATTATTTGAATCATTATACGTATATGAATACAGCATACCTCAGTAAAACATATTGTAAAATTCAGAAAATATATTATATTTGGTATCATAATGAACTAGCGTATGCAGAACAGAAAATGATTGCACTACGGAATGTTCAAGCATAATTACGTGTTTCAAAAGAACCTTGGAAATGTCCAACAGTTTCATTTTCTTGTCAAGTGTGTTTCGTAGTTTCCTGTTACTTTTTTTCGTAATGAAATTAGAAAGACAATATACTGTCTTCATGTCATGATTAAATTTCGCAACGACTTCATTCGTACAAAAGAGGTTTCAGGAATGTTCTTCTCGTAAGAAATCCAAGTAAGTTTATTGCAAGTATTGTGTATTTAGTCTTTCAAAGCATATCATTGCCAATATAAGAATACAAAATTGTGTACTGAGTACAGTAATCGCAAGCGGAAGACGCAAAATATAAAGTTCTTCTTTTTAAATTGATGTAATTAAATAAAAAAAATGAACTACATCCCATTAAGGATAGCTAAAGAATAGTCTAATTTGAATATTTTTATTATTCATTGTTCGCTGATAATACATTATGCCCGCTTGGGTATGAAAAAAAATACGCGCTTATTTCTCTGCAAGACAGGGTATGTGATGACATTGACAATGCCAATGGTAAAAGTCTCAAAACATCTTTCAGCATTACCTTAGTAAATAGTACCTTGAAAATAAGTCAATCCCAACAACTACTACTGCCAAACCCCCAATCCCACATTCAATAAAAAAAATCAAAGGAAAAAACATATCTATGGTGTTGACTAAGTTTCCTTCCGCCCTGTTCTAAGAACGACGTAAGGCCTACGAAGGAATAAAATCTGCTAATAACATAGGTTAGATAACAGAATACCCAAAAACTGTTTTAAAACTTTATTTCTTCTTCTTCGTCGAAAACAGTTTCTGTGAATAACAGACCGAACAAATCTTACTCGTTCCCTTGAACCTTAAACCTCACAATTTGTCTGAGCTCTAACAAATGACCTACTATTTGCAAATAAGTATTTACACAAAACAAATTGTATACTAAAATGTCTTACAGAATTGGATTTTGACATAAATAAACGACATACAATTGACATAATCTCTTTACAGCTCGTTAACCTGTAGGAAAGAGATTTAACGAACCGAAAAGAATTCGGGGATCGTGTTGCGCGGTTGGCCAGGTACCTCGTGGAATTGTCGAATTGCAGGACCGCCTCCGCGGGCTACGTTTGAAGACAGCGCAACACCTGCCCCGAATTCCACGCGTGATGGGGCCTTTCTAGGCACGGGGAATTGTTTCTCGCCTGGGCAGTCGCTCTGCTGTCGTGGCTTCTCCTCAGTGCCTCCGCTTTGATCCACATATCCCCGTTACTCCTACTCAGCCTCGGTTCACCCAGCAACGCCCTGCTCCGCCCCAATTCACCCGCCCTACTCGGCCCTCCCCACTCCGCCCCCTCAACCCACACCACCTCGCCCCGTACCATCAGCCCCCAAAACCCCACCCACACACCGTCCCGCCCGACTCCACCCCCTCCTTTCAAATCATATCACATCATCTCACCCCAACCCCCCACCCACCCCGCCCCTCACTGCACCCCCTCCACACCGCCTCATCCTGCACCTCTCCTAAAACCAACCCGTCTCCACACCACCCTGCCCCACCACACTCACCCCGCACCCCCCCCAATCTGGCGTCTCACCATCCCGCATCACCACATCACCCGCCCCGCCCCTCACCACCCCGCCCCACACCTCACCTCACACCTCACCTCACACCGTCCCATCTTACTTCACCCACCCCGTCTCACTCTACATCGCCTCCTCTCCCGTCCACTTCACTTCGTGTTTGTGTCCATCATCTCCCTTGTCCCCATGCCTGTCTCTTCCCTAAAACCTCTCTCCAACCTCGCTCTCAACCTCAATCTCTCCTCCCACGTTCCTAACTGCCATCCACTATAAAGCCGTTCCTCCCTCTCACCCCCCTCCCCGAGCCGTCTAACAACCCCCCTCTCCGCAGGTTTCGCCACGTGCGCCGCGGAGGCCACAGGTGGCGATGAGGCAAGGGCCGCTTTTGTATGTAAATCGGAAGCTTCAATTTTCGCCAATTCCGCAACGCGGCGCGGGGAGCAGGCACGCGCCGCTGCCTCCCTCTCCCCTCCCCGCCCCTCCCACACCCGCCGCCTCCGCGCCCATCGCACAGTAAGGGCCGCGTGGCAGAGGCAGAGGCAGCAATGCCGCCACGAGCGATCGACCCGAGAGGAAATAGCATTTCGCCTCCTTTTTCTCGTACCTATGTGGGATCGGATATTTGACTAGCGCGGTGTTAGGCTACGACAGCGCCACGTGGTGGAAGAGGCAGAAGTATGGTTGCCATAGAAAATCATTAATAGGGAATAGCACCAGGCGTAGGAGACTTCGTTAAACTCTATTGATCACGTGACTGACGACTTTATACGGTCGTAATGAACAACGTTCAGAAGAGTTTTAGCAAATAGTGTCATTGCGTTACGCATTATGACAAAAGAATCATTTCAAGCATTGTGCAAAGAAGTTGCATAATTTATCAAAAAATGTAGGGTAGTGGTGAGACATTTCAATCACGAGTTTTTTAATAAAACTCATGCAAATATTAATGTCGAATGCAACCCGCAACCTCTGGGCAGCTTTTTGAAATTGGAGAAACATCGATGTTTCAATTTTGAACATCAATGTTTCTAAACAGGATAATACTTCACTCACGTTAATTCTATTTATAAATAATTCACCGAATGTTCATATAGAGAACAAATTCTGAATAAATCGTTAATTAAAAAAATGTTTCTAAATATCAATGTTTTCTTGTCGATGCTACTACTTAGGCCGAATCAGTCAGCCTACCGTGTCCGAACCTTTCTTCGGCGGCGCACGGATCCTCTCTGAACGAACTCTCACGAAAGTCGATCGGAGCGAAGGCCAAGTAACGTTCAGCTCATGTTCTAAGTGCAGAAGAGAGCTTTGCGGCGCTCGGAGAGAATCTAAGAGACCAATTAAGGCACCGCTAAGCAAAGGCGGCCTAGTGTTTGAATCTCTGGTGCGGTGAAGGAGTGGTCGGTGAGGTGCGGCACGTTTCGCTTGGCGCCCGCAGTAGACCAGTGGTTGATGGGGCTGGGTTGTACTGAATCGGCTGTTCATTGCGACGGTTACGTGTATATTGCCATTAATATTTGTTTTGATACGAATACTCGTGTTCGGGCGAGATACAAATTAGTAAAATCTGTGTTAAGAGTCTTGAACTCTACACTTGGTGGGAACGTATCGGAGAACACAATAATATAAATAAAGGCGGTTAATGAAAATCGTATGTAAAATATCTTTGTTTGTATACATAAATTGAATGCCATAAAGATGCAAATTGTAGAAGTACTTAATGAATAGTAGTGGTGCTAAATTTCTATTTATTGTAGCTGAAAAAATACATTTTCACAATCTTAGAAACTTTCATTAAAATTCATCACTTCAGTTGTGATAAATGGTGTTGGTCTATTTATTTTGGTACATACAAACATTTTCAGAAATATGCGGTTTCAAAGAATGTCGTCACGGTTTAGTAGTTTCCTATGTGGACAGCTGAGTCACAATTTGTATGATGAAATCTATTTCAGTTTTTGACTTGATGGTCTCCAAAAAATGCTAGTCTTCTTTTATTTACTTGAGCCTTCCAGAAAAAAAGGTTGAAAAGTATTATATATTTTAAAGGAGAAATGAATATTATCGATTGACTCGTAGATTCGTCTACTTCCATTGCACAGACAATCATCTAACGGAATAATCTCCTTGAAAAATTCTTGAACTTTCCTTAAAAATAAAGTGTTTTTGCAAGCACGAAGGTAAGAATTTAGGAAACACATTTCATTGGGAAAATGGTATCTTTCACTTGCATGTTTCCAAACTTCGAACATGTTTACCAAGAAAATTATTATATATTTTATAATGAATGCAAAATTTAGATTACGCCTAATAATTGTAAAATGCATGTTATCAATCTCTTTTATCCATGATACTTGTAGGAGTATAAATCATAATATATAAACCTACGGTTGCGAATCACTGCGAAAGTTTTGGAATTTAATTCAATAGTGATAATGTGAAATTGAGTGCAGGGCGCAGTACGATAAGCAGTAATTTTCACGTTATGTAAAATAATAACAGCACGCCGGCCCGGTGGCCGAGATTGCTAAAGCAGTGGTGTAGGGATCTCCGACCGAAGGGTTGTAGGTTCGAGTCCCGCCTCGCGCATGGTTATATGTGTTCGTCGTTCTTCTTCTTCATCATCATCATCATCTTCTTCTTCTTCTTCGACTGTTTCTAACCCTAAGAGGTATCCGTTTTCGATTTCCATATTTTTCGGTCCTTCTATTTACTTCTGGTCATTTCTACTCCATTACTTCCTGTATATACGCCTTCCAGGTCAAAACAGATCTGCCTCTTCTACGCCTTCTTTCAGGTATCCAGTTTAAAATTTGATTTGGCCATCTCTCATTTTGCGTCCTTTGGACATGTCCGTACCATTGAAGAGCTTTATTTTCTAGTCTTCTGGTTATGGTTGTTTGAACCCCAGCTCTTTCCCATACCACTTCGTTTCTTATCTTGTCAAGCCTTGTTATCTGCAAAGATTCATAAAATCAAGCTCTACTGACCATATTCTGGCTCTGCGGCGTTTTCTTAAAGGCCACATTTCTGCTCCATATATTTTCCACTACACTGTGGAATATTATTCTCTTTGTGTCTTGTCTTAACACACTGTTCCATATAAGGCCATGTAGAGCTGTAATTGCATTTCTACCCATTGCGAGTCTAGTAGTAATATCATCAATTTTCTCATCGTCAGTAATTAAAGTCCCCAGATATTTAAATTTAGAAGAGTTAGTTGTTTCGTCATCAGCAACTTTTATATTAAAGGTATCTCCTCCAATGTTTAAATATTCGGTCTTTTTAAGGTTGATTTTAAGTCCCCAATTTTCGTATTCTTCTTTTAATTTCCTAAGCATAAACTCCATTTCTTCGCGATCTGATGTCATAATGACCTGATCATCTGCAAGAAGTAGAGAATGTAAGCACCTGCCATTTACGGGAACTTCCATTTGAGAACATTTCTTGTACCAAGTTTCCAAAACTTGTTCCATATATATATATATATATATATTATATATATAATATATAATATATATATATATTATATATATATTATATATATTATATATATATAATATATAATATATATATATATATTAAAGAGAAGTGGCGATAAACTACATCCTTGTTTTAACCCTTTGTTAGTTTTAATACTTTGGTGTTCGTCCTTTCACCCCCTATCATCACCATATCGTTTCATCCTCATAGAACCCATTACGTTAAAATCCAGAAGTGGTCGCTATTGACCTAGAAGTTGATGTGACATTAAGAAAATAACATCTAAAAATATTTCTGCTTGCTGCATTTTTACTCTACGATATGCTTAATTAAGAATTCTTTCTCTATTTGCTATTTTCAGTCAATTACGAAGCGAATATTTTTTGTGTAAATTACATTGAAAAAAAGTTCATTATTTACGATAGTTCATGATGACGGAGTACAAATAGTTCATTGGAAATCGTTCTATTTTATTGGATCAGTCGCCTGCTGGTACTGTTTTCTATGCGCCGCGCTTTTCCAAGGTCCAAGTACTGATAGCTCTGAATCATCGCGTCATGGAATAATTTAAGAAAACAACACCCTTTCCTCGGTGAAACTAGGGCGATCGTCTGCAAAAGTCAAAGGAAAGTGTGCAGCGCGATGATCGCCGTGAATCCCTTAAATGAATGCACTTTTCTGCGCCGCAAGGGAGCGCCGGTCGACGGCAAAAAGCGCAAGGAGAGGCTTTCGATCGTTCCGTGACACTGCGCTACACCGATTCCGCTTCTCAATACTCCACTTCCCACGGAGACTGCCTGAAGAGGACACTGCTTTGCCAAACAGACGGTAGAAGTAGACTTTCGACCATTCTAGAAGTAGAAATGTTGAACTTCGTATGTACTCTTGCTTCGTAGGTAGGTAATTTCGTAGGTATTTTCGATGGTTCATGCACAGTCGTGATGTTATTTTCAATTTGAAGTAATGTAGAATAAACACTAGGTACCTCTGTTGAGCTGATAGTTCTAAGTTTAGAAAATTGACAGGTTTGATTATGGATAGGACCTTATTTCACAGTAAATCTGATTGATGTGATTAAATACCATTACTTTAAGGTTCGATGCACATTTATCCAGCACGATTTGCCAAGAACTTCTTTTCAAGAAATTTCTGTTGTACATTTAAATGACTAAGAACGTAGACAATTTAATATTTCTCTCCATGGTTAAAAATAAGCTGGAAAACAAAGTAAACACTAAGTATTTATTTCCGGAATTCGGCACTTTCGGACTAAACTACACTATTTCGTTACCGGCTGATACGGATCAGAGGCAGTTTTGCCGTTGCAACTGCAGCGTCGATAACTGGCAGGTCCGTGGTTTCGAGTTCCGACTGAGGGATATTCTCGACTGTAGCTAAATATTTTGTCGTATTCAGTCACTGGAATAGAATGGTAGCGGCTGATTGTTCTGGTGATAGATTTCCGTAGGCTGTCCGATAAACATTAGGCGCAGTGCAGTGCAGTTCTCTAAGAAATGGGCCACAGACCACGAACGATCTTTCCTTCTTAATCCTTCTCATCTTCTCACCACACATACACTTACACTTATACGTTCATGCTCTCCACTACCACATACATCGAGATATCAGTCCAGAGCTTAAAGCTTATATCGGCTGGGGCGGTGCTTTTCTGGGAGATATACCTGGAAAGGGAAATCCGTTTCAACCTTCGAGTAGGTTTCGCATTCAAGCAGGGGTGGAACACCGCCACCTCCCGAGATATAAGTTGCGTCAAATTATGGGACCAATGAGCACAGTCGTTGAAGCGTTCGGAATCTCCATATAATGAAATCAAATCATTGACTGCTCTGACAATACTGCTCCATTTACATGATGTAAAAATCGATAGAATGTGTGGAGTGCGGTCGTGGGTGGATGGGTATCGGGGCAGGGAGCCCCAGGCGAGAGACGTGAGCGGCGGCCTCGCAGGCGTCGAGCCCGCGGCGGGGCGCTGCATTTGCATGGCCCTGAGCCAATTCGCCTCGCGATGGCTGCGGAGAGCTGCTCGCCCGACGTGCCCAGGTCTCTCATGGCCAGCGCCTCTCCGACGCCAATCTTGCCACTCTCGCCCCCCCCCGTCATCTCTACCCACGCCGCCTGCGCCTCCTTACTGCCTCCGCTGCCGCCTCTACCATCCCGTCCTTCATGACCGCCTCCGTATGTTTTCTGTTATCTCTATTCCTGTCTTAATTATTGTCTTTCATCGTGTCTTCACCGCCGCCTTTCCCGCCTTCTCCTCCTCCTCTGCCTTCTTATTCTTTTTCTTATCCTCCTCCTCTTTCTCCTCCCTCGCCCTCGTTTCCTCCTTCGTTTCATCCTCCTTCGTCTAATCCTCCTCCGTCTCATCTCCTCCTCATCCTCCTTCGTCTCATTCCTCCTTCGTCTCTTCCTACTCCCTCGCTGTCATCCTCTCCTTCTTCTCATCCTCTTTGACAGCCTTCGTGTCTCTTCCTTCCCCGCCGTCGTTTTCTCCTCTTTCTCCGTCGTTTTCTCCTCTGCCTTCGTCTTCTCCTTTTTCTCCGATACTTTTCTTCTCTTCCTCCACCTTCTGCTTCTCTTGCTCCACCCTCGTCTCTTTCTCCTCCTCCTCCTCCTCATCATTATCATCATCCATCCCCGCTGATGCCTCCACCAGCTTCGACTCTTTCCCTGCACCATCTCTTTTACCTTCGCATCTACCTCTGCCTTCACCATTTCAAAGTGAGAGCGAGGTTGGATATCATGATTTGGCAGCTGCCTCTTGCATTCCTTTTTGGTTCGTGTATTTCGTGTGAGAGGCATCTTAATTGGAGCAGTAAACCTGCCGGAGAGCGAGCTGTTAGCCAAGTCTACTAATACTCATTTGCGGATCGTCGAAAGTGATGATGAAACAAACCTTTCCTTATTGAACCAAAGTATTTTTTAAGGTAAACTTAAATTACAAGTGCCCAAATAGTACGAGACTTTCACAAATTTTAATCTTACATTTTTATGAACCATGTTTATAATTACGATATTTAACAACATTTCCAGAAGAGTCCTTGGTTACAAACTGCTATTTTCTTTAACAAGGTTCAATTCTATCGTGAAAGAAAATTGATTCCTATAATATCTAGCGATGTAAGATAAGGTATCTTAAGAATAAATCTCAATATCTGGCATGCTACTTGATTTCGGGAAGTTTCAGAAGCCAATCTTTCCATATTCGAATGTTCTTGCCCCAAGAGCATTAGTTATTACTAAAGTGAAAAGCTTATTCCCGAAGTGACGTATCTTCATTGTCGTTTCTTCCCTGGTTTTACTTATCAATATCAAAGTATGCATTATTCAGACACTTTTCCATAATGCTTCCAAATATTGTGTAAATACGTTTCTCCTATGTTAAACGATAACCGAAAACCGTTGAATGTGATCTTCAACTTAACGGCTGTACTTGAATACTTTCCCTTCCTGAAAAATTGCATTTCTTATAGAAGAGGTGAAGGAGACCGCACATGAAAGGTACGACCTCACCTCATTTTGGAAAAAGCATTTCAATTCAGCAACGAATGCTCCCCATGCTCAACCACAAAGTACGTGGGAGGGAAGGGGCACCGGTTGTACTACTGTGAGATCTGCGGTTACGAAGCGTCGGAGTCCCAGGCGGTCGGCGACCCCTGCACCACGCGGCGTCAAAGGCGAAACGTTGTTGATGTGGAGGAGACGGGCGGTAGGGGCGATGGGACGGGTTGCTGGGGTGGAGTGTCGACAGCCGGTGATGAAACTGGGAACACAGTTATGTGATTTTGGGATTCAGGCCGTGTATTGAAATGGATTGAAATAAAATTGCCACCGTTTTAAGAAGAGAAATTGGAGCTGTCTACACTGGAAATTGAGGTTGGAGTACTTAAAAATGTCATAAATATGTAAAATGAGTCTTGTAAAGATGAAATCTTGAGTGATTTCGACTATTCAGCTCCCCCGATCCCAACTTGACACCTTGCATTTGTATACATTACGTAGACCTCTTACGAGCACTGTGTACTACCGAGATCGACATAGTACCTTTCAAAACGATTAAAGAGAAAATTGGAGAGGTAATGAAATATTGGGTGGTAATGACATGGTTATAAAATGGAGAAAAATTAACAGAGAGGGATGCAACCACATAAACCAGGCATGGGGCCGGTACATATGTACGGAGAATAGGAGATGTCCTGTAAATGGTGATTGTTTTCAGAATTGGAATGAAATGTTTTGGCAGCGGAAACACCAACGGTTGTTTTCTACACAAGGTTGCTCCACCAAAGGTTGCTAACTTCTACACAAGTGAAAACTTAAACTTTGATGTACTGGAAAGGAATTTAGTTCCCCATTGGAAGAAATCACTATTGAAAGAAATAACACAATTAAAATGTGTATTTATGGGTGGAAGAGTATACAAAACAATGTTTCACCCGTTGAGAACTCTGCTTCTTTGGACCGAACATGAACCCCAGAAGGGGGACCAGAAACGGGCGGGGGGCAACTTGCCCTATGCCCCCACTTAATTGGGGCCCATAATTATTTTCATTCAAAAGAAATGAAAAATAAATTCATTTCTAATCCAAATTTAATGCTATAAAGTATTTCAGAAGCACAGAGAAATGAATTCTGAGGGAGAAGGGAAGTTTTTGTTTGAAATTTGGGGCCCCCTTGAATCAACTGCCCAAGGACCCTTGTTTTCTCTGGACCCCCACCCCGAACTCCGGACTGAAGTTAGCGAGGAAGGGAAGTAGTGCTTGGAAACAAGCGAGTGCCGGCAGTTGAGCACCGGACGCGAGACGTCACGGAAAGAAGTCGAGGCATCAGATAGGGCGAGGCAACGCGAGCGACGGCAGAAGAGTTCGAAGGCGGAGCGACCGCAGGGCGACATTTCGAAGGGCGCGGCGGCGGCGGTGGAGCGGCGGGGGCGGTGGGGGCGGCGCCCTGGGAGCGCGGGCACCTTCTTCGCGCCTCGCCGCTCTCCGCGTGTCGTCACCGCCGCCGCCGCCGCTGCCCGCTGTCTCCGCGGCCGCGGGCGCTCGTTCCGCCAATTACCCTCCTTTCGGCGCACCGTGCCCGCGACCCCCGCCCCACCCCTCCCGATGGGCGCCTTCTTGGCCCCCGCGGGCGATCGCCTGTGAAGCAATGCCCGCCCCGCCCCCTCCACCCGCCCCTCGCGCGCCGCCCGATCAGCTGGGGAAAGCCATTGTGTGCGTGGATTTATTGCTGAAGAACCATGAACACAATTTTTTCAAAATCTAAGTAAATTTTGTCTTCATCTCGTTGCCCATCTCTCTTTGTGAGCAATACAACCAGTGGAGGATCTAGTGGAGGAAAATTAAAGAAAAGTGGAGGAAAATTAAAAGAATAAACACAAGAAAAGGTTGTAGACACATCTAAAATATATAGATAAAAAAGTCATATATACACTACAATATAACATACAATGTAAAGTATATATGTTTATTATTTAACAAAAATCTATGATGTCCTCCCCCCCCCAAATGATCGGCAGGATCAACTCCTGCTGCTCAGTAGTACCTTTAATGGAATTCCAATCCTATAAATGGCGAATTAACGAGTTTTGTGAATTCTCTCATTACAACAACCAAACTAGGACACCGTTTATAACAGCCAGTTATGATGCAGCCAAACCCTCTTGTAATCAGCCAGTACCTCCACCACACTTGCGCGCCACATTTTCAATAACATGCATTTCTTTATATTTCTTTTTTTGGTATGAATATTTACCTTACAACTTCCTTTCTATAAGTAGGAGAATGTGTCTATCGATGTTATGTTGGAAAATATTTGACGTTTATTTCTCTTGGTCATTATAAAATATATCTCAAGAGAACGTACTCATTAACGTAATCGGATTACATTTGTTTAAATAATTTGAATTAAATTTTCCACAAATTCTGAAATAGTTCTAGGTCCCCACGAAGAAGATGGTAATATCGGCTGGAACAGACATTACCCTAATCTATATATATAAAATTGGATGTTGGTATATACGAGCTAAACTCAGACACGGTTTAATTGAATGAAAGTTGGTACTTTTACGTGTGTTTTCACCCAGAAGGTTTAGGTGCTGTTAATTCTGTTGTAATTCCACTACATGGCACTGTAGAACAAAACAAAATATTCACGTCACATGCAACCTGCCACACACCCAGCAGCATTTTGAATCTATATCGTTAAATAATCCTAAAGAAGGCGTTCTAGGGCCTTAAAAACTAAAATTTTTAGGCCTGAGGCCTCAAAGAAACGTTTCTCATACAGAACATTCTATTACGTTTTTGCTGGTCCGGCGTTTCCCGATATTACCTCACCTGATCAGAGGTGTGCAGAATCTCCATGTAAATGTGAATGAGAGGGGCAGAGACAGAGACACATAGAGACAGACAGACAGATAGACAGGAACAGGGTGAGGGAAAGAGGGAGAGACAGTGAGAAATTTAGATGTGAGGCGAAAGAGGGAGATGAAGAGCACAACAACGTCTACCGAGTTTTCCTAGTATTGTATGAGAGAAGATCCCAATAATAATGAAGAACAAGACGAAGTCATTGCATTTAAGTTAAAGTTAAATCACGTGCACAAGAACGTTCAGCTTCAAATAATGGGAATGAATAGCCCGGGCTTTTCCTTTGGACCTTGAATGTGGACAATTGAATTGTTCTTTAAATGTAGGTAATCAGTTCTAATTCAGTGCCATTCTAATGATTCCATTCCAGTGAAACATTTCACTGATTTTGGGTCAATGTTCTCTTGTTCTTTCGAGCCAGGTGCGTTGCCAGATATCCTTATGTTCCAGTACTTAAACAGCTTCTTGCCAAAATTGCATTAAAATAACCAGAAGAAAAAAGAAACGTACGAATCTACACGAATGAGTAACATTCAATATAATGTAATTTTGGTAAGCATTTTTGCGTTCATTTTACATATTCGAATTTAATGTGAACGGAATAAAGGTGAATACACCCTGCTGTTTGTAATTTTTCTTTTTGAATGCACCTCCGAGAGGACTTGGAAATTTCCACTCTAAAAACCGGAAAGGGGGCTGGATGAGAGTTCAGAAGAGCGAAAGTCTCAACGATGGTGAAAAGACGTCGTTTTAAAAGAGCTTCTTTGAGGAAAAAAGCCATTCTTTGACGGAAGTCCCCATTCTCGATTTCATTTTCAACTTTTCAATTGTTAGCGCAATGACTGCGAAACTCTTTCAAAATACTAATAGCTAGTTGGAAGAGACAGTACAGAACAAATAACTTCTTCAGGTTTTGTTATCAAGCCGTTTTTACTTCGTCAGATGTGTGAACTTTCAGCTAACGGTGAAATGGCTTTCTTTTTTGACGAGTATTATTCTGTTGCAGTTTATTGAATGCAGTCATAATGATTAGAAATGATCGCGGTTACATAAAGGGAGAGTGTCATAATTATGCAAGCATTGATGGTCATGAAGTCCTCGTTGAAAGATGCATACGACGTACATGCAACCGTCAATTTAATGCGACAAATATGGAATTAAATTAATGCTGACCCATCAGCACGTCGTCTGGAATATGATACGATATCCTTTCCCTTTTATTCTTTGTTAAATGTATGAGCTATACAATGTAATGCATGGTGTAAAATGCAGATAGATTTCTTTTAAAAAAGCTATGACGATTAATGAGTGTGTCTGTAGGTATGAAAAGAAAGAATAGTTAGTAAGTTGTGCACATCAAAACCATAACGGAGGGTACATTGCAAGCTCATCATAAGTGAAGAGAGTCTCATTTCTTTCAGCACACTATAGAGTGAATATATGATAAGGCACGATCATGTCTGCAGTTATCTCCGCCGGCAGATCTGTAACGCCCTCAATGTTTCAAATACTTGCTGGAAGTGATACGAACACGCACCAAAACTTCATCACCAAGACTTCTGTGGTGAATGTCAATAAATCCATTCTAACAGTAGCACACTGGATATTATTATTCTAGATTTAGAAGAAATCGAGTCTACTTGCAGCCCTGTCATATCGAACAGAACGGCATAATCGATGACGCAGAGAAATCCCACATGTAAAATAACCAGTAGTGCATGTATTAAAAATATCGGAGTTATTAAATTTACTTCGCAAAGTTTTTGGAATCTAAAATACTAGGTCTTTTAAACCTCAGAGAACTGGAAGACTGCACTAATGAGAACAGCTCAGAGTACTGTAGAGGAACCCCCGTTAATCTGCTCCATGGGAAGCTAAATGGAACAATTTTATATTTAACTGACACCTTCCCTTTTTGATTGAGAATTAAGCAGATAATAACCCGTTGAAACATTTTTAAAAAAATTATCAAATTATACCGAATAAACTTACGACGTTGAAAATTCAATTTAGAATATGAACTCAGCAGAAATAATAATGTCAGTTAATATTATTATAATAGAAGTAATAGTTCCCATTAATGCAAAGTCTATGACGATGTCCTGTGCCCTGAGTTAATGAGGGGATGTAGTCGTCGGAAGTATGAAATCCTGTCAAGGGAAATAATAGATGGCGGCGATGGAATTATGCATTGAAGGAATTCCTGACAGAACAAAACCTAAAAGACGACTGCTATGAGAGGGTATAGTGGTAGTTGGAATGCAATAAATGAATACTGTAAAGGAAAATAATAATAATAATAATAATAATAATAATAATAATAACTCCACCTAGGGAGTACACGACCTTGCAGTTGGTGGTGGAGCTTGAGTACCCCCATGAGCCTTAAAGCTATGTCAGTGGTAGCCTAGCTACCGGTAGGGCCTCCCTTGCTGAATAGGTTGAAGGTGAGGGGTCAGACGAAGAAGTACTTCATTTTGAGGAGAGTGGGAAGTAAGTAGAGAGGGAAGGGTCATGAACCTTTGGACTTCCTGTTGTCGGCCCATAGAGGGTACAGGAGAGAAACTGGGTTGGCACACCAGGCCACTGATTAGAGTGGAGGCCCGAACCTTGCATTAGCCAGCGAAGGAGGCTGCCTTCAGCAGTCAGTGAAAATCCCGTAGGGTTTAGTAATGCCGACTGGCGATCGGAGGGACCCCTTGCTGGACCCTGCGGGGGGATGCCCCGAGGCCACTGTGGGTCGCAGTAACGGATGGCAGGAAACAACCCGAAGGTTAAGTGTGATCTGTGAACTCGAACTTGCATCCTGCGAATCTTCACTTGAAACCAATGAGCAAAATGGATAGAACAAGCAATGTAATGAACCTTAACGTGCCTTGTTCTACCAATGTCCCATACCTGCTCAGAAACCGAGCTAATGTCACCTTGTCGACGTCTGTCCATCCCACGGATGTTAGTCCCAGGGACCCAGAGCCGGCAGTAGCTCTGCAGAGCCGGCAGAAGCCATCGTCAGAGATGGACCCGGGATGAATTAAAGGAGGTGATGTGGTGCTTTTACTATGCAAAAGCGAAAAATGGGGGCTCAGAAATAGAAGTTTTCAAGGTATGGAGAGAGCGGAACCCAGATATCAGACCTACCCTAGACTCAAAGAAGCTTGCCAGTCAACGACGATACATACTCAGCAGTGGAAAATTCACAGCAGAACAACTTGCTGACATTGAGAGAAATGCGGAGTATGTACTTCGCTCGAACAACCCACATGACGAACATGTAGAACTTGAAAATGATGATCCCGTGGAAGGTTCATCTATTTCCGGTGAAACACACGTCAGTGGTGAAAATTCATCTGGCAATGAATTACACGATAAGGACATAATGCGAAATCTCCTTCGGCGCGAGATAGAAAGAGTTAGTCAACTTCCGTTTGAATCTCGCGAACCGTTGAGGAGAATATACGAAACTGCCAAAGCTAAAAGAGTGATAGAAACAGTGAATTCTGTCTTAAATGAGGTGGTGGAGACCCCAGGCAGAGATCTAGATATTACTGAAATCAATCACATCATATATGCAACTGGATATCTAGTATCTCAGATAATTTTGGGGCCAGCCAAGAACACCGACGGCCGACAGCAAAACAGAGTAAACAGCTCTGTACCCCCATGGTTGAACAGAATTAGGAAACGGATAGCCGACACCCGGCGCGAAATATCACTCTTAGCTGAGGCATCTTCTAAATCAATGCACACCTCTAAAGTTCAACGAAAAATATTCAATGTTGAACAAAAATACCAAATTGAAAATTACACCAGTAGGCTAATGGTAGTTGAAAAGCTAAAAGAGAAAATTCAAGCATGGGCTCAAAGAATTAGACGTTACAAACGTAGAATAGATTTCCGTGTACAGAACCGGTTGTTTGAAAGAGACGCGAAGAGATTCTATCGCAATCTAACTGAAAAACCGAATGGCAAAGCTGTCAACCCTTCAAAAGAAGACGTCGAAGCGTTTTGGGCAGGAATCTGGGAGGAGAGCAGATCCTACAACAAAGACGCATCATGGCTTCAATCTGAAGTTGATGCTGCCGATGAACTTGTAGAAACAGTGGAAGATGTTCACCAATTCTCGGAAGAGGACCTCTTCCAAGCAATTAAGAATATGGGAAACTGGAAGTCCCCCGGGATTGATAAAATCCAGATTTATTGGATTAAGAAATTAACAGCAATACATTCTCATCTAGCAAAGGCTGTTAATAAAATTTTTGAAAACCCAAAGGAAATCCCGGAATGGCTCACACGCGGCATCACGTATTTGCTACCCAAAGCGGGAGACAGCTCTTTGGCGAAGAACTACAGGCCAATTACTTGTCTGCCAGTACTGTACAAACTTATAACTTCAGCCATAGCTGACAAAATGTACAGACATCTAGATAAGAATCATCTAATGCCAGCTGAACAAAAAGGATGTCGTAAAGGCTCTTATGGCTGTAAGGAAATCTGGCTACTGAATAAAGTCATCTTGAATGATGTAAAGAAACGCAAACGTAATTTGAGCATGGCTTGGATTGACTACCAAAAGGCCTTTGATAGTGTACCACACGATTGGATTTTGAAGACCCTGGAGATCTATCGATTTCATCCTAGACTTGTTGAGTTTTGCAAGGCTAGTATGAAGTCGTGGAGTACCAGGTTACTAATCCACAGCGGAAAAGAAGCAGTAGAAACCAGAAGTATTCAGATTAACAGGGGTATTTTTCAAGGAGATTCACTATCCCCTCTGCTGTTTTGCATTAGTTTGATCCCACTATCGAGACAGTTGTCGCACACTGACTTTGGTTTTAAGCTCCATGGTGATGAAAGGCCAGTATCACATTTGTTTTACATGGATGATCTTAAACTGTTTGCTAAGAATGAAGCGATTCTCTCCCAAATGCTGTCTGTCGTGAATGACTTTAGCAATGACATCTGCATGAAGTTTGGTCTTGACAAGTGTGCAAAAATCAATTTAAAAAGAGGGAAACTCACAACGTCTGAGAATATTGAAATTGATACGCACACTGTGATTCAAGATCTTGAGCCAGGTAAAACTTACAAATATCTGGGCATTGAAGAATGTGAAACCATCTCGAATGACAGAATGAAAGTGAGAATTCGTAGGGAGTATTATAGGAGAGTGAGACTGGTCCTGCAGTCCGCTCTGAATTCCAGGAATAAAATTTCTGCAATAGGTAGTTTGGCGGTACCTGTAGCCGAATACAGTTTTGGACTAGTGGACTGGACTGAGCAGGAAATTCGCACCCTGGATCGAAAAACCAGAAAACTACTAACAATGCATCATGTTTCCCACCCTCGAGCTGATATACATAGACTTTGTGTCACGTAAGGAAGGAGGAAGAGGCCTCAGACAAATTGAGGCCTCCTGGCACAACGCAATAGTCGGGATGGGAAAGTATGTAGTCAGCCATCAAGATGACCCTCTAATGATGCAGGTCATGAAATCTGACCGAAGAATGGGAAACAGAGGCATTGTTAGTGTAGCAAGAAGCATTGCGAAGAAACCTAGGCAAGACACGTCGAATAACACAGACAATGAACTTCTGATGCTGCAAAACATGAAGTGTGAAACACAAAAAATGTTAAAGAAATCGTGGAGAGACAAACTACTCCACGGACAATACCTAAAAAGAATGGACAAGGTGCAGGTCAATAAAGATCAATCATTTATGTGGCTTAAAAGGGGAAGAATGAAGCCAGAATCGGAAGCACTTGTAATAGCTGCCCAAGATCAGGCCTTGAGAACACGACATTATGATAAAGCGGTTCTCAAAATTTCCCAAGATGATAAATGCCGCATTTGCCTGGAGCAACCAGTAGAAACCATTGATCATATTGTCTCAGCTTGTCCAATCCTAGAAAAGACGGAATACCTGAAAAGACATGACAGGGTGTGTAGCTACCTCCACTGGCAGATCTGTACCGCCCGCGAAGTTCCAAACACATGCCCCAAGTGGTACGAACACTTACCGAAACCGGTGACGTCTGTTGGATTGTGTACGATATTGTACGACCAACAAATTCAAACTGATCGCACGATAGCGGCAAACAAACCGGATATAGTTATCCGGGATTTGTCGAAAAAATCGTGTTTACTTATCGATGTTGCTGTACCTTGCGATCAAAACGTCGTTACCAAGGAGGCAGAGAAACGTCTTAAATACAAGAGTTTGGAAATCGAGATCAGCCGAATGTGGGGCGTAAAAGCACAGGTCGTCCCGATAGTTATCGGAGCTCTGGAATTTATTCCGCAAAATTTGAGTAAGAACTTGCCTAAACTCCCAGGTAATTCAAAAGACTGCAAGTGCAAGAAATTGCTTTATTTGGAACAGCCCACATTTTGCGTAAGGTATTGTAGAGGCACTGATAGTCACCGGATCTGCTCCTTAGGTAGCTGGTTGCAACCTGGAGTAGATTTTATATTCAGCCGACTCGTAACATCTTTAGTCGTGATGTAATGGAATAATAATAATAATAATAATAATAATAATAATAATAATAATAATAATTTTATTTCCTTGCAATGGACTGTTGTCCGGTGGCAAGTTACAAATTCAGTCATCTTAAAACAATATTCTAAATGTAATACAATAGTAAATCTAGATGATTATAATAATAATAATAATAATAATAATAATAATAACAGCAATAATATCAATAAGACAGTAATTAATAATACATGAGTATGCCCAGTTTTGATGCAATTAAGAATGTAGAAGGTAAATAGTACATTGCACATAATACAATAGTTTTTTATGTATATAGGGCGCTAAGTAGATGTTTCCGACCCGAGAGCGACCTCCAAATCCGAGGGCCTCTGGTTGTTGGAGCCAGAGAGGGTCTCTGGCCTCCTGGAGTTGAAGTCACCTGAGGGGCAAAATCACCTAGCACCGCCAGTGGTGCAAACGGTAGTCTATGACTTACCAGCTCTTTGCTGAATCAAACGAGTATTTGAGACCTTTTATAATTTTTCTTGGGTATAAATGAAAAGACGAATTGTAATCATCATTTGCCAATATGACGTCAGATAAACAAAACAGCTTGTGTATTTCTGGACTGATTAGTTCGTACAAAACGAAAGACAATAAATATAAAAAATTGAAGAACAGAATTTATTCTGCATTTGTGACACAACAGTATCTTTTGACGACCCCGAAGCAAAAAAAGAAAAAAGTGTGTATTTCGTGCGATGTGTCCACCGCGCACGCATGTTTCTCCACCGCGAGTGTCGCGAACGCGCGCTGCGAAGGGAGGAGGGAAAGACGCGGCCCTTGGGCAAAGACTTCCGCTTCCGCTTCGGCAACCGGAAGGGCAGCAGCCGCGCAACCCCCGCGCAGCTTCCTCGGATTGTTCTCCCCGCCTGCCGGCGCGTGGAGGAAAAATAAGAATGCAGAACATGAATGTAATAAAATAAAATTAAAATGAATAAGTAGATGATTACGAGAATTAAGATGAATAAGTTATCTATGCATGTGTACTATGTGTAACTAAGTGTTGTTTCTTTATGTAAATGTAGGTATTTATAATAAGTAGGGAAAGTGTGTGGTTGGTTATATGTGAACATGTAAGTGAGCATTCATTGATAAGAATGTATATGTGTGTATGTGTATGTATGTATGTATGTATGTATGTATGTAGGTGTATGTATGAATGTGTGTATGTACCTGTACATATTTGAATGTATTATTAATGTTAACTGTTGGTTTTACATGGGTCTCTAGAGGTTGCTATTATATTGTTCCATCTTTGACGTTGTAGTAGTTTTAATTTATTTTATTGTGTTATATTGTACATTGTTTTTGAATTGTAAATGTAGATGTATTGTAAAGATGTAGAGTTATGGTTACCACCTGGCCTATGGTTACCAATCAGCCAATTGTAGCCAAATAAATATATTATTATTATTATTATTAGAATTAGATAAATAAATTATGCCGGTTCAGTGGCCGAGACCGCTAAGACTGTGACATCGCACTGTATGAAGGATTGCTAGCTCGAATCCCGCCACGGGCATGGATGTTTGTGGCTTGGTGAGGCTCTCCCGACGACTATGAGTCCCCTTCCAAGCCTCCTCCTTTCGTCCTTTGCGTTTTGAAGGGTCTTGTGGCATTTGCACTCATTTCATTTCACATCCGGACTGCGAGTTCGGATTCCAAGTTAGGCACAAGTGTGTAATGTGGCTGTACTTTCCTAGCATACTTAACACCTACGTAAATAAAACCCTGTCTTAAATTCTTTACTCTTCCCCTGTAAGGTGTGCGAGCAGGGATAAGACCGGTGACTTCAAGGCTTACGGGCCGTAGTGTCAGCGCCATTTAAATAAGCGAAACCTGGCTTCCTTCCTCTAATAAAAGAATAAACGTGAAGGAATAAAAATAGTAAAATCGCGAATCTTAAAACATGTTAAGCTGCGAAATTAAGAAACCAACAAATTAATAAACAGAATACATCTGGTGGATATGGAAACCGAAACATGTTAAGCTGCGAAATTAAGAAACCAATGGAAACCGAAAAGGGCGTGTTTTTTTCTTTTGAAAGTAAGATTGTAAAAGAAACCTACACCACCCACAGATACGTCTTCCTAACTGTTGGGAACGTTGAAAAAACACAAGATACACCTTACAGAGACCCTTAGAGCACAATTTTTTTGATCGTTACTGAATGTAGGGCTGGCTGATGATAGGAATTTTCGTACTTCATCCTTGATTTGGTGTTTCAGAATTTCGGGTTTTCAATTTAATTTTTTAGGATAAACATAAGAGTTCATTTATCTGTTTTATGCAAATTTTTTAATTATAAATAATTCCCCATGACCAGTTTTCTTAATAGTTTAAATCCTTTTCGTGACTTTCGAAAAAACTGTGTATTTTGTCGTCTCTATGATCTACGCGTCTCACTCGCTTTGAGGCACTTCGTAGTGAGATTAGGCAGCACTTGTTATTAATTGTCTGTCTCCCGGACAGCCAAGAAGTCAAGCACTTGTTATTAATTGCCACATTTCGTTTCTTGTTTTGTTTTTAATTTTTTCAGTTCATACTTAAGAAAAAAGTGTTCTACCAACCTGGAATAGTTTGTGTGAGATTTCAAGGGAGATGAATTCTAAACTCTCTCAAATTCAAATCTGAATTCAAATGTATTTGAATATTGCAATCTGGATATTTTCATTATTCATTAGTAAAAATTATAATATGAATAATTCATAATATTTTAACTTTTATATTCATTTTGTTACTAGTAATGTAGGAATTGGTAATTATAACTTGACAAAATATGGTGTGACGACTCTTCATAGTCATTTGTACGCTACTGTTCAGCTGTCATCATGATGAGAATGTGGAGATGGATGGGGGAGTTTGAGGCACCCAAAGAAAACTCATGGGGAGCAAACAAATGAAGCGAAAAATTTCAGAAATTTTATGGGAGTCCACATTCAAAGTGATTACTTTTTTAAGGCACTTTTTTTTTAAAACGAGCCAAGAGCTACTCATTCTTTGTATTTCTATCTCGCTCAACTAGTCACCTTAAGCAATCACAACTGACAGTGAGACGCTGAGCGTAATGCCACCTTTTGGAGGTCAGATCTCTCTCTCCGACGCATATCTCAAGAAAGATAATCACAAACACGAGCTACTAGCATCGCTATATGCCGCTATTGCTCTCCCGCTGCTACCATCAGCCTCTTCTCTGTCGACATCTTCTCTTGACCTCGTCCTACTTGCACATTGTATGTCTTTGCTCTTAGAACGCCGTAAAGCGAGTGTCATCCAGTGCATCATGTCCTTTAATCGCTTCAATGCGCGCTGCATTCACTGTCGCGTCCCGACCCGTTCTCTCTTGCGTAATGGAGGGATCGGCGGCGCACAAACGCACATCAACTGTGCAGAATACGCAAAGCATGACGAGCGTTGCGGCATAAGATGCAAGCGTTTGCATTCAGCGTTCTTCTTCTGACAAGTAAGTGCAAGCCATTCTGCCATACAAGAGCACATTAATCGAAATCATGCCATTATGTGTAGTAATGCTTACACATTTTCCTATTTTGGTCTAAGGATAGTCATTATTTTGTGTATGAAAAGCCCATGATTTTTTCATTCTTTGAATGCTTCTGATTCAATAGAGTTATTAACGTCTCACAAAATAAGTTGGATGTTGGACAGTAAAAATGATAAAAGAATGGAAAGAAGTCCGTCATTGTTGAGAAAGGGCGATAAAGAAATTGTATTTAAGAAAGTAACTGAAGAATGAACTGAATTAAATGAAAATCTCAATAATAAAGATAAATACTTTAAAAAACTTCTTCAATCATCAGCATTAAAAATATGGGATTCGAAATGGAAATCAACACATTCAAAATTACATCAAGTTAGAAATTCAGTACTAGATCCTCCTCTTCTTCTTTTGAACTTTAAAGAAAACATCAGGTCATTTTATCAAGGCTCCGAATTGGCCACTTCAATTTGAGTCACGGTTATTTATTTCAAAAGACGAATCCAGTTCCCTGTCCAAATTGTGGTCAAGCTATTTCTACATCCCACTTATTAGTGGAATGTCCTTTTACTACTAACCTCAGAAAAAAATTTAAAATTGACCCGGTTATCCATTCTCTATTGAATTCCACTCCAGAGTGTAAAAAGGTTATTAAATTCCTATGCGAATCAAAATTAGATAAATATATTTAATAGTTCCTTTATTGCAACAAAAAAACACATATCTGTAATATCGAATGAAATCAGAGTTTTATATTGTTCGCTAAATATCTGTTGTATAATGTTTACTAAATTTCTCATTGTAATGTTTGTTTATGAAACTGTATTATTTTATTATGTAAAACTGTAAAGTAGTGATCGCTTATGACCAAGATGTTTCACAGCGATCTGAAATAAATTAAATTAAAAAAAAAAAGATAAATACGATCTGAAATACACCCAGGGAGAAAAATTTCGGACTATGTTTAAACTTACGCATCTTTTTCAAATGAGGTTGGGATAATGTAACTTTAAAAGTGTAAAATTATTTGGTCTTCCTTTTATTTATGAGAAGAGTGGTTAATACGGCAGAAAATGGTTTTAACGAAGCTGACAAAAGAAAATCTAGCGAACGCTTGTCGTAACTGAATATCAACGATAATGTAATTTCGGTTCATTATCAAATGATCAATTATGTCTATAAAGAAATTTTATAGATGTGCTATTAGGTTGTAAGGTAAAGTAAATAACAAGAATAACAACTCAGTCCAATAATAAGTTTTGTGTGATCAATACAATTTATTGTGACGCGTAATCTCATTTGAATGATGCGTAGAAACTAGATTACTCTCTCACGGTTCATACCATTAAAACTAGCACTTACAGAATTATTTTGGAGCTTCTACATAACAAAACTCTCAATACAATCTCCATTGGTTAATGATAAAAATGTAGTGGAAACACATTTTTTGCTTGTACTTACTCGGTATAGATAAAAGGAATGCTGAATAACGTTAATTTTATTACGTACGCTACTGTAAAAGTGTATGCATGAGCGTCATTGTATTCTAGTTACGAAGGCGATTGTTGTTTCACTTTCTCTGGCGACTGGAATATTCACGAAAGGAAGTAAAAAGTGTAACATGGAAAACTGCTTTTCAGTTCCTCTCCGAGAGGAATCTCAACATCATTAAAATTCATATAGGAACCTGTTCACCAGCAGAACTGCAATAAAACTGGTTGCGCGCCTTTGCAGTATTCGGTCGCACGAGGCAAGTTCCATTCCGAGTCTCAACGACAGCATAAGCCAACGGAACTGTGGATTCGAATGCATTTGAAAAGAAGTTTCAAATTCTCGGATGGACTTGCAATATGCGAATACGCAAATGGATATTGTTTCATAAAAAAATTTAACGGATATTAAGAACCCTGCGTAGCTTTTTAAATTTATATAGGATAATATTCTTATTATTTCTTAAATGAATTCTAGAGCTAATTTCGTTTTTGATTATTTTTTTAAAATGCAAAAGTTCTCATTAAATATTATTTCATTCTTTTCTTGTAATCGTTTTGATAAAGATGAAATCGGAAAACTATTTCAATTATTTTCCTTATTTATATTTTTCTTACCTGTACTGAGATGAGACACATTTTTATTTAGTTATTTGTTTGTTTATTTAGATGACAATTTAGTTATTTGCTGATGAACACACATTTTGACAGAGTTAAATCAACTTTTAAAGGGTAAACCGTAAACATACCACCTCCCACGGAATAAATTATTAACTCCAGTAATGATGAAAGAACTTATAAATGTACAACTAGAACGATTTATCTTCGAAATGGAAATAAGATAAGATCTCAATGCGACGTCAACTGAAGCTTTTCTTAGAAAGCTGAATCTCATACACATCAGAAGAACGTTCTTGTAAAAAACAAATAACTTAAATTCAAAAAATATACTTCAGCGTATGAAACAGCGGGACAGCAAGTGATGCTTAGAAGACCTTGAGGTCGTAAGTTCGAATCCAACGACAGATTTTCATCACCAGCCAATAATCTGGGACGGTCGACATCACATCTGGATTAAAAGTTTAGAGGCCGTAGATCGGATCGACAATTTTCATGGTTTTCTGAGATCCATTTCAGACGGAAGAAGGATCAGGTGGTTCAACGAGCCACACACCATGCTCTACCTTGCTGCATGTTTCCATTCTCATGTTCAGAACCGAGCGATCCTCCCACCTTACATGGTCCGCTTCTATTATCTCGAAAGACTGTGTTCCATCCATCAATACTTGGCGAATACCGCAGCAGTACCTAATAAATGGGCCGCAGACTATGCGCGATTTCCTTTCATTAATTGCACGTCTGTCATCCTTATACACACACACACAATTATACTCACACTCACACGGTCATTCTCTCTCATTTTCTCTCATTCTCTCTCTCATTCTTTCTCATTCTCCCTCTCTCATTCTTTCTCATTCTCCCTCTCTCATTCTCCCTCTCTCATTCTCTCTCTCATATTCCCTCTCTCATTCTCCCTCTCTCATTCTCCCTCTCTCATTCTCCCTCTCTCATTCTCCCTCTCTCATTCTCCCTCTCTCATTCTCCCTCTCTCATTCTCCCTCTCTCATTCTCCCTCTCTCATTCTCCCTCTCTCATTCTCCCTCTCTCATTCTCCCTCTCTCATTCTCCCTCTCTCATTCTCCCTCTCTCATTCTCCCTCTCTCATTCTCCCTCTCTCATTCTCCCTCTCTCATTCTCCCTCTCTCATTCTCCCTCTCTCATTCTCCCTCTCTCATTCTCCCTCTCTCGTTCTCCCTATCTCATTCTCCCTATCTCATTCTCCCTCTCTCATTCTCTCTCTCATTCTCCCTATCTCATTCTCTCTCTCATTCTCCCTATCTCATTCTCTCTCTCATTCTCCCTATCTCATTCTCTCTCTCATTCTCCCTATCTCATTCTCTCTCTCTCATTCTCTTATTCTCTCTTTCATTCTCTCTCTCGCATAGGATCTCATATTCCGGCAGGAAAAGGACATCGCCATTTATCCAGGATAAGCTCTACCCTTACGGGACTGTTGACTGTAGTAGTTGACAATCAAACAATTAATGTAATAAATCGAAAGACTCTGGCAGTACTGCAAGTCTGATCAGATTTCAAACTCAAAGGGGCAACGTGCCGCAAGAGATGGACGGATCTAAAATTTCCTCAAGACATCCACCTCTTGATTTATATTAGCCGTTTGTTCCTCTTTGCTGAACAACTCTTTTTAATGCATATTATTTTCATCTCTTAATGAAGGTGTAATTTATCTTCTATCCAACCGGATCTGAAGAGTAATTTATTAACGGATGTATACTCATTTAACTCCAAAATGAATTTTCATTATTATATTTTTCACACATTATCAAGATATATATTTCTCACGAAACACTTCTCGTTGGAGAATCTCGGAAAATTTCAACTAACACTCCTTGTCGTACAAAGAAATCTTTTAAATATATTGGATTCGTAAGAATTACAAAGTTTGAATAAAATGCAGGAAACTTTACAAAGAATATTGAAGGGCTTAAAATGTTCGTATGCATCGTAACCTTTCGAAATGGTATTGACAACAACATTAATATTATTTCAACACTTGCGTGGATTATTGTTTTGGCTCATCAATCGTAAGTAATTACATTTATTCGTCTTACTCGAGGAAATTAAGACTGCACTATAATACTTCCTTGTTATAGAGATATCCCCTAGCCCCATGAATAATTAAAATGTCTGAACGCTAGTTTTCTCCAAGGATCTTCACCGGCTGCGATAACGCAATGACCCTGGCAATGCCGTCGAATTTAACCACACTATCTGGAGACGAATTCTGGTGAACGGCTGTTCTTTTTTTGTAATTTACCCAAGCATTGGTCTTTGGCCAATGCAACTGCGTAAGACCCTGACGACTGTTTTAATCAGTAGATTTCAGTGGTTTCTCCTTTCAATACTAGGCGAATGTGGGACCAGTACTACACTGAACGCGTGAAGGACAGCGCGCGAAATTTCCTTCCTCATCCTCTCCCCTTACTAACAGTGCATGGAGTATAATGCTGGGAGGCCACTAGTGACCTCAGTGATTTCCCGGTGATTATGGTGCCCCTGTGACGAATATACCTGGAAGGGAAACCCCGCAAGCCGATCGGCATGTTGGCGCCGGATCTCACAAGCCAGAGGGAAAGGCGCAGAGCCTCCTCCCGGATGTAATGTGTACTGCACTTACAGATTCGAAACCAAGGATTTCTGTAATTGCGATTGTCTCCTCACTGTCACCCATCTGTCTCCCCTTTCCCCACAGCGGTCACGGCACCTTCAAAGACAGAATTTGCAAGATCTGCTACAGGAAATACACTTTCTGTCACATGATTTTAAAGTAAACAAACAATAATTGCATACTCAAATTACTATCAAACATTGACATATGAATCTTCATTGTATTCCTCTTTTTATGATCTATCTAATGCTAGTGGAAAAAATATGTATTTCTATTTAAGAAATCAAAGATTAAATTTCACAAAAACTAAAAATGTTACAAACAATATCTCTACGGCATATTACTTGACCCATGAGCGAAAACTGCATTTCGATATCGTGAACCGGTTGGGGAACTGGGGTTGTCCATAGTTGGTGGGACATTCTATACAGTCTTAGTGTAAATATAATTGATATGTAAAAACAAGATATTCTTCCTAGCAGTCGAAGCCACTGGATACGGAAAAACCGCGATGGTCCATTAATATTCCAGACGCACCACCAACTTTCGCTATTAGAAATCTTCCCTAAGGAGCCAACCCGCCTCCACAACCATCCGCTTTCGACGCCATCTCCGTTGCCAACGCAAAATCGACGAGAAGTCGGATCTCACGATGACAGAGACGCATTGCACATTCACTCGCGTTTGAGTGTAATTGGCCTACGCCTCTCGAAGACACGAGTGGCATGTTTTGCCCACAAGGCCCATGCGACATGCGCCGGTGTGTGACGAGTCAGTCATAAGGTACATTTCGCATTCACGACTTTTTATACTTGGCCAGTCTGAAAGAGATTCGGTTGCAAGAGAGGCACACAATTCTCAGGATACCTAGGATTAAAATTGTCGGTGGAATATACCTTTACACTTTAATGATCTGATATCGCGAAATTGAAATTTTTTTTTTTCATTTCCTTCATTTTCCTTACGAATAATCTAATTTAACACAACGTCATCTTCTAAACCTTATCCGAATTATATGGGGTCGACGTTTTTTCGTATTGCTTACTACGATCCATTATTATTTGATTGTGATGTTTATAACCGACGTCAACCCCCAAACCGGAGGACCAAACTTGGTGACTTCACGTATTTAACGAAATCGGCAAGGCAATACCAATTTTGCGGTCGTGCCTTTTCAGTAAAACCATCCCAGCATTCACCTAGATGACAGAGGGGAAACCGAAAAATCCCGCTCAGGATGGTCGGCGCGGGGATCGAACTCGTGTCTCCCGATTGCGAAGTCAGAGCGCTTCGTCCTGATTCACGTCGCCCGGTTAGTTTAATACAACCTCTAGGTAAACACTGCTGCTCATGTACGTTGGGCACATAGGATTCACGTACGTTTTTCAATTTCATTAGATCTGAAAATAGTAAAAATCTATTTCTTTCAGGAATGTGAAATATTTCTCAATTTTAATTTTATAGTTTGACCTTTTATAAATGAAAAATTCATAGAGAACTTGTGAAAGTATGTCTTGGATGCGTAAAATATTGTGTAATGTTTGTGACAAACTTAGAAAAGTGCAACGATATTCCAAGTGACGACAGAAAATGTCAGCGTCATTTTACCCGACGTCGACATGCAGTTGAGGGTAAATAATCCTTACATAATGACTCAACTGACTAATAAAATAAATTAAATGATTACAGTAAAGAAAGTTCTCTTTCCTGTTAGACATAGTGATTGTACAGTTTGCTCCTGATTATCCAAGGTTTCAGAAGGTCGCAGCTTCAAACGCTAAAACAGGTTTCGCCGTGGTTTTTCATCCTTGGATTATATCAACCCCAGCTGTGCTTGAGTAAACATTGTTTCCGATTTCCACATCGTTTGACCTTCATGGAGAATTTCAAAACCATTAAATTCAATTGACACCACAATACTGATCGAAGTTCTAAATCAATAGTTCCAACATCGATTTTACCATCAGACTATATAAACCTGTGACGTACAGGCTGATGAATTACCGGCCTGATATTAATTTCATTTGAATGGATGGAATCATAATGAGACGATTCCTTTGAATCCATATCTGAATGAGACTGAAGATTTGGCAAATTTATGACTTTATTTAAATCTAAATGAATGCTCTGAAATTTTCGAAAATCATACCTTCAATATAGTATGTTTATTTTTCTTGTCAACATCTAACCTTTCAGCTTTTACAACTGTATACAATATATGCATAACGTATTCGTATATCCGTTACGAATACTTAACTTTCCGTATTTTGAAATGTATAAACGTAGAGAAAATATCTATTTTAATTTAAGTGAAGTCCTACCGCGAGTTTTTCTTCCTTCACAACTGTTCCGTCTTGAGATTTACATGTATTCAATGATACATACATAATTTCTTTTTTGTTTTGTTTTTAATTTCGGCGACTTCAAACCACGTTACTAGTAACCCGATGGAACTGAGGCTCAGACATATTTTCCCCCTGACACAAATGCTGGATAGTCGTGTCAATTCGAGGGAGTGACTTCCAAAAACGTCTCCAAATGTAGTGTAAGGTTAGCTGCAAAGGCGATTTATGAAAGATTGGAGAGTGAATATGAACAGTAAATTAGCAAGTATAAACTACGTACATGACCAAGAAGAGGCACGAAATCGAGGCCCATCGAACGTGGGCAGAATGGGCACTTTCTTCCTGGGTGTTTTTTTCAATTATTTAAGGTCGCATCACCATCTAAGTCATTATCAATCACTATTGGCTTTAACATTATGGTAACTGTGAAGATGGCATATGGTGATCATACGGAGTGAAAGGACGTACACAACTACAACCATGCCTGAGGCGGGGCTCGAACCCGCGATCCTTCAATCCGAGATCGCTACGCCACCACTGTCTTAGCGATCTAGGCCAACGGATCGGCAAATCTTGACGGCTTTGACCAGTCGGATCGGCTTACGTCGGTACACTATATGAAACATTCGGAAGATTCGCAAAATTCAAACTACTAAGAAACCCATCAGAACTAGCATTCGAGAAAATTTGGAATCCATCTCATCATTTTTGAAATCAAAATTTCTTCCCAGCGTGTACCTGACTGACTTCAGGTGAGAATAAAGATATCTTATTGCCACGTTGTCCCTTTGAGTCCAGCGAAGAATAGCCTTTTATTGCCAATGGTCCTTTCTTCCGCTCGTTCCGTGAGAGAGCAACGGAGAAGCCGCCGGGTTGAGAGGGCGTGCGTTCTGCTGCCGCTGTGCATTACTTCATAACTCCTCGCAAGTAGCGTAAGCAGAGGACCCGAAGCCTGCAATACCCCGCGGCGTTGCCTCCGCTTTCACAACGGCCACTTCGCAGGCGCCTCGCCCCGCCGCGCCGCGCCACGCCACGCCACGTCCCTTTGCGCCCACCCACGAGGATACAGACTGATTCACAATGCAAACAAACGTAACGCATAGACATAAACTTTAACATAGAGTTGGTAACAGTCTTGTTTGTACAGTCCATTATTTGCTCGAAAAACATTAATTTTAAATGGAAAATTAATATTAATGAAAAATATAATACAAGACAATTGAAATAAAATGTAACTTTGCACACATAGACGAAACGGCCTTGAATTTGAAATTCACCAGCACATTTTGTTGCTTGGAAACCTTCCTAGCAGCTAGTTCCCGAGCGACTAAATGTGCTGGTGAATTTCAAATTCAAGGCCATTTCGTCTAGGTGTACAAAGTTACGTTTATTTAACTGGAATTATTCAATTATCTTGTAATATATTTTTCATTAGTATTAATTTTCCACTTAAAATTAATGTTTTTCGAGAAAATTATGGACTGTACAAACTAGAATGTTACCAACTCAAAGTGAGAGACTGAAGTATTCGCAATGTCCAACACAAGAATAAGCAAAGATTTTCTATTGTCTCTGGGTCATTCTAGTTAATGTTGGTTGGATGTGAGAATCGATGTATCTGATATATTTATTATATCTGTGCAATGGTGGAAATAACCACATTTATCTGTACTGTGCCACAACAGGTCTTTACGAGCTAAGGCTTATCTGCTGCGTCACGGCCTTGCGGCTGTGGGGTGGGGTAGGTTAGGTTGGGTATTTTAATTTCAATAAAAGTTGAAACTAGATGATACTACTATGAATATTACAACAAAACTAAATTACAAAAAGATCGTACGCTCCAAAACGACGCAGAAACCCCCGAAAATTAATCACGCAATTTGGAAAAATAGCATTTTGTTCGATCTATCGACTTCGATCATTTTTCGATATTCGATTTTCAGTTTTACATACTGCGATGGGTTCATTTCTTGTTTTTTACATATGCATAAGCGCAGAAATTTTAAGCTTGTAAGCTTTTAAGTTAACGTCTTACGTGTTTTGCTTATGCGAAGGCATGAGCCCGCTTATGGACGTAGTTCTAACTTTTATGTTAACGCCATGCTTATCTTTATGCTTGCATTGTGAATGGGCCTTAATAGCCTGCCCTGCTGCCGCGAACATCACAGCCGCTCACACCTAAAGCAACAGTCTGAATACTTCACGAATCTATTGACCTCTGCGATGTGTTAAATTGATATTACGTGCTGGGATGGCTCAGAGACAACAACGAAAGTAGTTATTTCGTCTCTGATCTGGAGGTTCTAGGGTCAGTCTTGACAGTGGCGTATTTTCGACTCCAGATATTTAAGGAGACGTTAGTCACGGTCTGGAAGAGAATATCAAACGGCAGACCACTCTAATGATACTTTTCCCTCGTTTCTCCCATCAACACCAGACGAATGCCGGAGCGGTATTCTAACAAACGGGCCACGGATCGGGAGCGTTTTGCCCTTCCTCACTTTTGTCCTCTCCTCTCACCCTGCACGCAAACATATATGCTCTACACTTCTATTCATTTCGGGTAACCAGTCGAATGCTTAGAGCTTATCCCGGCTGGGTCGGTGCCCGCAGGAGGAGGTACCTACAAAGGGAAGAACATGGAAAGCAGACGTGTAGGTCTGCGCTGAATCGCAGGATCCAGCGGGGGAGGGATACTGTCCCCTCTCCATTATAACGTGCACTGCGCTCAAGAGACTAATAGTCTGGGTGACGTGCATGGAAATATGGAATACTCTCTCATCGAAACTCGTATCGGTAAATTAACATTTTGTTAACAACATTCGGCTCATGATTTGAAGGGCTAAAACAGCATTAACCATAAATACGTAAGGAGTGTTGATTGGGTGGGGCAAGTATCTATTCAGGAATTTTTATGTTGATTTTTTAACGTAAATAAAACAATGCAAAAACCGTATATGAGAGAAGAAGAAAGATTGCATAGAAGGCTCGGTAGCAAAGCGCGGAACCATTTCAGATTTTCCTCAATGCATCAGGGAAACTGGAAGAAATCAAAATGTTGGGATTCAAAAGCCCACAAACACAATAACAATAGTTTCCACAGTTATATTTAGTCTTTCAAGTTTAAGAATCTTCTTGACTAACAATACTTAAGCTTAAAACATCCAAAATAATTCTACCAACCCCAGCAATTAACTTTCGCATGTTTTTGAGTGGTTTTGTGTACGATTTAATCTTCTTTCAATTTCTCCTTGAATTATATTCACTTCTGTGTCACTTCATTCCTCTCATATCCCAGAATCATCTCAATTCGGTTTGACATCAGCTCTTTCCATCTTTCTCAATATTAACATTTTAAATTGCCATACCACCACAGCAAGTTTTTTTCCGCATTGAAGACATGCGGCACTACCTTGCCAAAATCTTCACAACCGTTCCTGCGCCTGCCAAGATTTCTGCTGCCACAAGCGCGTGTGCGGCGCCAACACACCGTCATCGCCCGCGCCTCCGCCCCCGCCGCCGCCTTTTCTTTAGCGCCAGCGGCCGTAACGGCCCCGCCCTCCCCTCCCTCCCCTCACCGCTCCGCGCCCCGCTCCGCACGTGGAGGGAAGGCGTGAGGCCCGCGGGCGCCGGGGAGGGCGAGGAGGGGAGGGACGGGGCGAGGAGGAAGAGTGAAATTCCCCGCGGCGCCGGTGTGAATACACAATGGCGCGCACGCACGCACGTGACCCACCCGCGCCAGCACTCGCCCCCGCCCCCACGGTCACCGCCACGCTGCCGGCGCCACGGCCACCACCACTAGCAACACCACCAACACGACCACCGACGCCACAGCCACCGCCGCCACCACAGCCGCCGCCGCCACCACCACCACATCCACCACCACCACCACCACCACATCCACCACATCCACCACCACCACCACCACCATAGCCATCATAGCTCTCACCGACAGCACAGCCATCACTGACACCATCACGATCGCCGGTGCTACAGGTCACCACCGAAACCACAGCCACCGCCGACTCCACAGCCTCAGCGACACCGCAGCCCCATCGCAAACACTACCACCTTCAACGAACCAACAACTAGATCAATTCGGGAAAAAATCGGCTCAACGGTTTATCCGTTAGCGTTGTTCAGACAAACACAGATGGACGGACGGACGTTTTACCATCATATGATT
This sequence comes from Acheta domesticus, assembly GCA_031308135.1. Classification (NCBI taxonomy): domain Eukaryota; kingdom Metazoa; phylum Arthropoda; class Insecta; order Orthoptera; family Gryllidae; genus Acheta; species Acheta domesticus. Next base: position 54,296,890 of record JAHLJT010009355.1, on the reverse strand, counting down.
TTTCGGTATCAAGGACTCACAAAACATGGATTCTACCTACACCACTTGTTGAGGACATTTTTCTAAATTACGCAATTGAATATATCCACCTTTTCGTTACCAGGACCCTGTAATAAGAGTTTTGTTGCCGAAAATTCGCCGTTTCTCGCGAAGCGTTACATACACCTTTCTCTTTATTCTCTGCGAAAATGTAAAAATGAAAAATCTCAAAGAAAATGTAAAGTTTGTACGTCTTAGATTGCTAGTCTGCTGCTGCACACCTCCGCCGTCGCCGTTCCTGCCTGTGCAGTAGCGTAGCAGCATATTCGAGTGGAGCTGCGGAGCCAGATGGTTATAAGGGTGGTTTTGCCGGCGGGGTCGGTGGGTAAGGCAGGGGTAGCAGTAACGATGTGATGAGGAAGATTGATTGATTGATTCATTGATTGTTCGTTCGTGATTCCGTGGGCAACTACTGAGGTCATTATTCCCATAAGTGCAGTGCGTGTTTTCCTCGGGAGGTGGCTGTGATCTTTCCCCGCTGGATGGCGAGATCCGGCGCTGACCTACCGTCGACTAGCGGGGGTTTCCCCAACCACGTATCTCCCACCAGCGTGGCACCGCCCCAGCTGGGACAAGCTCTAAGCTCCCAATCTCTAAGCTCTAAGCTCCCAAGGCAGGTATGATAGTGTAGTGCATGTTAGTGTGCATGTTAGTGTGTGTGTGTGTGTATAAGGGGTGAGGATAGAACAAGGAAGAAGAAGGAAAGATCGCGCGCGGTCCGTGGCCCGTTTGTTAGGGTGCTGCTCCGGCCTTTGCCTGCTGTTGATCAGAGAAACCATGGAAAACTACCGATCAGAGCAGCCGGCCGCTAGAATTCTCCTCCAGGCAGTAACTGAATTCGACCTAGCTTGAAAAAGCTAGTGTCGAAAATCCTGCCGCCGTCGGGACTCGAACCTAGGACCTCCCGGTCAGAGTGACTGCAGTGGCATCAGTTGATGCACTCAGCCATCCTCTCCCGGTGTGGAGGAGGAGGTGGCGACCAGGGTCTTGCAACTCTCGATTAAAACTGGCGACAAAGCTCGAGGGTGCTACTGTAGGAGGCGCAAGTGTCGCAGATTAGCTGCAGGTTAGGTTCGCCAACATCCACACATAAAAATTGGCTGATATTGACAAATACGAAAAGTGTCTTCTAAATGTTCTATGTTCACTGATAATACATATAAGAAACCTCTGAAGAAAGCGCGAACATCGAATCTATCTTTTGTATCACTATGCGCCCGCTTGCGACTCGCGAACCCACGCGGCAGCCACGCACGTTTGAAGTACTGTTGGCAGTAGTTCGTATTTTAGTTGCTGTAAGAAAGTGCTGCATGAGAGCGCGCCAATCTATACTTCGGTTTTTCTTTCTTGGCGCACGGGGGGGGATGTCAATAAAATGGAATATCTCGCGGTATTTTGCGTTGTTCCCCGTTGGGCCGCCAGGAGTCGCATCTTCACCAACACTGCTCGATACAGTCGCGATCATGCGACTCCTAGCGGCACAACCGAGAACGACCCGAAATACCGTGAGATATTCCATTTTATTGACACCTCCCGTGCGCCAAGAAAGAAAAATTTGGAGCCGTTTTTGAGAAAACTTTGAAAATCGCCAGGGGGCTTCGTATAAAGCACCCCCAAATTTTGAAGAATCTTTTTCAAAATCTCAAAGCTTCGACTAGAACCAGATCGACCGGGGAATATCCATTTTGGAAGAAATCGTACGTATGGTTTAGGCGCTAGCAATGTTCACAGACAGACGGACAGACAGGCGGACGGACGGACGGACGGACGGACGGACGGACGGACGGACGGACGGACGGACGGACGGACGGACGGACGGACGGACGGACGGACGGACGGACGGACGGACGGACGGACGGACGGACGGACGGACGGACGGACGGACGGACGGACGGACGGACGGACGGACGGACGGACGGACGGACGGACGGACGGACGGACGGACGGACGGACGGACGACGGACGGACGGACGGACGGACGGACGGACGGACGGACGGACGGACGGACGGACGGACGGACGGACGGACGGACGGACGGACGGACGGACGGACGGACGGACGGACGGACGGACGGACGGACGGACGGACGGACGGACGGACGGACGGGACGGACGGACGGACGGACGGACGGACGGACGGACGGACGGACGGACGGACGGACGGACGGACGGACGGACGGACGGACGGACGGACGGACGGACGGACGGACGGACGGACGGACGGACGGACGGACGGACGGACGGACGGACGGACGGACGGACGGACGGACGGACGGACGGACGGACGGACGGACGGACGGACGGACGGACGGACGGACGGACGGACGGACGGACGGACGGACGGACGGACGGACGGACGGACGACGGACGGACGGACGGACGGACGGACGGACGGACGGACGGACGGACGGACGGACGGACGGACGGACGGACGGACGGACGGACGGACGGACGGACGGACGGACGGACGGACGGACGGACGGACGGACGGACGGACGGACGGACGGACGGACGGACGGACGGACGGACGGACGGACGGACGGGACGGACGGACGGACGGACGGACGGACGGTACGGACGGACGGACGGACGGACGGACGGACGGACGGACGGACGGACGGACGGACGGACGGACGGACGGACGGACGGACGGACGGACGGACGGACGGACGGACGGACGGACGGACGGACGGACGGACGGACGGACGGACGGACGGACGGACGGACGGACGGACGGACGGACGGACGGACGGACGGACGGACGGACGGACGGACGGACGGACGGACGGACGGACGGACGGACGGACGGACGGACGGTTTTCCTTTCGATTGGGTTTTCGGTATCAAGGACCTAGGAAACAGGGTTTCTGGCTACACCACGTGTTACGGGATTTTTTTTCTTAATTGAGCAACTGGTTTTATCCACTTTTTCGTTTTCACGGCCCGGCAATTAATTTTTTTCTGCCGAAAATTGGCCATTTTTTCGCGCAGCATTTACATAACTTCCCTGTACTACGTATATCACTCCGTGTATACGTACGTATACGGGAAAGTATAAACCGAAGTATAATGGTGTCCACCGCGGTATATGGGAGTTGAAAGGCCCCTGGTGGCGACGGAGGGAGCCACGGTGGCGATGGTGATCGCCGCGGGCGCCGCCGCCGCCCGATTCGCCAGATCTCCACCGCCCACGCGCGCACGCGCGTTTGTTGCATTGTGTTCGGCCGCCGATTGCATCGAAGGTGCGAGAAAAGCCTGTCTTCCCCGGGCTGACAACGATCTCTCATTATGAGTGCGCCTATTATTACAGGCAATTTATAAATGACTCCTTGTAAGCTTTTAGCGTTGGTTCATATTCTTTAGCAATGAGCACGAAATCGCCACGGATTAGTGTACGAACGTGTAGACAAAGGAGGGAAAGATAGAGGAAATGTCACACTGTAATTTGCTGGCGGTGGCGCCTGTAAAACTTGCAGTTGCCTGTGTTATTGCGATGTTCTACATACAGAGTTACGCGATGAGTAATTGCTGCTTTTTTATTCCGTACTCTTCACATAAATAAAGAAGCACAACCTTTTGTACGAAGTTTGCTCATAATTAAACAGTTCTTCATGAGTGTATTTCAAATATTAAAAACTTTTACTGTTTCCCGAGTAAATTGCAGGTAACAAAGAAATTCTTTAATTGTCTCGTAATGCGAGTATATGATTTATTATTCTTTAGAACGTAGTGAGTTGATATGTGACTTGATTGTAAAGAGGGAGTACTTTTTACAGTCAAATTTGCTGCCCGCATTTATTTGAAAGTTCAATAATGAAATATTAACATTTCGGTTATTTTGCTCAGAGACATAGTTCGTTTGTTGTAGCATCTTTCAGTTTCAAACACGATGATAGTATTTCTTTATAACTCGCTTTTTACTTTTATTGTTACGAAAGTGATTCACTCGTGGATGACACATGGACGTGCGTTACACAAAATGTGCGTTACATCTAAGCCTATGGCAAATCCCTCATATGCGTTATATCTATGAGGAATCTCGCACAAGACACACTAAGGTTTTTCACCTTATGTTCATGGCATGGAGGCTCCATGCATCCCATCCCCAACATTCATTCATCATCACCTTCCCCGGAAATGTGAAAAACAGTAGTTGCAGACATATTTCGGAAACCACGGAGACGGGAGGAGTTAAAGTGAGGTCTGGCAAAGGCATACAACAAAACGACAATTTTTGATTTGATGACAAGGATTTCCATGGTCGATTACAGAGTGTGGGCAAAGGAGGAGACTAACGCCTTTAGGACTTGCCTTTTCTTGGCACGTGACCGCCTTTCCCTTCCACCATATGCGTCATGGGATGCGAGATCTTGATGGATGAGGATGATGAGGGGTGAGGATGGTGAGGATGGTGAGGGGTGAGGATGGTGAGGGGTGAGATGGTGAGGGTGAGGATGGTGAGGGGTGAGGATGGTGAGGGGTGAGGATGGTGAGGTGTGAGGATGGTGAGGTGTGAGGATGGTGAGGTGTGAGGATGGTGAGGTGTGAGGATGGTGAGGTGTGAGGATGGTGAGGTGTGAGGATGGTGAGGGGTGAGGATGGTGAGGGGTGAGGATGGTGAGGGCTGATGGTGACGAGGGGTGAGGATGATGAGGAGAAGCCATCATCCAGTTGGTGAATACTCCGAACCTTTATGCGAGACGAGTTCGCAGCTTTCGGTTCCTCATGATGTTCCACGCACAGCTCAACCGCGGCCCGCACAGTTTAAGTAAGAGTATTTTATAAATTGTGTAATATCAAATGCAGTTTTCATGTGCGGATTTAATGAGGTTTGAAAGCTCTAATGGACAATCTCAGAGATTGCAAATACCGCGAATATCAACAGAACGTCGTGCCTCCTTAGCAAAGATTTGAACCGTAGTAATTATGTTAGCAGATCTTTCGGAATTGGAATGCCAAGAAATACAGTGGAATTCCTTCTACTTAATTACGTAGTTAGTTAAACAATCATTCGTTGAAGATCTTTCCGCCAAAATGTGTTTCCTTTATGGGCGCTTATTTAATTTAAATGAGCATTGCCAAAAATTAATAGGAATGTTCTTTATGTCATTTCTTTGAAGCTTAAAAAGTGCAAATTTTTTAAAGTCATGTAGATGATAGACTATACTTCATCGTGAGAGTAACATGCACACAAATATATTTTTAACATTTGTTTGTAATTTTTATATGATCGTATTACATTTTACAGTCTTGAACGTATAAATCGTGGATAACATTTCCGACCATTAAATTAGCACTTACTATATACTTTACTTGTTGTTCCGGCTCATTAAGACATTCGGTTCTCTTCTAGATGTTTAAAAAATATTATAACGCCTATTGCATAGTCATTATTTGAAGACTATTAATTGTTAATGAAATGCTCTTCATTGTCAGACTCAATGTTTCCGATAAAGTGCCCTTATTCAATGTTTATAAAAATCATTTCATTCCACGTCAGGAGCATTTTAAATTTTCCCAATACGGAGTGCTCATGACAATCACTTGTCAAAAGCATTGCGTTAATGATTTCTTGGGAACATGTCATTTTAGGTTAATAGAGTCCGAAATGAAATCCTTTGGAGAAAATGTTTCGAAGTTTTGGAAACAAAAATTGATTTTAGAAATTATGTTCGATTGTTTCAATAAATATGCAGTTTGCAAGCTGACTTGTGGATCGCCGCCAGATCTCACCTCTCAGCTCCAAAAGAACAGCGTCACTTCTCGCGGTAAAACATATACTGCACGTACGGTACTAATCCGTAAGTAGTTACCGGTGTAGTACATTGACACATCAGCCACGGACCGCGCGCGATCATTCCTTCATCTTCCTTGCCCTATCCTCACTCCTTACTTACACACACTTACACTAACATGTATATACTACCACACATGCGGGAAGACCGGTCGGGAGCTTAGAGCTTGTTCCGGCTGCGGTGGTGATTCGCTAGTGGGAGCTACCTAGAGAGGAGAAACTTCTCAAGCCGACATTTAGTCGGCACCGTATCTCGCCATTCAGCGGGGGAAGATCACTGCCACCTCCCGAAAAATATATGCACCACATTTGCAGGCCTAATGATCTTACCAGTTTACTACCTGGAATCACTAACCAATGAATCAACAATAACGTTACCAGTTGTCGCCCCTGGAAACAATAAATAGTCTCTTCCTTAACTGGAAGAATTTGTGTAATCTTCAAACAAAGTAACATCTCCCAACTATGAGATATTATTTGTACCGAGCGAAGTGGCTCAGTGCATACCGCGCTGGATTCGCGATCGGGAGGTCCAGGTTTGATTCCCGGGCCGGCCTTCCTGACTGGGGTTTTCGTGGTTTCCCTTGGCCATAAGGTGAATGCTGGAATGGTTCCAAAATCCCATGAACACCTCCCACCTCCCACTACCCCACCTCCCACCATCATCCTAGTGCTTTCATCTATCATCATCATTCTATCACTGCATCTACGATCACCTCCCACCACCCATCTGCCACCTCCCACCATCATCCCAGTCCTTCACCTCTCACCATTGTCCTATCACCTCATAATTAATTAATAATAATAAAAACAATAATAATTCACAGCGGGGACAAAGTTGTTCGCGGTCGTGGTCTACCACACGTGTCTCCTGGGTAACGCTAAATGAGCAACAGTGATTCGCCACCTACGCGCCTAACCACTGACAGCGCGTCACCGTCGCGTCACATGCAAAGAGTGGGCGTTAAAATAAGTAAATAAATAAATAAAATATTATTTCTGAATGCATCATTTCTATATGCATCGATAAATGCATCGTATGTATAAAAATCTAAACTCCGACATCATGAGGCCAATCTTCATAAAAGTTGGCACTTCTACATGGTTTTTCACCGAGAAGGTTTATGTGCAGTTAAATCTGTTGTAACTGCACTGCATGGCGCTGTAGAACAAAATTAAATATTAACGTCAAATGCAATCCGCAACACATTCGGTAGGATTTTGAATATACATCGTTTAATAACTCCTAAACGATGCGTTCTATGACCTTAGAGACTAAAATTTTGAGGCCAGAGACCTCAAAAAACGTTTCTCACATCGTAATCTACAGGATAAAACCTTCTTGAACATTCTATTACATTTTTGTTTGTCCGGCTCTTCCCGATATTACCTTACCTGCTCAGAGATGTGCAGAATCTGCAATTAGATATGAATGAGAAGGACAGAGAGCGGCAGAGACCGACAGACAGACAGGAACAGGGTGAGGGAGGGAGAGACAGTGAGAGGGTGATGGGAGGGGAAAGCTAGATGAAGTGCAGAACAACGTCTGCCGGGTTTTTCCTAGTTAAAACTATTTTTATTTAGAAGGATGAAGGCCCCAACTGCAGCTCGTCGTATGCAACTGACCTAGCGTGCAAGTGCGGTGCGCCTGGAGGCCGGCAAGTGGCCTTTGGCTGCAGTCCTTTCGCGGGGCGCAGCATCTCTGCAGCAGCGGCAGTGGCGGCGCATCGCGGCCTCGTTGACCGCTCGCGACCATCGCGTTCCCACGTCACGCGTGGCGCGCCAGCAGCGACGACTCGCAAAGAGGCGGCGGCGGCGGCGGCGGCGGCGGCGGCGGCGGCGGCGGCGGCGGCGGCGGCGGCGGCGGCGGCGGCGGCGGCGACGACGACGGCGGCGGTGCTGGTGGTGGTGGCCACCTCGCCAACTAGCCTTGCTCAACGCGCCGCCCCGCGCCGCCCCCACGCGCCGCCGCCGCCGGTGTGGCACGCATCGATGCGGAACGCGCGCCGCGTCGCGCCGCGTTGCATCCAACCAGGGGTGGATTTATACGTAAAGCCACATCCGCACTAGGGATGCAACACCACTGTCGATGTTTTCGAAACATACAGTTGGTAACAGTCTTGTTTGTACAGTCCATTATTTGCTCGAAAAACATTGATTTAAGTGGAAAATTAATAAAAATGAAAAATATATTACAAGATAATTGAATAATTCTAGTTAAATAAAATGTAACGTTGTAAACCTAGACGAAACGGCCTTGAATTTGAAGTTCACCAGCACATTTTGTTGCATGGAAACCTTCCTAGCGGCTAGTTCCCGAGCGACTAAATGTGCTGGCAAATTACAAATTCAAGGCCATTTCTTTTAGGTGTACAAAGTTACATTTTATTTAACTGGAATTATTCAATTATCTTGTAATATATTTTTCATTAGTATTAATTTTCCACTTAAAATCAATGTTTTTCGAGCAAATAATGGACTGTACAAACAAGACTGTTACCAACTGTATATATTTTTATAGAATCATCGATGTTAAGAACATCGATGATTTATGCGTAAAGCCACGTTCGCACTAGCGTTACGACACCAGTATCGATGTTTCCCAAACATCGCTATTTTTACAGAATCTTCGATGTTTGGAACATGGATAGTTTACACGTAAAACTACGTCCGCACTAGGAATGCGACACTCTCGTCGATTTTTTTCGTAACACCAATATTTTTATAAAATTATCGATGTTTAGAACATCGATAATTTATACGAAAAGCCATGTGCGTACTAGAGGCGACACCGGTGTCCATGTTTTCGAAACAACGATATTTTTTTAGAATAATCGATGTTTAGAACATCGATCATTTATACATAAAACCACGTCCTCATTAGGGATACGACATCCTTGTCGATTTTCTCGAAATATCGACATTGTGATAGAATCATCGACGTACAAAAGCCGATGTTTTTACGTTTTTGACATTTTTTAAATAAAAAAATCCATAAACACGATTGCGTAAATGTTAAAATATGAAATGACTGATGTTACCTCTGTCAGTTTATGTGTACGAAAAAAAATAAACTGTTCTAACTTAATTTTAATGTCCTGAGATGATCCCAATGTCCCGGTATTTCTTATGCCATTTTGCTCTTGAGAGGAGGTCGTCGCATGCGCCATGGGAGTACGCCCCCCTTCTTTCCGAACACTTCTTCAGCGAACTGAGAAATGATTCTTTGAGATGTCTGAGGGCTCTCAGACTTTCAAGTTCTGTTTTGTTCATTGTTCTTGTTCTTTTTTCACTTTGTTTTCAGTTATATCTTAATTGCCGGCTTGGATGGCCGAGGTTGGTAAGAGTGTACCAACTCGGCGCTTCGATCCGAAGGGTCGCGGGTTGGTATCACGCCTTGGGCATGATTGTCTCTTGTTTCCCATGCATGTGTGTTGTCGCGGAGTGCTTCACGTTCTGCTGACTCAGATCAGAGGTGTTGGTCTTGTGAGTTGGTTGGTGTCTAGTCTATGGTCGAATATGCGTGCCATCGGAACGTAAAGGGTAACCGGCTGCCAGCTGGGAAAAAAACATAGGGAAAATATCTTCATTACTAATTAGTATACACTGGAACTTCCAATTTATGTCTTTTTTGCACAGGAATTCCCTTTAGAGGTTATTAAACCAGATTTAAAAACATCTATGTTTAAAAACATCGATTTTTTTGTCGATTTACTATTAATACTTTCTTTATTTTTTTGAACACCGATGTTTGATAGGATTCATATTTTGTTAATGTCGCGCCTACATTTGCAAAACTTTACGCCGAATGCCGCAAACTTGTGCAAGCGAATAAAATTTTGCGCCATGCCTGAAGAACTTCGCTCCCGTCATCACTCGGGTCGCAGTACATCCCATTTGTATTGCATCTCTTTTCCACCCTCTTAATTTTATGATTCCTCACTGTAATCTTCGTGTTATGTTCCCAGTTTTGTTCTTTGTGTTTTAATTTGAAGCTTCTGCATTGCTATTATTTTTCAGCACTTCATTATTATCCCATTCTTTGCGCTTTCATTATCATTCATTACACATTCATTTGCTCACAGATAAAACATCACTCTATTCTTTCACATAGTAATTCCTTCTTAGTTCTTTTGTAGATTTCGAGTCATCAATTTCTATGCTTCGTTTTTTCAGAACTTACTCCCTTTATCAATTAATCTCTTGTATCATATTGACGAATCCACGTATATTCTATAGGTACTATCTGTAAACGATGTAGCTGCTATTTCTTTGTACTCGTAATATAGCTCTTATTTCATTGCAATGATTTTCCCAAGTAATTTCCACAGATAAATATTATTTTCTATTGATTCGAAAGCAATGACTGAAATACGGAATCTATCTTAATAATAATAATAATAATAATAATAATAATAATAATAATAGTGATAATAATGAAAGAATTACAATAACAACCACATTTTTGCGAAAATATAATTCTGCATCTTTACCTTTTGGTGAAATTCTTGCATTTTATGATACAATTGACGATTTTTCAGTCAACAACATTAGTTCATTGTGCTTTTTTCGTAAGTCATTCTCTGGAATGTCGCGTATTTTCTGCCGATTCGTTCTTCTTTCATTATCTAGATTGACTTTCTTTCAATTTGCAACTATTCAGGGTCAAATGCTTTCACATAAGTAAATGTTTAATTTTTTAGTACAAAAATCTAATACCATTAAAATTCGATGTGACTTTTTTTGCCTTTTATGCAAATACAATACAGGATTGCACCATAAAATTGATAGTATACTAAACTGTGATGATGGTAACTGCTATTCTCTTCCTTGTTTAATCACTTTCCAAATTCGACACCTTTCTACTTCCCTTCATTCAGTAGGGGTGGCCAAGTGTGCACAGAGAGTAGAAAACTTAATTGTTTACGATAGTAGTGCGGTAATCAACATCAGAGGGAAGCTAGTTTAAAAGCACAATGTGTTTTGACTCTTTGAATGAACGGTATTGATAATTTCCCGACGCAAGGGAAAAGGTGGCGTAGGGACCTACACCAGCCTAGAGTCCCTAGATACAGATCGTAGCGCAACCGCCGCCATTTAATATCCACTCATCCGAAAACCCCGTCACGCAGCAAACAGTAACTGAACGGAAATTAAAATAATTGGTGACACTACGATGATTTTCAAGAATATTAATATTGGTTTGGGGTAGATTCATGGTTCTCAACATACAAAATACGACACAGTTTCCATTTTCCTGACAACTGGACATAAAATGGCGGGATCGATGGAACAATGGAATGCGCTACTCTCAGTATCTAGGGCCTCTACACCAGCTCATCCGACGCCGCTGCCATCTGGCGCCTGGCGTCAACTAATGGCCGCGCCGTGGCCCACAGAAACCGCGCATAAATTCGCGACGTCGCAAGCCTGGCTCTTTGGACATCGCGGAGCACGAGTCTCGGAAGACGCCTTCGGCAGAGTGGCTCAACAGCGCGGAAAAGCGGGCGAAGTGTCCCGTTGGCTTTATCTCGCCACGGATCAGCTTTGTTAAACTGACAGTTTCGGTATTTCGAAGGCCGCTTAGTGGTGAACAAGTGATGGTGCAAGGGGAAAGGAATAAGGGAAAAAATAAGTAAAATTTGTATTATGTGAACGTTTACTAAATTATATTTAAAATCAGTAAATTTACTCCTGATACGATATAAATCCTAACGTAATTAAATAGAAGATGATAATGATGATGAAAATCAAAATAATGCTGGTAATGACCATAATGATGTACTGAACCACCAGAAACAATTTTAACGGTGATAACTGCAAGCAGATTTGGAATACGAATACCGAATAATGCATACAGATCATCACCTTTTGGTAACCACTGCTAATCCTAAAAGTACATCCGTCAAAATAAATCGACGTAAATCAACATCCATCATTTCACGCGACGCAAAAATGCAAATTCAACAAGGTAGAACTTTTCTCACATTTCTTAATCCAGTATCCAGCAAAGTCGCGAAGTGCGGAAGTGAAACCATTATTAGAATTGCAGAGTGGGATGTTTTATAATTCTTGAAAAAGAAAACAAAGAAGAGAGTGTAAAAACGCGGTGTGGCCAACGACAATGCGAGCCCGAAGTCCCCGCTTTCAGGTGCTTGCACATTTCACGCACAAAAAGCATCCCACGAAAAGCACTGCCGTGGGGAACACGATGAATTTATTTCTTTGTCCGCCATGCTTTCCGCGGGCGATGTAAAGCATCGTAAACATGTTGCGTTGGGTTACTCACTGACCCTTGCCACGGGATTAGAGAGGCATTAAATGAGCTTGCTAGTGCTTGATAATTGTTTTTTTTAATTTATTACGTTCACAAGACGTTTTTCTAATCTCATTTGCATTTGTTGCAATAAATCTTAATCTAGATATTCTGGAGGAAACTGTACTCACAAAAATTATTAACTTTTTGCAATGCTTTTTATTTACTTCTCGTATTTTCCAGATAGGTTTGAAATCTTTTGAAGAAAGTCGCCGATCCGTAATAATAACAATGTCACAGAAAAAAAAACTCATGAACACCACACCATTAAGTTGTAGAAATTCATTGTCGGTTTTACAATGTACCAATTTTAGTGGTAGAGAAGCTACGCAGATTGAGGAAGAATTAGACAAGAATTTCTTCAATCTGATTTCGACTCCGAGCGAATCTGTTACCACGGAATACATTGTCTAATCTTTGAAACTCAGTTCTGTTTCCACGACTAATAAGACATACATTCATTAAATTTAACAGCTTGAGTTTAAAAGATAAGAGACCATTGTAGATTAAGCGCCAAGGAGAACTAAATAAAACAATAAAAGTACGATAAAAACTCGGAGCTCCATTCTTCTGCGTAGATAGTCACATAGAAATAAACAACGAAATATAATTGGATAAAAAACATGAGTAAATTCACCTCATGAATGAATGTAGCTAAGAGAACAATGTAATCCGCTTCATATCTGAAAAATCTAGGAGTTCGTCATTACAAAAATCATCGCTCGATCAGTGTTTGCCTAATAACAATTTCCAAAAAAGCGTGGATAAAATACGCAACGATGCGTTTCAGAACTACCCGTAACACGCGAAATAAATAAACAAAACGAGCAGATGTGGACCAGCTGGGAGTGCGGCGCGGCGGTTGAAGTTCAATTGCTTCACGTAGTGGCTGCGGAGCGCCCTCCACCTCCTCCTCCTCCTCCACGGTTCATCTGGCGGGGCGCTTCTCACGCGAGTGCCGATGCGCCGGCTGGGCGGCGGCGGCGGCGGCGGCGGCGGCGGCGGCGGTGGCAGGGGCGTGGGCGGCGGGAACGGGGCCAGGGCCCGAGGGCGCGGGCGCGGGCGCGGGCGCGGGGGCGCGGGGGCGCGGGCGGGGGCGGCTGCGTGACTGGCGTGAGCGCGGGCGCCGTGGCGCAACCCAAGCAGAGGAGGCAGACGAGCAGCGGCGCAGCGCAGCGCAGGAGCCTCTGGCGCTTTCACTCCGGGAGCATCGCGCGCCCGCGCCTCCACCTTCGCCCCCGCCCCCGCCCCCGCCCCCCGCCCCCGCCCCCGCCCCCGCCCCCGCCACGGCCCCCGCCGCCGCCCCCGCCGCCGCCCCCGCCCCCCTCGACCACACTGCCGACCTCCGACACCACTCGCTCGCCGTCGTCTCCTTAGCCGGCTGAGGTGGCTCAGGGCATCAACGCATGCCGCTGCAGTGCCTCCGTAATAACAATGTCACAGATAAAAGCGTCATGAACACCACACCGTTAAGTTGTAGAAATTCATTGTAGGTTTTACATTGTCCAAATTTAGTGGTAGAGAAGCTATCCAGATTGAGGAAGAATTAGATAAGAATTTCTTCAATCTGATGTCGACTCCGAGCGAATCTGTTTCCAAGGAATACATTGTCTAATCTTTGAAACTCGGTTCTATTTCCACGACTAATAAGACATACATTCATTAAATTTAACAGCCTGAGTTTAAAAGATATTTAAAAGCTGGAGGTCCTAGGGTTCGAGTGCCGACGGTGGCAGGATTTTCGACATGAGTTATGTAATCAGGTCTTGTTCAGCCGCTGACTGGAGGAAAATTCTGGCGATCGGCTGCTCTGATACACTTGGGTTTTTATTTCTTGTCGCTTGAGGGCCTGACGTCACGATGGAATATCTCACGGCATTTCGCTTCTTTCTTTGTCGTGCTGCTAGATGTCGCATGATCGCCAGCATTGCTCGATACGGTCTCGGTAATGTGACATCTAGCGGAACGACCGAGAAAGACGCGAAATGCCGTCAGATATTACATCGTGAAGATAGGCCCTCAAGCGCCAAGAAATAAAAACCCAAGTATAGGTAGATTTTCGAGGTTTCTCTGATCAACATCAGTTGATAGCCGAAGTAGTACACTAACAAACCGACCGCGTGCAATTTTCCTTCTTCTTCCTTGTTCTATCTTCACCCCTCACACACTCTTACACAAACATGCACTACATTACAAGGGGATCGGTCGGGAGCATAGAGCTTGCCCAGGTTGAGGCGATGCACCGCTGGTGGAAAATGCCTGGTTGATGAAATCCCCGCTAGCCGACGGTTCGTCGGCACTAGATCTCGCCATACAGCAAGGGAAGATCATTGCCACCTTCCTAGGGGGAAACATTCACTACACTTAGGGGACTAATGACCTTAGTAGTTGACGCGACCGGAATCACTAACAAACTATCAATACACCTTCGTCCCAGCAGTTCAGCAGCCACTGACCGCTTGCCGCCGCCGACTCATCTCCGCTGTCAATTTCGCCTCGCCATTGTCGCCTGCCCCACACTCACACCGCCTACGGCATCACTCGCTCTCGGTCTCTCCACAGCTGGCTGAGGTGGCTCGTGGCATCAACTGATATCGCTGCAGTGCCTTTGATCCAAGTGCCAGATATCCGAGCAGTGTATCCCACTGCTTGGGTCCTAGGGTTCGAGAAGTCCCGACGGTGCCGGTGCCGCTTTTCAATTCCCGGCAGGTTTTTGTACCCCTGTACGTTGAAACAACCAAAAACTATCTTATCGTAAGCGCAGTTCAAGTTTCAGCGATCTTATTCTTACGCGAAGTTTCGAACCACTTTGGGCATCTGCGCACGCGCAGAAGATTGAGATTGCAGTCGATTACTACTCGCTAAGGCGTGCAAAAACTTCATACTAGCTAGCTAATTCGAATTCAGCTGCTGTCTGGAGGAGACTTCTAGCGGCCGGCTGCTTTGATCGGCAGATTTCTGTGGTTTCTCATATCAATACCTGGCGAATGCCGTAGGAGTACCCAAACAAATGGACCAAGGATAGCGTGCGATCTTTT
This sequence comes from Acheta domesticus, assembly GCA_031308135.1. Lineage (NCBI taxonomy): Eukaryota > Metazoa > Arthropoda > Insecta > Orthoptera > Gryllidae > Acheta > Acheta domesticus. The sequence continues at coordinate 54,281,704 of JAHLJT010009355.1, read as the reverse complement.
CTTTATGTTCTTTGACCTACCCTCTCCTCTTACGTACGAGCACTGCATTACTACAAATCTCGAGAGACTAGTTGGGAACATATAGCTCGATCCTGCTGGGGAGAAACCTCACTGGTGTGATGCGTTGTTGGATCCCGCAAGCAGACGTTTATATCGGCACCGGATCTCACCATCCAAAGAGGGTCACCGATCCATCCCGGCGGAAAACCATGCACTACACTTAAGGAACTAATGACCACCGCAGTTGAAGCGCCCGGAACAGGAAACAAGCAATCCACAGGCAACCGCACCCCAAGCACTACCACTACATGCCCCGCCGCCTCTCAGCCTCCCCACTTTTCGCCGCAACCCTCGTCACTTCCCACTGACTGGACCGCCTCCGCCCCTCCACCATGTTTACCACAGCCCGATCTACACTTCGCTCCTTTTCTATCCCCCTCGCTTCCCTGCCGGCTCGTTCCCACCTCTCTGCCAATTCTCTGACTTCAGCCCCCTCCGTCCTCGTTTTGTCTTTGCCCCCCCCCCCCCCCATCATAAGACTCGCGGTCCACGAGCCGCGAGGACCGCAGAAGGATCGTCGGCGCCACATATAGAAAACAGCTAGAGAAGATCCCTACAATACCTTCGGTGAAAACGTAATAAACTCCTCCACCTTTCGCCCAGAGGTTAATTTTTCAATTATCTATTCAGCATATATCATTCACTCGGCACCAACTGCCAATAAAAGAAAACTTATTCTCGCATCCCTTCACTTTCAAAAGTCGCCGATCACAGCCGCGTGTGGAGCGGGAAACGATGAAGCCGGTGGCGGTGTCCGCTGCAGCGAAGTCGTTGACTGAGACGACGCCTGCGGGAGCGGTTGGGAGGGTGCGGCGATGGAGCGTCGGCGGGAGTGGAGGGGTTGCTCATTGCTCCATCGACGCTCGAAGGTCTCCCTGCCACCGGCCGCCACCACTGCCGCGCCGCCATCACCGCCACCACCCGCCGCCACCTCCGCCACCGCCGCCACCGCCGCCACCGCCGCCACCGCCGCCACCGCCGCCACCGCCGCCACCGCCGCCACCGCCGCCACCGCCGCCACCGCCGCCACCGCCGCCACCGCCGCCACCGCCGCCACCGCCGCCACCGCCGCCACCGCCGCCACCGCCGCCACCGCCGCCACCGCCGCCACCGCCGCCACCGCCGCCACCGCCGCCACCGCCGCCACCGCCGCCACCGCCGCCACCGCCGCCACCACCGCCGCCACCGCCGCCGCCGCCACCGCCGCCGCCGCCACCGCCGCCATCTTCACCGCCGCCATCTTCACCGCCACCGCCGCCATCTTCACCACCACCACCACCACCACCACCGCCGCCACCGCCATTATCACCGCCGCCACCACCACCATCACCATCACTACCACCATCACCACCACCATAGTCACCACAGCTGCCATCACTGCCGCTGCCGTAGCCGCTCTCGTTCGCGATGCGCCGATGGCCGCCTCCGCCGTCTCTCTTCGCTGCAGCCGCGTGCCGCGCCGCTCCGCGCCGGTGCCCGGGGCGCGTAACATTTGCCCTGTTGCGCAGCGGGGCCGCCGCCGCCTGCGCCCGATCTGACGCTTCCATCGCGGCCGTCGCGGGAGACGCGCCGCGGAGCGGGAAGAGCTCTGCAAATAACACACCCCGGGGCAGTGGAGCAACGCTCCCAGATGCCCTCGCGGTTCCGTAGGGCAGTGCAAGGCTTGCGCTGAAGTGAGTCTGTTCCATAAAAACGCTCGTTTATCCGACAAATTAGTCCATTATCTCATGGATGAATTCATCCGACAAATTAGTCTATTATCTCATGAATGAATTCATCCGACAAAGTAGTCTATTAACTGGATGAATAGTCCAGTCAACAAATGCGGGGAAAGAATAATCAACTGTAAATATCTCGCTTTTCGATCTAGTCAAATACTGAATTCAACAATAAGATCTACCTTGACGATGAAAACTTTCACCTTTAACTCTTTACCGTTATCTACCGTGTAAAACTACAACTTATTCATCTCGACCGATGGAATATCACTTCAAATTTGCGTTACTGATTGTTAAAATGTAACATTTTAAATTTCTGTCGAATAATTATCACGATGAGTTCCAGAACTGAGTCATGCGCCTTGACTGACAGGTTAATCTCAACTATGGAGTTCCAGAAATATTCTTACTTTTCATTTTTTCACTTTCAAGACCCTCCAGGTTTCTTTCTGAATTGCGTAATTTTTTTACTTTCTCCCATTGAGTCGTTCTTACGCTCCATTTCATAATGCTCTCTTTTTTTTGTTATTCTCTCATTTTATTTATTTGATGTTAAAAACGTGCTGTTTTCCAAACCAATTTTATATTGCTTTAGTAATATTTTCACCGTTTCTCTGTTTATCATTTTTCTTGTTCTTCTGCCATCCCTACTTTTACGGTAACGAGAAATAAACCGTTACGGTACAACAAATCCTTACGTACTTTACATCACGTTTATTGCTCTCCATTGCTTCCTATGGTATATATCTCATATAAAGATAAATAAATATGAGCCAGTTTAAATACACTTGTTAAGTATTGCCTTTTCAAATACTTCCAGATCATTTACCTAAACGCGCAGAACAACGTGAACTCGCTTTAAAATGCTCTCATCATCGACACCGTGCGGTTTGATACATACTGGCGGATCCAAGGGGACATGAGGGTCAAGCCCCCCCCCCAAAAGGCCTGGAGTTTTTGTTTACTTTCCTCTATTTGGCAAAATTAATTTATAAATAACATATATAAAATAATAAAATAACATAATATAAAAATAACATATATATATGTGTGTGTGTGTGTGTGTGTGTTCGAACTAAGTAATTATTTAAACAATAATTCTATAGAGTATCATATATACTACAAACATAATACACAATATAATAACACACTCTATTATTAAACATTATTAACCAAAATCTACGACGCCCCCTCCCAAATAATCGACTGGATCCGCCTCTGATCTGATGATCCACGATCCGACTCGTGAGTGTAGGAAGTCTTACAAAGGAGAAAGCAAATAACGCGCTCCCGTTCCCCTTTTGCGGGGAACCTCTTCCCCTTCCCCTTCCCTTCGCCTCTTCCCCTTCACGGGCAGCATGCGTGCCGGCCCGGCTGATCCAGTAGACGGACAGGGGCGGCGCCTCCACGCACGTGGATCGAGAGCGGCGCGGGCCGGTGCCTCTTGCAATTGCGTCAGGAGCGGCGTCCGCGCGAATCTGCCTCTGCTTCTGCGCCTGACTGAATGAGGTGGAACGCTAATTAAACATTTGCTTCACTCTGCTTTCGTAATTTTTAATATGAACCCCTGCTTCATTTCGTGAGCGATTGCGAGGAGGAGAGCAAAAACATTCTCAGTTCATTTCCGGAACGGAGAAGTAAAAGGGAAGCGGGCCAGGGTCTGTTAGGAGGATGACTGGATTAAAACAAAAAAAAGTAATTAAATTGGATAAGGGTCTCGGTTTAATTGTATCTCAAGGAAGAGATGTAATTTATGAAGAGAGACTAAATATTATGTGGTTTTTGATGAATTATAGCGGTTTCTGCAAATCCAAGGCTGTTTCAAAATATTGTACGTAAATTAAAGATAATGTTTGTTGGAGGAAAAGGAGATGGGAAAAGAAAAGTAATATCTGTAGAACAATAAAAATATTGCTCCATCAATGGGTTCTCGTCCAACTTCCCTTCGTTCGTCACAGTAACACGTGCCAGTATAATCGCAATGAAAGAGCCTTTGGAGAAAGCAATGAAAGAGAAATTTGTTTTTTTATTTTTCGTTCATTTATTTTTGCTTTAATTCTTCATATTAGAATGTTGATATGGCCATATTATAATGCTGAACAACCCCAAATTATAAGGGAATATTTCAGCCTTCTGTCGTCAGTTAAGGTTATCAAGAAAACCAGATAATTTACCACGTTTTGTACAGTTACACCTCTTTTAATATAGCACATTTAGCTTTGCTCGTACTTTGAAGTAGATTAGTATAAAATCTTTCAAAAATCGATATTGCGTTTTAATTGTGTCATGAATTCATTATGTAAAAATGCAATCTTAAAACGGTAATTAAAATATATACATCTTTCGCAACTCATTCAATAAATCTAGATTTTAATTATCTGTGGAAAAAAAGTAGGTGATTGAATCAGAAGGTATGTATTTATCAATTACACTTTTTTATTATTCCATGATAAAGAAGCAGTACTTTCGCTTATGGAGACTTTAATTAGCTCGTGAACTCTAAACAAAAGGTTTCGGGTTTGAAACCTGTCGTTACTATGTTTTTCCCTTCTCTTTTGAGCGTGTTGTGTTGCTGATATTATGCTGTTGCTTCAGCCGAGGAACCTACATATGTTCTAATATCTTCCACACGGTCTGAAAAACAAACATACCTAGCGAAGGACTGAGAGTAAATAATCTCAAGTCCTAACAAAATAAGTAGTATGTATGTGAAATTGAATTTGTGACGATAAACCACTGTTCCTCAGATTTTTAATATTTTTGATAAACTTTCAACTTGCCTACCTAATAAACAAAGACGCCTATTGTCGAAATAGCTCTGTGCCGGACGGAAGTTTGTGAGTTGGAATCACATGCCCGGCGTGTGCTATGTTTTATAATGCGTTTTCTCCTTGAGTAGAAAAACATTATGTACCTCATATTCTGGCCACCATTAATTGATTCACAATTGCAAATATGCTGTGATGTAAAATCGCAAATAAACTGAAAAGCTGGTAGTCTGGAGCGCCAAGTAGGAAGTTTCCGACGTGGAAATTTTGATATAGTCGCCAGTAGTTAATGCATTGGGCAATATAAAGTTTTCAGTTGAATAGCGGAGAGCGTTCATTATTTTTTTAGAAGTTGATGGGTAACAATACTACCTATTCTGTGCAAGAACTTATATTTTTTCATTTAAAGGTTGTGGACTTATTTAATCATTCTGTTTCACGTAATCTTTTATTTGAAGATGTTCGACAAACTCAACTAGATCATTCGGCATTTCGTTTGGCAGTACATATTCTTTTTGTTATGCAGTCACGAGCAACCTGGCTTTATAAATCATATATGATTCATTGGCTATACCTCAAAGACTGTGATAAAGATCAGATATTAAGATTTTTTGACGCACGATCTGCTCACAGAACAATTACTAACATAATAAATATAACAACAACAAAAGCTACATTATACTTCCTGTTGGAGGTTGATGGGTAGACAGTGTGTGCCTTGTGCGCTGCGCAGTACCGAACTCCGATGGCAACAAAGGGGCGTGGGGCGACGACCGGGGCCTTTGCGAAAGGTCACTCTTGCGATGATGGCGCATCTTACGAGTCGTGCCGCCCTCCCACCCCACCCCACCCAACCCCCACCCCCGCCCCCGCGCGCGTTTCTCCGCCGCCGATGGTGCGCCTTCGACCACAGGGCGCCTCGCCATTCTAGCGTGCGCCGCGCCAGCAGGGGCCGTGTTAGTGGAGGCGGCGACAGCTTTGCAAAAAGTTACAAAAATAGGTTTATTTTTTGTTGATACGTTATTGCTTGTTATTACCTTTGACGCGGAGCTCGATATACACTGCATAACTTACCTTACATCGAGAGGATCTTGGTTAAGAGGGAAATGTGAAAATAGTTGAATGATTCTACATGTTTTCTTATGGAGGGAATTATGGGAGGAAAGTATGAAAAGACCAACCGAGTCAAGTTAACATCTAGTTAAGTAAATTAACATTAATTAAGTAAATATCAATCAATAAAATTAGGTAAAAAATAAAATTATGTATTTACCACAGACGTTAACTGGTTCTAATGATCTCGGGCGACAAAAAGCCTTTGGGCCATGGACCATCCAGCATTTTGTCGTCGCTCGATCAGCAGAACCCTTGCAACGCCCTTGGTGCCTAAATAACTATTGTTAGCACTTTTTATTTTTCCAACTATCATGGTATTATTTCCATTAAAAGTGAAAGTTCTATTGATAAATGGCTTTTATACAAGGAATTCTTCCAATATTTTTCTTCTTGAGCTTGAGATTTGTTTGAAACTTAAGTAGAATTGTAAGTTTGCACGATATTCTCTATTTATATATCTAAATACTTTTCACTTATTCCCATAACTACATATGCGCTCTAAGACGTACCTCCGTTAACATCTAAAATTATTTAAACACCAGGAGTACTGCGTTTGGCTTTAACTTTTAAAATACGTTTTTCTTTCAAAAATAGATTTTTCAGGAAATTCAAAAAATATATTTTTGCTTTAGAAACTGTTTAAGTTGATTCTTAACATTATTTGCAGTCAAGCACGTCTTAGGACGTAATGCGATCATTTTCAGTTAGCAAAATTATGACGTCCATTGCAAAAACTAAATTAGCGATATGAAAATATGTACAATAAATGATTATCAAGTGATGAAAATGAAGTGTCTTCACTTTCCTCATACGTTCTCAAAAAGTATAGATTTGTAACTATGTGTTTGAAAAATTGTTCTAAGATAATTTTCATCAATAATTTTCACCGAATATTGTTACCTGTGGGAGACCGGATGAAAAGTGAAATAGTTGTTGCGGGAGTTTTATTTGTAAACATTTCATAAGTAAAACGAGATGCATACGTTCGGAATTGTCAAGCAAATAGTAACTTTTAATGTGGATAAATATTGCATCTATGTGTGTCCACAGAAATTGCTAGATTCTAGGATTCATAATATTATTTAAAGAGCATATTTTTTTAAAGTGTCATACTATATTTAATGTAAATATAAGTATATTTATTAAAACAAAATAAACTGAAAATCAAATTTCCAGTCTTTTATCAAATGGAATACGCGATTGTCCCCCTTTGTAGTCTCCAGCGCTGTTACAAGTAAGACCCTCTAAGACAGTGTTGTCAAGGTCGATGCCACGAGCGGGAGTCCGTAGCAAGAGTCCCACGACGAAATCACCCCTTCACGCAGTTCATTACCCCTCCACAAAATACAACGCCATCCCTATTGTAAAACTACGGGGTTACTACTAATCGTAATAGTTCCCTTTCCTGGCGCTCATTGCGCAGAGAAGCTCGTGGCATGCTACGATGCCAAGACGCGTGTCACTGCCACCAGTAGAAGACCTTGACAGCACTGTTCTAAGAGTTGTTGCCGAGCGCACTGTATTTTGACAAGGGGCGTCGTTTCTGGTCAAAATAACCATTTCTCGATATGATGCAATAAATCATTGTGCGACGAATCACTCTCTCATTCAAACCTTCGAGACCAAATTCCAAGCTCTTCTTCTCTTTATTAGGAGTTCAAAATGAACAGAAGCCTCCGGTTTAATATAATTCATTTTCTTATTAATTCCGCGAATACGTCTTTCCGAAACACCCTCTCCCTTAAGAACTCTCTTAAGAAGCTACTCCCTTAAGAACTTCTTTAACATTTTTAACACTATTTGCTTCTCGCTTAATAAATTGATTTACTTTGGCAACGACTTTGAAGCGACGCGTCCGACTGTGAAGGACTTCCTTAAGCAACTTGCCCTGTACCGAACGCATTACATTAATCACAAACAGAACAATAATCACTTAAACAGAACTTCACAAATCACGTAGAAATGCTTCACTCTAGTAGGAAACGCGACTCAATGCGAAAAGGCAGGGTCAATGTTTACACAACTGGAGTAGGGCTACGAACACGTGCTGGGAAGGGACGCGCTCCCCCAAAATAAACCGATAAGTTTGAGGAAGGAACTCATCCGCCAGGTCTGAACCCTCGACCTTCAGCGGCCACGTTCAAATAATACTTATGTAGCTTGGATTGAAAACGATATGGTTGGTCACAACCTTCATAAGTTTGGCGATCACTGTTATACTGCGATTTTCCGCAACTTTACCCCTGACAGGAATCAGCTGTTTCGCTGCCATCCAATCGGGAGCTTAAATGTCACTACTGTCACTTCATTATGGTGACGTTTAAGCTCCAGATTGGAGGCCTGTATTTGACTGGATCTTGCAGCGGGGGAGCGCTGCATCCTGCTGTCACCGCAAGCGCCACTGCAGCCGAGTGACTTGCGCTTTCAACGCTTCCCGGCAGGTGCAGCACCCGTTCCTCTCCGCTTCGCTCGGCCTTCCCCTCCCCTCCCCTTCCCCCTCCCCTTCCCCTTACCCCCTTCTCCTCTCCACCCCCGCCCGATCCCATCCGGCGGGCGGCTTCTCCAATAAGGAAATGCAAATCAAAATAGCGTATAGTGGACTCAACTATCCTTAACAGCACCCTCTTATTATTACTATAACATCACTATCGTAGTCATTATATAAGATTTGATGTAGTCGCCTGTGGATAATCGATAATGACGCATGTACATAACCATCTTCCGTGCGTCAGGTCTGATTGTGAAACATGTGTTAATGTTTGAGGTCAAATGATGTTATCGATGCCATAAAATTATTATATCTCTTTGCTGAACATCGTATTTATTGTTTCAATTATTATACGACTATTCTAAGTTACGTATTTGTTATCTGTTAATAGGCGGTATAAACTATCGGTTACATATCGGTTAAATATCTATTATTATACTTGCATTTCTATTTGATCTTTATTGAGTAGAGGTCTTCATTGAATCTTACTTAGTAAGGCAAAAATAGCGTTCGTTTATTGCAGTCATCTACTGCAGATACTACATTGATATTCTTATAATATGAAGTTGCATTCTTGAAATTACAATTAGAAGATAAATTTGAGAAAGCAAACAATCACAAACTATAAATAGTGTTTGGAAGTTGAAAAGATATGCTTTGCATTGTTGACGAGGTATTAGTGAACGAAAGGGGGGGAGGGAGAGTGAGGCAGAAACAAACGATAATACGATAAAAGATAAACGAAAACGGTAATGCAAAAACCATAAACAACTACACAATGTTCTATTGAGAAGAGTAATTACAATAAATTACATAACCTAACCAAATTGAATAAAATATTTTTTAAGCAGTACGTGCGTTTGCATACTGCATACCCAGAGAAGCGAATACAAATTCATTACATTCCTAAGTGAAAACCTTACACCATTTATTCAAAGCCTTGCCAACTGCCATCAAAGTCTCTCCATATTTCATTATCGTCCGTGGCGATCTAAGAAACCAGAACTTGAGACAATGCCTTGTGGATTACATCTCTAACTCCCATTCTGAGACCCTTTCTGATCTGCACCAATGCGATTGAGTGCGCGTACTGCGGATATCCACTCGGGGCTGATCTGAGTGACAAGGGAAGATGCGGAATGGGGCAAGCAGAGAAAACACTTTCGATGCATCGTGTACTGAGAAGTTGGTTTCCTTGATAGATTTTTTTGCCTTCTCTATATCCTTCGTTATGAATGCGAATGTTACAGAATTTGTGATGTTAGGAATCAGGATGATTTTTTTATAGTTATTTAAGATCGCATCAACTTCTAGGTCATTAACAACCACTATTAGATTTTAACGTTGTGGAATATATGAGGATGAAATGATATGCTGATGATAGGGGATGAAAGGACGAACACATACAACTATACCCGAGGTGGGATTCGAACCCACAACCCTTCGGTCCGAGTTCGCTACCGCATTACTGCTTTAGCGAGCTCGGCCACCGGGTCGGCGGGATGAATATTGTTATCGAATGTATTTACTCTTTTTCAAAACTAGTATGCATTTCCTGATTTACAGTGATTGCTCCTTTCGATGCGTAAAGACGGGCCTACCAGAACTGGGACTTGTTACTCCAGAAACTTCGCTAGTACGTACCATTCTCCCCCTTCATCGCGGCAACGTGGCTTGTAAGGCCATATCGGTCACGTGTTGATGCAATTGGACAAGTGTAGCTCGTGGCCCTTCACGCTTACTCGTTTATTAGAGGAAGGGAGCCAGGCTTCCCTTATTTAAATGGCGCTGACACTAAGGCCCGCAAGTCTTGAAGTCACTGGTCTTATCCCCTGCTCGCACAACTTACAGGGGAAGAGGAAGGAATTAAAGACAGGATTTTAGTTACGAGGATTTTAAGTATGCTAGGAAAGTACAGCCACATTACACACTTGTGCATAACATGGAATTCGAACTCGCTGTCTGGATGTGAAATGAAATTGAATGCAATAGCCACAAGCCCCTCCAAAACGCGAGGGATGAAAGGGGGGGGGTTGGAAGGGGATACATCAATGGTGTCAAGGTCTTCTACTGGTGGCTGTGGCACGCGTCGTGACACCGTATCATGCCACGAGCTTCCCTGTGCAACTAGCGTCAAGAAAGGGAACTGTTACGAGTCGTAGAAACCCCGCTATTTTACAATAGAAATGGCGTTGTCTTTGGTGGCGGGGTGATAAACTACGTGGAGGGGCGATTTCCGCGTGGCACTCGTGCCACGGACTCCCGCTCGTGGCATCGACCTTGACAACACTGGGACACACAGTCGTCGGGAGAGCCTCACCAAGCCACAAACATCCATGCCCGTGGCGGGATTCGAGCTAACAATCCTTCGTTCCTAGAGTGCGAGGTCATATCCAGTTCAGGCCACCCTGATCGGCTGTATCACAGCAGTAATTCACAGGGTTTGAGATACCCTCCATCATTTATTTGTTCAACAAAATGAATTCAACCCTTTCAAATTTTGTGCTATCATAGAGATTATTTAAAATCTAAATGTGGTCAACTCCTGGCCTTTCAGGTTGCAACACGTCAAATTGATACTCGGCTGAGTTTGATTAAATCCACACTTAGTCATCCTTCATTCTTAAAATTGTACTGGCATTCTAAAAATTATATTGAATGCTCTACAACAGTAAAAAATATACCGACTTTCCAATTACAATCGAACAAAAATTGGAATCGCAAAAAATCTGAAAAATCGATGTTTAAAAAAAAATGGATATTACAATCCCAGCATTGATGACCATTGCTCCAAAACCTGAAGGGTGTGTCCATAGGCGAAAAGTTTGGCAAGGGCAATAGCGCGTCCTGCGACGCGGTCGAAACCTCCAGGAAGTGCTGAAATGTCATTCCTCCAGGAAGTGCTGAAATTGTTTTTGGGTGCTCTATAGCAGTAAAAACAATATACTAACTTTTCAATTAAGATCGAATAAAAAATTGAATCGCAAAATATCTGAAAATCCGGTTTCAAAAAAATGGATATTAAAATCCAGCATTGATGAGCACTGCTCCAAAACCTGAAGGGTGTGTCCATAGGCGAAAAGTTGGGTAAGGGCAGGAGCGCGTCTGGCAGCGGCGGCGGCGACGCGGTCGGAACCTCCAGGAAGTGCTGAAATGTCAGCCGCCGCCACCGCCGCCGCCGCCGCCGCCGCCGCTGCGTCCGCGAAGGTCAGGGCTGCCGCCGCCGCCGCCGCCGCCTCCGAGAGTGAAAGTGCGCCCGTTTCCCGACGCGTTCGCCGCCGCCGCCGCGGAGCTGCGCTGACGCCGTCGAGGAAGCAGAACGCTCAGCGCTGTCTGCGCGCGCAGCGGTTCTTGACCCCCTTGGGCGCTGGCGCGCGCACGCGTGTGTGGATGGGGATGCCACATCGCCCAAAAACATCCATGTTCAAAATGAATACATGTTGTACGTCGTCGCAAAACCCTCCATGTTTTTAAACCCCACGTTTTTAATCATTTTTTTCGATTTAAATCGATTTAAACAACGATTTTTAAACATCTTTTTTTAAACTTCTAATTTTTAAACATCGATTTTTGAACATCGATTTTAAACATCGATTTTTTAAACATCAATTTTCTTTAAATATCGACATCGATTTTTTAAACATCGATGATTTTAAACATAGATGTTTTCAAATTCTCTGTAGTCCTCTAAAATCCACTCGAACATTAACTTCGCATGAGGGAAGAATTTAATTTGATGGTGATCGTTTACTACTATGAAATTGAGATTTCACTGGAACTGCAAGCCAAAAAATTATGAATTTTAAAAAATGTGAAGGAATGTTTTCTATCTGTTTGGATGTATAAAAATAATTGAGTAAATTTATCGACGAAAACATGATAAACATATTTTTCACTCGTGATCACTTCGGTCTGAAGAATGTTGAATTTATCGATATCTGAAAATTAATTAAGTTTTCTGTCATGATGGTATTTTCATTTACAAAGAAAGAATTCACCATTTAAAAATGGGGCATAAAACTTTGATGTCAAGGAAACATCAAATTCAATAAATCGTTGTCAAATAAATGTACGTTTTTTAATACCTTATTTTTTGGTGGCATGAACTGCAAGGTTGTTAGCGACCATACATACAATTCTTTACAGTGTTAAATAAATATACATCTTTTAGAAATTTGAAAACATTAAATACTTGAGATCTTTCAGTCAGTAAATTGGGGAGACCATTTGTATTTGAATGAGTAATACGAGAGTCTGAATATACTGGGCGATCTCTTAAAATGTTGGATAATTAAAGGGATATTACAAGATGTACAAAGTGATGGAGATCCTTTTTTGAATAGATGTGAATGAGTAAGGCGGCTATACCCTATGCGGAGTCTTGCGAGAGTAATTTCTTTTCTTGTTTGTACTGAAGGAGCATCATTATCAAAACACGTCTTCTAATTTTGTGGAGAGTGACTGGAAAAGTATCCCACATAGTGTTCCAGTGAAGCTTAAGACGTCTGTGTAGTTCTTTTTTATGTCGCCATATGAAACTATTTTTTCTTGAACAGGGAGTTTAGGATTAAGCCGTAGAGGGCAGAGTATTAGATGAGTAGGATGGATTTTCAGGGAAGGAATATCAAGTTCTTGAAGAAGAGTATCCAAGATATACGATAGTGGTTTAAGGAAATTCTTCTTTCTTCTATATTTACTAAAACATGTGTAAGTAAATATATTGTTTTTGTTGGGTTATTTGTATTTGATGAAATTTTACTTCGTATACGTGAAAAGTAAGTTTCTTCCGCGGAATTAGAGAGGTTCACCCGTAGTATACTATAGGCAGGGCTAGAGCGAAAAGCATTCAATGCTACTCTATGACCTGAGGAATGTATAGAGTTTAAGATTTTTAATACAGATGGAGTTGCTGACTGATATATAATAGATCCATAGTCCAATTTTGATTGTATTAATGCGTTATATGCGATGAATATTTTTTTATCGGCGCTCCAGGAAGTAGATGAAAGAGATTTGATGATGTTCATTCGTTTTAGACATTCTGTCTTGAAGTTGGTGGCATGGGATTTCCAGGTTAATTTATATTCAATATATATTTACGTATTATTTAAATGAAGTCTCACCCCTAGCGTGGAGCCAGATAGGCTCCTCGCGTCTTTGGCGCTGTTGACACTGCGTTGGGAACTCCTGACGACTGGGCAACTTGCGTTGCCTGTTCCGTTACTTTGCTCTTGTTTTCCAAAATTACCGGCTGAGGTGGCTCAGGACACCAACTGTTGTCACTGCAAAGGCTGACTGGGAGGTCCTAGGGTTCTAGTCTCGACGGTGTAAGGATTTTCGGCGCTGTCTGGAGGAGAATTCTTGCGGCTGGCTACTCTGATTAGTACGTAGGTTTGTGGTTTCTCCGAACAATGTCAGGCGAATACCGGAGCAGTAACCTAACATAAGAGCAACGGACCGCGCGCCATCTTTCATTCGTCTTCTTTCTCATATCATCTCCTCATACTTACACATGCACTACACTACCTCACGTGTCGGAAGACTAGTCGGTAGCTTAGAGCTTGTTCTGACTGGGGCGGTGCCACGCAGGTGGGAGATACCTGGTTAGGGAAAATCCCCGCAAGTCGACATAGTAGGTTGCCGCCGGATCTCGCCAACAGGCGAGGCAAGATCACAGCCACCTTTCGTGATAAAAAGCATGCACCATACTTATGGGACTAATGACCTTAGCAGTTAACACGCCCGGTATTGTATTACCCGTAAATAAAAGTTAGCCGATCGTTACGATTTACCCCCTCTTCACTTCATCCCTGCAATCTTCCATGCAGTGAAAGGCAATGCCAAACGACTATTGTGAACATCTGTACAAAAAAGAAAAGGACTCTTCTCTCCCCTACGCTCGACAAACACATTTAAATACACGTTCCCTCAGAAATAAACGCAGGGTCTTTTACAATTTCAACAAAAAATGCATGAAAAACTCTATACTGCCATTTCTCTAACTTTGCCCCTCAAGGTCACTCAAATCCCATCTTCGCGATGGAATATGTCACGGAATTTCGCATCTTCCTCGGTCTTGCCGGTAGAAGTCGCATGATCGCAAGCACTGCTTGATTCGGCCGCAATCATGCGAAATCTAGCGGAACGACTGAGAAAGATGCGAAATACTGTGACATATTCCATTGCGAAAATGGGATTTGAATGGCCTTGAGGGGCAAAGTTAGAAAAATCGCAGTATAATACTAAGTGTCGAAGAACTGTTTAATTCAATATGTTGTAACAGTATTTGGTTTACTATTTCATAAAATGTTGGTATATGGCAGGCATGTCAAGGTCGCGGGCAAGGTAACAAGCTTACTGGTGCTCGCGGGGACTGCGTCCAGAGAAATTGGCACGACATTTAAAGTAAGGGTGGTACAAATTTCTCCGGAGTGGCGGTATGTCACTGGATACCTGGCCCATGACAGTCTTTGGGAGAAGTAACCTGCCTGATATAGTCGCAAATTTAGCTCTTTAAAGCAAATAAATGATCTAATAAAATGAAATAATGCATCAGTTCGATTTCAAATTCTCAATTGAGAGTAAAATGTAAAAAATTGAATCAAAAGAATCTTGGTTTTGTAATCCAGTTTAGTTCAACCAACAATATCATTGCCTGTTAAAAGCGGTTAATTTATTTCGCATTTTTACTAAAAACATTTAATAATTGAATAATTTAATATCACAAGACAAAACGAAAACACGGAAAGAATTCGCCATTCAAACATATTCCTGTCACTTAGCAAAAATGTTTACATAAAGGAGAATTGAGTAAGAAAATAAACACCAATTCGTAATTAGTGAAGAATATAAACATAATACAATTCTCGGCTATTTGATAGAAAAAATCTGGCAAACGTAGTTTCTTATGATTCCACTATTCACCACCTCGCGTCACGCCAGCTTGCGCATGTACACCCCTTTCTGGATTTTAAGGGAAAATGAGTTCGGAGTCAGGGGACGTTGCCCGTGCCTCCAGGAGCACCAGGCTCCCCTGGCGCGCAAGTATCTCGTGCGGGCGCTTTTTCACATGCCTGGTATAGGGACTTAAAATGACGATGATTCGTAGGCTTGAAAGATGCTCCTAACTTTCGAGATTAGAAATCTGAATTGTCCAATTTGGCAGTGAGATGATGTATTGCCAGACAAAGTGAATTTTTTCATGTAGCATCTTTCATGAGAGCAAAAAGAGGTTAACGAGATTCAAGACGTGTTTCCACTAATGAGATTTCATTATGCGTTTCTTCTGGCAATTTGTGAGGTTTCCTCTGACCGTGAAGATGACTATACCGGAATACGAATATTTCCCAGACAACTGACCGAGACCTTCTAAGTCTTGCCTTGGCTAAACAGTCGAACAAAATAGGTGTAAAAGAGAGATTTGTTGATCATTCTAAATATAAGACAAAATAAAATTACCTTTCCTCTTATTCCACGTTTAATGAAATCTGTCGGCAGACGTCTTTTTTAAACTATAGTTAAACGAGGCAGCAAATGGGTGCTCATTCACATCTGCTCATTCTCATTCACATTTGATTTACGACGTATAAGAACGTTTGATGGTGTTCATCTTTCATGTTGCTTGGAGATACTGTAAGCTCTCTCTTTTGCTCATTACGTACCGCCCTTTACAACGCATTAAAATGTACCGTTTGCGATTCCAAACCAATTAACACTTATGTGAAGAATTATAGAATGCGTTTAAAATACGATAGAATTTACTTCCTGATGCCAAAAGTATTTGATGTTTTTTACTGATGCCAAAAGTATTTGATATAATGTTAATTAAGCCTTCTTCTTTAGATTTGAGATGATTGTTCTCTGATATATGTTGGAATATTTTATTTTTAGCTGAGAATGCTATCTGTCTGTCTGTGCGTTCATTTTTTGTATATTATTTACAATATTTTTTTGTTTTCTTTCAGGTAAGCTTTCCAAAACATGAAATCTTCTCCCAATGTAAGTACACTGAAGCAATATTGAATGCAACACTATAATTTTAAACAATATACTAAAATGAATATGAATTCCCTTTTCAAAACGTTTTAAAAATATGTACGTTAAGCATTATGAGAAACTTTTTCAAAGGGGTAAATGATCTCTGACGGACGTTGACAATAAAATGTTCTTAAATATTTCATTTTGAAAGTATCTCTCGATTATTGCAAACATTTAAGCATTTATACTGGTGAAATATGATAGTTTTAAGCATGACATTGTTACGTTAAAATTGATAAATATACCTGCTTGAAGTAGTCGAATGTATATCAATTTATACGAGAATAATAATTCCTTAAAGCGAGTAAATCTGTAGAGAACTGATAGGGAAAATTGCTAATTTTAATATATTAAATTGAAAAAAAAAACATTTTATGGTGTTTTCCGCGTACAAGTAACAGCTGCGAAAGTGTGAATTTGTACCCCAGTTACGAGTTAAACTATTTATCGTTGTTACGACTGAGGTACTGTCATGCATTCTGACGGTGAATCATATAAAACCATTTTCTGGTGCCTTGTCACAAACAGTACGCCAAGTAGTCATTTTGATAAAATTGAGATTTGTTGTGATATTCTCATGTTAGTATGTTGAATCTTTAAGTTGTGTACAGTGTAAATAAGGTTTTCTCTCGTGTTGAACTAAAGAAAATAAGAGACGTGAGTCTGTCGGCACACTTGGCTAATTTTTCCTTTGTATTCGTCCACATCGTAAAACGAGATACGGTCAGAACTTCTTCCACGTGAGATGTCTGTATTCTTTTCCTGTCTCCGTCACATGACTTCGGCTTAAAAGATACGAAGGATAATGGAAAGCAGAACTAAATGTTAAAAAAACAAAATATTGTTGAGAAAATGTATTGTATTTTCACTAACATTGAAGGAAGAATCGTGAAAAATAACGAACCCATAATTCATGATAATATCAAATGCTGGGAGTCATCTTGAAGTAATGACGGTTCTAAAGTAACAATGAAAATAAGACCTGTTCCTAAGTACATTTAATTTTCGTTTGCATGTCTAAGTAAATGTCAGGATAATCCTTTTATTTTCATGAAGTTATTCTGTAAAAACTTGTGTAACATGCCAGTCGTAACATATTCTTTTCTAACTACAGCTTACACAATGTGCCGAATGAAGTCGACGAAAGTTTTCTTCTGTCCTTAAATAATCAATTAAAAGTCAAAACATTGAGTAGAAGAAAAAAGTATTTCCTTCTGTGGAATACACAATTTTTTCTTTAAGAAGAGAAGAAACGATTTAAAGTGTTTCTAGAATTTAAGTGACTAATTACCATCCATTATTATTCAAATGATAAATTTCATTTTTTTTCTGTTATTTTCAGTATTTTGTTATAAGACAATCAGTGGAAATAATTAATACGTAACCAGTCAATTGTATTTCATATCATTTTAATTATTGAAATAACATGTATTATATAAGGTTATGTTTTAATTAATTCCACTGGTTGTCTTAAAACATAATATACTGAAAATAACAGAATTTATTAACAATCAACATAACTAGTGCACAATATAATCCAAGTTTTTGAATTAACACCTGACAATTACATTGATGAATGATGATGCTTAGACTTGACTTCAGGTATTCCACTTGGCATGAAACCAATGTCTTTAACGAGAGTGAGAAGAGGGGACACATCGGGGAGTAAATCTGCCTGAGACCCCTCGCGAAAATCACCAGTAGAAAGCGTGACTCCACCGCATTCCTGAGCCTCCATTCTTCAAAAAACGGGGAGATGGTGAAATTCTAATGGTCCACTGAATATTCGGCGAAACGTGAAAATTGCTTCTGCATTCGGAAACAACGCTCCGAGAGGAGGTTACTCCAAATTGGAGATGTAACATACTGACGAGTGTGGTTTGGCGAAAATGACACGAGTGTTGCAAAAGTCAAAGTCAACATTTTCATTGGGTATATTTATAACCCCTCATCTTAATACAGTTAGCTCTCTAACGGTACTCGAAAAATAAATAGCTGTCAGCTTCTTTCTGTAAGAAATGTTTTCACACGAATTTCATTTTCCCGTAAATTTGGAAAACAGATGCACCCAATCAGTTAATGCGAAGTAATCTATTATTGTTTTGATATTATCGTTGTTATTACAGAACTATGAATTTTCGATAAAAATCAAAACGCAATCATTCTTTATTATTAAGTTGGAAAGGAAGTGGGGAATTTGTTACCAATCCTCGGTAAGTAGGTATTACAGATAAAATGCCCGTTAGTGACCTCCGCATCGGCTTAATAAGAGTGGTGTGCGAAGGAGCGAGAGCCCGCTCCAGGATCTCTATAATCTCGTTGGAAAGGCTTAGCAACCTTGCACCGTCCCAACATATTGCACCGTTTGTTGCAATAGCCGGGCCCCATCTGTAGCCAGGAAAAAAAACCGGTCCGGGAGGCCGCCGGGCGGGCGGGCGGGCGTTGTGCGGAGCGCAGGTGGCGAGACACGGGCGAGAGCTCTCGGGGGGAATCGCGGGCGGCGCGGAGCCCCATGGGCACGGGCCGAGATATGGGCGTGGGCGCGGGCGTGGGGGTTCGCGTGGGCGGCTGTGAGGACGAAGGCGGAATCGCAAGCTCTAAAGTCGTTTTACTTTCTCACTACGGAGTAGACAGAAAGTTATGTAATTCTGCGCGGCAAAAAGGCAGAAAAACTCTTATTACAGGGCCCTGGTAACGAAAATGTGGATAAATCCAGTTGCTAAATGTAGAATAAAAAGCATCCTCTGTTATGTGGTAAAGCCAGAATCCATGTTTTGTGTATGCTTGATACCGAAAAATCGAAAGGCGGCAAAACGTCTCTTCGTCCGTCTGTCCGTCCGTCCGTCCGTCTGTCCATCTGTGAAGAACGCTAGAAGCTAAACCATTCGGACAATTTTCTCCAAAATTGATATTCGCCAATCTATCTGGCTGATATTGCGGCTCCTTGAATTTGAAACCGATGTTTCAATTATGGGGGGTGTACTTTACATGAAGCCCATGGAATATTTTCCAAATTTTCAAAAAAATTTCAAAAAATGATTAATTATTTTCGATGATAGCTTGAAGGACATGTAAGAGAATGATGCAGGTCTCATGTTCGTTGAAATCCCTGATGTTTCAAATATTGCAAAAGTTCAATTTTTTTTCGGAGCCTTCCTACAACTAAAATATTAAAGATACAGATTTTTCCCTTTAGGAAATGTTTTTTAAAGATAGATTTTGAAATAAGGTCGGGTATAAGTTTTCGAACATTTGAGTACTTTTCGCGTAATTTTGCGTGAAAGTATGGGCGAGAAAGTACGTGCTGTTTTAGCCCCACTAGTTTCTGTGAATTTGATAAGCATAGGTGACTCAGAGCAACAGGTGTTGCCATTGCAGCATTTCTTGGCGGAAGGTCCTATGTCTCGTGTCCTGTCGGTGGTGGCGCTACCTTCAAATCCAGTCGCTGTCTGGAGGAGAATTCTAGCTGCCGGCTGCTCTGATCGGTGGTTTTTCTAGATTTCTCCCATCATTAGAAGGTGAATTGCAGAGAAGTACCTTAAGAAACGGACACATTTACATTTACGTACATTTCACTATTGCATATGCCGGGAGATTAATCGGGGGCTTAGAGCAGACCTGCACAGCATTTTGCACTTTCACTGACCTCAGGAGCTGCGTGCGGGCAACTCGGGTGCAAATGAGAAAATCGATGAAGGGTGGGGATGAGACCCAATCTAAGAGTGGGGACCACCAATCAGAGTGCGCAATTCGAAAGATAGCGCGTAAATTTAAAGAGCAATCGGCAAGAACATGACGGTCATATACAGTTCAAGTAATATTGTCTTTTGTATTATATTGCAAATGTTTGTTCTTGGTAGATGACAGGGCGAAATATGAAACTACAACGAATTATACATATTAGATTTCGACATCAAGTATTATAATTGCTTGTAGGGCTTATAATGTAATTCGCTTTGCTACGATGTAATCACAAATTTAGTGTTGTACTAAACACAAAATTTTGATACTCAGTTGTTTTTGTTTGCTGATGACAGTAATAAACTATTTTTTATTAACTATGTTTAATTCAATAAGACGGTTTTCTCAAAGCAAAAACATATTGTTCTTAAAAACATCATGATTATTTTCTGTTCTAATTTCTGACAAGAGAATAGAGTCGTGTACGAGATCGTATAAAAATATAAAGCTCTTTGCATTCTATTTAACCAATACCCATGATTATCTTATGATTATCCGTAACATATCGGCACAAAAGTTTGCTCGTTGATCTCTTGTATTCAGTTTCATAATGGGGGGAAATGGTCACAAATGTGCTATTAAACATTACCCTTCTTGGAATTGCCACACATTCTATTTTATGTCAATCTTGATGTGAGAGATAGCTCTCATGATTTTGTTCATTTTTCTATGATTTGGAGATTCCTGGTGAACAATCAATTATTAAATTGCAATTTTGTGTTAGAATTAAATAATATTTTTTTCTTATATATAAGCATATATTTTAAAGCTATTGCTTTCAAATATTGCTTACGAGTCACAATGAGCATGTTATTTTCTTTAAAAAAAAATAGAAAATGAAAATACATACAGTGGTGGATACAAATGTGGATATACAGTAGTGCACAGAACGTAAACAGTGAATTATGACCCTGGTAACTTAAAGTACTAGACATAATCCATTTAAACAAATGGGCATTTAATTTTGAAGCATGGATCATTATTAGACGCCCAGGCTTTTCAATCTACGCGCCGCGTCTTGCTACGTCAAACTTCTCCCCTCCCCGCAAAGCTTCCTACTCCCCACTACTTGCACTTTCGGCGCTGCCACGGGCAGACGACCGGCTCCCAAGTGCAGAATGCCCGCGGGAGCAGGCGTTGTGCAGGTCTGGCTTAGAGTGTTTCCCGGTTGGAGAGTTACCACGCTCGGAGAAATACCTGGAGAGAAAACCCTATGTAATCCGACGTGTAAGTCACCGCCGAATCTCACGTTTCAACTGAAAAACGAACACCGCTACTTTATAGGATGCAACATGAACATTTACAGGATCGACCATATCAATTCATACGACTGGAAACAAAATAATCACTCAATCAATGAATTGAGGCATTTCCGTAATTGGATTCTGGCGACTAAGTAGAGAGATGTGATACTTTGTTGGGTAATTATGAAGTGTGTAATGAATATTTTTGTTGCTTAAGTGGCGGATTGGTTGGAAGAAAATGAAAAATAAATGGTAGTAAAGAAATGAAACTGTTGTGTGATGTGTTTGTGACAAAAAATGTGTGATATTGTGTTTATGACACTGTTGTGTGCGACTAAACTATGTGAATTATTTAGAAGCAAAAATAATTGTAATATGAGTACGCGTCACTAGACTGTTAAAAAACAATTTTAAAGAAATTTGCAGCCCATGAACTGATGACGCAAAGCAAATGATACATTTATAAAAAGAAAATCGAATTTTCAGTGAATTCCAAACGGGAGGACGCTACAAAGAGATATGAAAGTGTTTCTGATGTTCTTTTATTCTGTTTGCCAAGGGCACATGAATATCTGTTTATGCAAGAAACTTGCAAAGTGAAGGAAAATATTTCAATGAAATTTTAGAACACTGACACAAAATCATATTTTGTGCTTTTTTTAAATTCCGAAACGTGCTTCTTTTAGCTGAGGCGTTTTCTGAATAATTAATTTCTTGAATGCTGGTTTGAAAAAGAGTCTGCATACTTCGTGGGCGTTCTGCTTCTTTTGGGCCCCTGATACGACGTGGGTGGGTGGGTGGGTGGGTGAGAGATGGGGCGCTTGCCTCCCAGGGCCAAATCCCGGGCTTTGATTTCGAACAGAGGAGGCGGCGGAGGCGGTGGTTGTTGCGTCAGCGGTTGGTGGTGGGGCAGGGAGTGGGGAGGGGAGGGGGAGGGTGGGTTTCGCAAGCTGCGCGTCGTTCATGGAACCTCGAACCAGAGCGCCGCCTCCGCCCCCGTCTCCGCCCCCAACCACTGGCCTCCACTTGGCGCCTCCCCGCGGCCAGGGAGGACCCTGCCGCTCGCTCTGAAGCACGCAGCTGCCAGCGACGAAATGCTCCGGGCTAGCCTTCGGGTTGCTTACGTACTCGCATTACTCCATCTTGCTCTTTCCCTCCTATTCCATCACTTCTACTCTTGTCGTTCATGTAATTCAATCTCCTGGTCCTCCTACCCTTTCATACACGTTCTATTCTCCTGTCTTAGTTCTTTTTCCTTTCTTTTTGCATCCATTTACGAACCAAAATTTTAAATTCTCCTTGTTCTCCAGCCTTCATCACGTTTATTTACCAACCTTCTATTCTCTTCATCCTTCTCTTTGTAATCTCCCGATGTCCTTCACTTTTCCTGCTAGTTTCCTTCTACTTCTTTTTCCCAGTACGTCTCCTGTTATTCTTTCATTTAAATTATTTTCTTTTTATTCTGTCATATTCTCTCCTCATTGGACCTCACATTTTCATTCATTTTCTGATAGTTTAATTTCGCAATCTTTATTTCTCTGTCGATTCAATTTCTACAATTTATCCACAATGTGAAACCGAAAACAATTTTTGCAACATGTTTACGACTGCTGCCGTTGTACTTACATCTAAGAAATCAAATGAAGTCCCTTCTTTGTGTCCCCAATTTGTGCTCATTATATTGGATTCCGTGGGCTATATTTTAAATTATTTTATTTTTTAATTATTTAATTTTTATTATTATTTATTTAAATTTTTCTTCCGTACTTCTGTGTTTTATTTTTCTTTCCCCCTTTTTAACACGTCGAACCCTCTCCCACTTCTCCGACAGTTCGCCGAAATGCCCGTTCTCCGATTACGTCGCCGCTCCCCCGCCCCCTGTCGCAAGAGCGAGTGTTCCTCGGGGCCCGCGCGACGCCGCCCACTTAGGATTCGGAACGTTTTACCCCAGATTCTTTAAGAGCCTCGTTTTGTGACTTGGGCGGAGACCGCATTCTGATGGCGAGTAGACATTCTGCTTGATGTCTGAAAGGTCAAAGAAAGGACCCGTTGGCTGCGAAACAACAAATTACCGAACTTGTTTGGGCGTAGTTTTGGTTAAAGCAGAACCACGTGCTAAAGAGATCGACCATGAAATGTTTATTGTAGACGCTGAAAGCTTCGCTGAAGATGATGTTCCAAGACGGTGAATGTTGCCAACTCTTTTTGAGCTGTAGACCAATTTGAGCCTAGCGCAGACATTGCCGTACTCGCAGAACACGTACCAGTCTCTCGAGATTGTAAGGGAATAGACCTACCGAACGAAGGACGGGATTGAAGATAGGTTGGGGAAAGAAACATCGCACACGGGCCGTGACACTTTGTCCAATGTGCTTATGCGGCATCGTCTTGGAATTCGGAAACCGTGGAAACTCTCTCTCAAGCGCGAAGAGTATTCTCATGTAGATGGAGACTAACCTTGATCCAGATTGTTAGGTGTTGCCGAAAATCCTGTTGCTGACAGTTCAATACCGTAGGCCCTCCGACCGTAAGAAGCTTCTCATACACAAACACATCCGGCTAAAATACCACCATATCCATTCTTCCATCTGATCTTTATCCTAGAAGATATCCTATTCATAGGTTATCCTCCCATTCACCTACAAATGTCAGCAAGTGGTTCAGAACAGGTGTGGATAGAGCGCCTTAAAAGTTACGACGTTCCACAGATGTCTCGCGCGGTTTGTGGCTTTGGGCGCGACTGCATTACGACGGTGTCGAGACCCTCCGGTTCAGATTTGAAAGGTCAAAGAAAGGCCAGGAAGAGGCATTTAAGGCTGTTAAACATTGATCTACCTCCGTTTTGTTACTCCTCGTACGTGGATGAGCCAACCTCGAGTAACCTTAAGGCAAAAAGACGTTACATCAGGTATCATGAACATTATATTACCGGAGATGACTGCGCTTTTTTGTTGGAAACTGAGAGCTGGGAGGCGTGTTATTAACGGTGACGCGATGGGGAACATCGTGACTGTAGCGACTTCTCAATCAATATTATTTTTGCTTACGCAGTAGAGGGAAAGTTACGTAATGCTGCGCGAGGAAATGGCGAATTTTCGGCACAAAACTCTTACTACAGGGTCCTGGTAACGAAAAAGTGGATAAATACCGTTGCTAAATTCAAAAAACACCTCTAACACGTGGTGTAGTCATAATCCATTATTTTTGTGGGTCCTTGATACCGAAAAATTCAATGACGTCAAAACGTCGGTCCGTCCATCCGTCCGTCTGTCCGTCCGTTAGTGAACAACGCGAGCACTAAACCATTCACCCGATTTTCTCCAAAATTCATATTCCCCAATCGATCTGGCTGATGTGGTGGATCCTTTGAATTTGAAACCGATATTTTAATTTTGGGAAGTACTTTACATGAAGCCCCTGGAACATTTTCAAAATTTTCAACGAAATGGCTCCAACGTTTCTGATTAAACTTTGTTGTTTGATAGTGTCAAAAACTTTTAACATAATGAATGCAGGTTTCATGTTTGATAAACACTCATTTTTTCCAAAAATTGCAAAAATTCCAAATTTGTTCGGCATCTTGCTACAATTACAATTATGAAGATTGAGATTTTTCCCTCAACTTTCACAATAATATCTGTTCCTTAAAATTAGATTTTGAAATAAGGTCCTGTAAAATTTTTCGAAAATTTGAATACTTTTCGCGTAATTTTGCTTGAAAATACGGGCGAGAAAGTACGTGCTGTTATAGCATCACTAGTTACACAGTGATAAAGGTTCAAGCACATCAGCGCGATATTTTAACAGTGTTTTTGTTGTACATTGAATATGTATAGGAGACTCACTCACTTCAAAAATTCAATTTCAATTTTTCAAACATTTAAATAAGACGAAATGTCTCTTGCAATGCATTCTCAAATTCTTCAGCTTAGGACACCCCCATAGTATTAAAATCACTACTAATTCAACTAAAACAAGAAGTAGGTATTTATACTACTTTTTTGTAAATGGGCAACTAATTTTAGTGAAAATATACATATATCCCCTTACACATACTAAAATTGCATTGTCTCGGAATAAAATGACAGAGACTGTCTAAAATGTCGAAGTAGTATTGTCAGTTTATGACTTAACATTTGCGTAGTTGCTTATTATATGAAGTAAATTAATGCCAAAAAACGTGTTCAAGGATCGATTCAAATTCATTAATGGTGAAATTACGTCGTAGTCAGCAACGAGAACATTACATCTAAATAATGCTCAGCAAATGCTATGTTTAACTTACCAATATTTGTAATAGTCTTATCTACTTCTGGGAACAATTCTCATGCCATTCCATCCTGTAGTCACTGAAAGTGATCATATAGGGTTCTCAAAATCATAAATATCATTTCATTGGCTTTTAGAACACGTTTTTTTATTTCATAGATTATACACCTTAATCGATGTAGATATTACAAAACCGAATCATTCATTGTGAAAGACCGGAATTCGTTTTCTTTACGCTACTGGAGTGTCGAGATCGAAATTAGGCTGGAGGTCACAAAAGGCCGTTGGACCAAGGAGGAAGAAATGCCTGCGAAATGGGAAAACACCGCATTCTTCGCCTCCGCCTCCACTTCCACCTCCATCAACACCGCCTCCTCTTCGTCTACTTCTCGGACTCCGCCTCCGCCTATGTCCCCCCCCCCGCCACCGACTCGCCACCGACTCGCCACCGTCTCGGTCTCGCTGCAGCCTCCGCCTCCGTCTCCACTTCCATCTACACCACCTCCGCCTCGCCCTCCGTCTACTCCGCTTCTCCCTCCGCCTGCACCTCCCGCTCCAGCTCCAGATCCACCTCCACCTCCACCTCCGTCACCACCAACGCCGCTGTCTCGGCTCCCGCCTCCGTCCAGCCGCCGCCGTCTCCGTCCAGCCGCCGCCTCCTCCTTCGTCTCCACTTCCATTTTGATCTCCCCTTCCACCTCTTCCACCACAGCCACCTCTCTTCCACTTCGGCCTTCGCATCGACCTCTGCCACCGCCGCTTTCCACCACCCGTCAATTGCCTCCTTTACCACCGCCCCCGCCGCCTCCACCACCCTCTTCGAGGAAACGCCTCCGCCTCCGCCCGCTTGCCTCCGCGCCGCCCCTGGCGCCCGCTTATCCCAGCCGCTCGCCACGCGTGCATTTCCCAAGAGCGCGGGGCGGCGGGGCGCGGGCGAGGGCGTTCCCTGGAATGGGCCGGCGGAGGAGGGAGGGGCGGTTGGGGCGTGTCAGGCGGCGGCGGGGCGACCGGCAGCCGGCCGGCGTCGCCAGAAATCGCCCGCCTCCAATGCCGGCGCGGCCCAGCGGCGCTGGACCGGTTCCCTGGCGACAAACGCGATCTCGCCCCGGCGCCTCCTCCGTCATGGCATGCGGCGCGGCGCGGCGCGGCGCGGCGGGGCGCAGCGCGGCGTGACGTATGTGGGCGTCAGATCCCGACGATCACCCTCTGGCCAGGCGGAGCGTGGATCGACACCGAGTTTTTGCACCCTCGAACGTGAAGTACTATCGATCTTCTACTCATGCGCAGTGCAAGTTTCGCATCACTTTAGTACATCTGTGCATGTGCAGAAGATCGATAGTACTTTACGTTCAAGGGCGCAAAACTCTATTCTGTCCCTCGTCCGGTTCCGGTGGCTACGTAGGTCGAATTCTACCTCTGTCTGGAAGAGAATTCTACCGGGAGGATGTTCTTTAGGTAATTTTTCGCGGTTGCCCCAGCCGATGTCAGGCAAATGTTGGAGCAGTTACCTAACAAAAGGACAGGCATGATCTTGTTTTCCTCATTCTCTCCTTTTACACACACACACACACATACAAACACACACACTTACAAACATTACACAGCCTAAGTGTTGGGAGACCAGCCGGGAACCTAGTGATTAGAGCCATAGACGTCATGCACAAAAGTCCGGAGGGAGGGGGGCAGCAGGACTATGCTGTCCTAAAATTTGAAAGGGGACCCCTAGTTCTAGGTGATAAAACCATCAATTTCCGCAAATAAGATCAATGCTTGATTTATCCCCTTTTTTAATTTCTGGGGATTTATTCACGGCATTTTTGAAAGCGACTCTCCAAACAACCTGGAAACTCTGTAAATAGTTCAACGAAGAAATTAAGTATTTTATTAATTATGTCAATACAATAATTTCATTCTCCTTGTTGTTATGTGTGTTTCATTTATTTATTAGTAAAGTGTGTAATAAAAAACTTTAATGGAAAAGGAACTTAGAGCGACCCAGAAATGTAAATGGCCACCCCACCACCTCTCCCTCTTGGCATACAGCAAGCATTTCACTTATGAGATTAATGTCCTAATTAAAGCGGCTGGAAACTGTTAATACTCACTCATTAACTCACTCATTAATTCACACATTCATGCGTTCACTCACTCATCACTCATTCATTAATTAATTCACTCACCACCTCTCTCCCTCGTGAAGTGTGAAGCGACGTGGCTTGGCGTGTCGTGTCGTGGCGTGGCGTGTCATGGCGTGACCAGATCCCGGCGATCACCCTCTGAACAGGCTGGACACGGATTGAGACACTCTAGCCCTCCTCGTGCTCCGGTCGCACTGTCGTGTCATACCCGCTCCACTGGATCGACGTGTCGAAGTTTCCCTTCCCGTTTTACGAGCTAAAGGTTACACTTCTTTCGTAACTCGACGATTAAATGGGAGGAGTACTACTTTTAATCTTTAACTTTTTTTCTTCTTTTGTAGAAAGAGGGAATGGTTTTAAACGAGAGAATAAGTATGTTCCTGCTCAGTTAAATCGACTGCGACCATGCTACGTGAGCATTGTTTCATAGTCAAACTTAAGATAAACATTGACTTGGCTATTGAATAGTCATCATGATAGTCACCACATTGTATCAAAGTAGTTATGTGAGTGAGTAAATTGTTTGTGTAGAAGACTACGGTGATTTATGCTATCTGTTGAAGGATAATATGTAAATAATGTTATCAGTTTCATTCAATGTGTATATTATTTCTTTCTACTCCTTCATACGTTGTAGACTTCATTGTTTTTTTTCCTTAGAAGAAGGTACGCGTATATATCACGGAGTAACCAAATTAAATAAAGAAATCTCCTTAGGTCATCATGACGAAGTCTCAGTGGGAACGTTGCCAACACGTTTCAGGAAGCAAACGGTGGCATCACACGACGTTAATAGCCCTTTTTACGAGTCTCTGGTCTAGTGCAGGAACTCATTTAATCACGTGGAGAAAGTAGTGTTCCTGGTGGGAATGACATCTAGAACTATGAGCGTAGCTTCCTTGATTTTTCCTATTTCCGATTGCTAGGAATCCTAGAAACTGGCGATTTAATTATGTATGGCAATTAACAATAAAACAGGGTCGAAAAAGCTTGATTTATAACCGTGAAGAGGCAGAGGGCATTACAAGATTATTCAACATTTTTTCCGCAAGATCTATTTGTAGAACATCATACGGAAGGAAGTGCTGACGTCCATCAATGTTGTAAAACTACTCCATTTCTTAAAGTCGACATTTTAATAACTTCTTTCATGTCAGACAACCTATGTTCCATATATATTCATTCAATTTTGAGGTATGAAAAAACAATGTTTTTGCCTGCCTTGACTTTAAAATTGTTTCTTAGGGGCCATTCACCTATAATTTTCCACATCGACAATTATTATTAAGAATTTTCTCACTGATACCACTATCGGCTCTAAATCAAAATTTTACTCTTACATTACTCACCAGGGACCGACACATTGATCTGAGTCTTCATTACTTGTTGCTCCCTGACTGAATAGGCGTGAAAACTGATTAGGATGGAAACTGATTATGGTGTATTTTATTTTGCTGAATATGCACTGAGGGTTCTTACACACCCCACAAACATGCATGACATCTTGTACTGAGACTATTAGAAATAGTCCAGAAAGTTTAGAAATCCCCAGTCCGCAGTGGGTTTTGAAAAATAGATGTACCCCCTATTTCATTGGGAAGTTTATGATAAGATTTTTCCTCATGAAAAATTTGAAAATTATCTTCTGAACAATTACAAAATAATTCTGCAAAGTCAGAGATATTACTTAAGTACCTCTTGCCTAGTTTGAACCAGCCAACAAGAGCTCCCCGGAATTGCGAACCAACTTCCTCTCGTACTTTGCAGCCCTGTTGTTCTTAGCATAAGTATATTAGAAATAAAAGTACGTAATAGAAGTTTACAATTCAAAAATACCACTTTAAACATCACAAAAATACCAGACAATTTTTACCAAAACATCTTTTCTTAGTCAGAATACTGGATCAAATAGCATTCTCAACTGCATTGCCGGTTTCCAGAAAATGAAAAGTCTGAAAGAACTCGACTGGTGACTTCGACTATCACCGGGATTTATTCTGAAAGGAGCACATGCAAATAAAAATTATGAAGAGTGCCCATAACATTCGTAAACCAAAGAAATTATTTCACCAAGCGAGCATGACCAGGGCGTTTTTCAAAAACTATTTTAAAGAATGAGGCAGGATTTTTAGAATAATGTTTTGAGACACGTGTAGAGTGAAGATAAATGGCCGTTTAAAATTATCGAACGAGAAAATATGTATTAAGTTTTTTTTAAACCAAGTTTATATCCGCATAATTCAGTTCTTACTTGGGTCACGGGGAATACGATCTTACGCATCCGCACTCTAATCAATGTTCAGAAAAATGTAAAGTGAAGCGAAGAAAAGTGAAATACAATTAATTGATGAATTAACGTGATATGAGACAGATTTCAACACAGGAATGTAAATACTGTATGTACTAAATACAGTATACTGTTTATGGAATGGTGAGCTTCTTAAATGGTCTATATGTGATTTTATGTTATCATCGTGAAATTTATGACTCATGACTAAATACATAAATAAATCAATTATTACCTCCATTTCCGAAGTTTTGAAACAGCCCTATCACATCATTTTTCCCTCTGCTACGTTCAAGAGCAGCGGTATCTTTGCTCTGCAGCCTCGTTCAATTCTCCACGCGTAATGTGCTCGGCGCCACTCCGCCCGGGCCGTGCAATTGCGGGCCGGCACATGGGGGCGAGAGAAAAAAGTGCGCAAGTTCGGGGTCGTCCGTGACCCAGAACCGGTACCCGGGCCCGGTCCGCCGGGAGCCGTGGCAGGGCGTGGGCCGCCCGGCGGGCGAGGCTGGGCGTCCTGACCGGCCCGCCGGCCTGGCCCGAATTCGGGCCACTCCGCCTGCTCCGATTACGCCAAAAGGTGAGCCTGCCATACCCCCTCACCCGCCCCTCCCTCTCCTCACCTCCGCCCCCGTCATGCTTCGCCCCGTCCCGCCCCGCCACCGCCCCGCCCCGCCACCGCCACCGCCCCGTCCCGCCCCGTCCACCGCCACGCCCCGTCCCGCCACCGTCCCCGTCCCGTCCCGCCCCGTCTCGCCCCGTCCCCGTCCCGCCCCGTCCCGCCCCGTCCCCGTCCCATTCCCCGTCCCGTCCCGTCCCGTCCCATCCCGTCCGTTCCGTCCCGTCCTGTCCCGTCCATCCACTACGCCCCGTACCATCTCGCCCGCCCGCCCCGCCCCATCCCGCCACGCCCCGTCTCGTCCCGTAGCGTCCCGTTCCCTCCCACCCCAATCCGCCCCGCCCCGCCCCGCCCCGTCCCGTCCCGTCTCCACTTCTCGATCCGTTCCGCCCAGCTCCGCCCCACCTACGCCGCGGGTGAGAAAGATCGCTGCGGGGAAGAGCGCGTTAAAAATCGACCAGAGATGATGAGCGGGAAAGTATCGAGTCTACCCAATTAGACTGGAGGTCGTTCGCGTGATCGAGTGATTACAGGATTCTGCATAAGGTTCTGGGTTAAGAGTGGCGCGAAGAATGAAGCACATGTTGAGTAACATTGAATTAAACCACGTAACAATGTCTGGTAGGAGGTCTGTTCGTGAGCAAGCTGACAATTTCATTTAGCGAATGTTATAACTTCATTCTGTTTCATAAAAATCGAGTTGATGTCATAATATCCATCAAAGTATGATAAATCGGAATTAATGAAATATTACTTTCACATGCTCCATCTACAAGGCGTGGTCAATGTGTGTGATAAGTGTGTGAAAAAACCTATTAAGAACTTGTGAAACCCGGTATCTGTTTACTAATGGGGCTAATATGCGATCAAATACTAGACTGATATGTAATATTGTTTCTTTTTTAAAATTTTGTGCAGTTATCGGTAGTTAAACAGGTCATTCAAGATAGAATTGACATATTTCAACATTGCCTATTCTGCTGATTTGACAATTCTTTACTCACATTTTTATGGTCTTGGTTGAATTTGTACATACTGTATTTCTCCTTCAGGTGCCCAATAAATCGCACTTGTCAATGGATTCATAACTGCGTACACTTCAGTCAACGTAGTTTCACATTATGTAATGGATGCATGTGGATGAACTAAAATTCATTTTTAATAGTAATGCTATGTTATATTAGCACAACTGCTGTCTCCTGATACTTTGTAATAGCATTTTCTTTACGAATTATGTATGCCTTCGTAATTTCTTGTAATGTCAGATGCAGCAGCAAGAACAAATCTCTTAGAGACGGAGCTATAATGTAACAAAAAGAAAACAAAATTGCATCCACTTGGAATGTACGTAATGAAAGTTGCCTTGGACAAGGAATTACAGTGCGGCAACACACTCTTCCTGCTACATGTTTTACTGATTTTTCCGTTTTCCTTTGCCTTTAAAAAATTCTCTGAAAGAAAATAATTTTTTAGTGCATCTCAGTATCTTTTACAGAACTGACATTTTCAAAAGTAAAGAGTGCACGAAGAACTTGCAATTTTACCTTTTTTACTTCTTGAACTTTAGTAAGTACGTATTGTATGAAGGACCTGCTACAGGTATGGTATTCTTGACGCAGTTCCTGGTTTGAATCGAAAACACAAATATGAAAATGTTTTTAGAAGTGAATAAAATTGTATTCGATATATTTTCTTTACGTAATTCAAAATTTGATATTGATGGTTAGATAATACATTCTTTCTTAAAAAATATATTTTTATTCTGGAATAGGAAAACAATGAAATAATTTCATTACATTTGTGATTAGAAAATATTACGAAGAAAGTGTGTTAAAATATGATTAAAGTATTTGTAACAGTGACAATATTTTTAACCTTGTTTTAGAATGTACATCAATAAGTGCCAAAATGACTTCATTAGAAGGCTGAGAATACAAGGCATACTGAGCCGACGCTAGCATCTCTCTTCACCTATTACGTACCAAGACAATGCCAGGGGCCGAGCGTTTATCTGACATAATCATCGCAACGGTAATCGGTCACTTTCTGAATAAATTTACGTGACAAAGTTGCCTAGTCTTATGACACATTACACCATTGAAGATGGTGTTAAGATTAGTGTTCATCGATATGCTAACTTTACGGCAAGGAACAATCTTCCGACATGTTAGATTTATTGCAGTAGAGATCTGCATGAAACATGTAAGGCGCGAAAAATATATAAATTACTGGTGCAAAAACAGTGTGTACTTTTTCGCCCGTATTTTCAGGCAAAATTACGCGAAAAGTACTCAATTTTTTTTAAATATTGTACATGACTTTTTTCAAAAACTATTTCTAAGGAACACATTTCATTAAGGAAAAAAAATATATCTTCAATCTTTTGGTTGTAAGAACACTCCGAAAAAAATTAAACTTTTGCAATTTTCGAAAAATCAGGGTTTTTAACGAATATGAAACCTGCATCTTTTTCTTAATTGTTCTTCACACTATTCAACAAAAAATGTAATAAAAACGATGGAGTAATTTGTTTGAAAATTTTCCAAATGTCCCAGGGACTTCGTGCAAAGTACCCCCTGAAATTAATCTATCGGTTTCTAATTCAAGGAGCCGCGACATCAGCCAGATTGATTGCAGAATATGAAGTTTGGAGAAAATCGGCTGAACGGTTGTTCGTTGAAAACCCTGATTTTTCGAAAATTCCAAAAGTCCAACATTTTTTTCGGAGTGTTCCTACAACCAAAATATTAAAAATTGAGATTTTTTCATTTAATGAAATATTTTCCTTAAAGAAAGATTTTGAAATAAGGTCATGTATAATGTTTCGAAAACTTAAGTAATTTTGTGTGAAATTATGGTCGAGAAAGTATGTGCTGTTCTAGAAAAACTAGTTTTCCTGCAGTATTACAGAACTTTCTCTTTACTCTGTAGCGAGAAAGTAAAATTGCATTACAAACATAATTTAAAACATAGTAAATATACTCGCGTATTTGTGACAATTGAAGGGTTAATTCGACTATATCACTTTATTTTTATCAGAACTGAAGAGTTTCATTTGAAAATAGCATTTTATGCGTAAATGTCATGATGAGTATTTTTGTACGTTATCTGCGACCATTTAATAAAAAAATTATCTAACTGAAACTTTAGGATGGTCCGTCAAGCGTTCCTGGTCTTAGTTTCCAACGTCTTCCTAGTGTCGATACATAACTACCCTACCCACAATGGCGTATTTGCAAGCACAAACTCCAGGATCCCGCAGGTGAAGACCTAAGTGTCGGCAATTGTCGCTGTCAGGAGCTGACTTACGAGCTGCACGGCTGTCCGAGGCAGGCAGCCATTTGAGCCGACCGCAAATTCTAAAGCGGAGGAGCCGGCGAGATGGGAACGATAGCGCGCCCGTACAACAAACCACGCCACTGCCGGCAGCCATCGCTCCAGGAAAACAGTTGAGGCGGCGCGACGGTATGGCCGATGCCTGTGATTTAGCTCCTTCGGTCTTTTAGGCAACCGCCCGGGGTGGGTACGCCATTAAGGTGGACGAGATAACGTATCCTTTGGGCTCCGACGCGATCCACTGACTCAGCAGATTACCCTCAAACACTGAGTCCCCTCTCAGACCGGTGGAGCGTTGGCGTAATTCTTCTAGAAGCTCTTTTTTCAGTACTTAACATTTCTTGTTACTGTGAGATGTTACTGCCGTACACTCTTGGCTCCATGCACTTGACTGGATACGCAAATCTTTTCAAGTTACTTTCGAAGTACCTTCTATAAGTCGTAATTTAATGTAAA
Organism: Acheta domesticus; assembly: GCA_031308135.1. Taxonomy (NCBI): domain Eukaryota; kingdom Metazoa; phylum Arthropoda; class Insecta; order Orthoptera; family Gryllidae; genus Acheta; species Acheta domesticus. The sequence continues at coordinate 54,247,430 of JAHLJT010009355.1, read as the reverse complement.
CCCTCGCATACATGATAGTATATAACACAGCAAAACTTTCACTTCTGTTGAAGTCTAGATCGTACGTGTATGAATAAAACATCTTTTAGGAAGGCAATACCTTTTTTCAATTTTGTAAAGAATCTTACGAAATAAAATCAAACTATCGTGAGTGATGGAAATTCTTGTGTGTAATCTCATTCTACGACAGCACCATGCCAGAATTCTAAACTTGTTTTGACTTTGCAACTTTTTTCAAGTGACATCAGCGTGCTTCAGTGCGTTGAAACTAATACGTCTTTATAAGAAAGTTTAGTAGATCCTACATTAATTCAGAAATAGGAATTGAAGATCCATGTTTGATAAATAAAACACAGTTGTAAAATGTATGCAGAACAACTATAGAACAACAGGGCAACTACAGGACAACTATAGGGAATTTTCTTTTAAATTAGCAATAATTTCATGCCATAGGTCATTCTCGTATCGTTTTGGTTAAGTGGTGTATTCTTTTTGAACATAGGAATGCAATTTATCTTCCTCACAATAAAAGATAATCCAACAAGTCCACTATTTTTTAATTCACTTATTCCCTTACATTTTCAATCGCTCCTTTACATTTTTAAAGATAAAAATAAATGTATCAAAAATATTAAATATTACAAGAAATACACATTAAATACATTTCTTTAACATTTTAACGTCCTACACAAAAGCAGAAATTCACATTGACCTTTAATTTATTTAACTTATTTATTGCCGAATGAGGTTATTATACAACGCTCAACCATACGGCTTTTCATTTGTTAGGAGCGAGCATTTTCAAACGAAAATGATGCGAAGGGGTGGCTATGACGACCTCCCTTTAAATATTAGACTGAAGCAGTGCGGGTATTAAAGTTGGGGAATACATATTGTTGACTGTTTATGGGAAGATAATTTATCTCATTGTCTAATGTCAGCCAGATTACGGAGGAAGATGTGAAAGGGAAGTCGTTGGGTAGACGTGGTTCTTCAGGATGCTCTTTACCTAAACTGAAATAAGAAGCACCGGTATTTGAGGGTAGATTTTAAAAGAATGTATGAGAAAGTTTGGTGATATATGTGACGACAGGTTCTAAGGCTAGGTATTTGTGGAGATTTGTGTTGCTTATATACCAGGGCTTTCCAACTGGCGGCCCGCCGGATCTTTTTGTGCGGCCTTCAACTGCTTAGAAAAAAAGTTATTATACCAACCAAATACAAAATATGTGCACACTTCATCTTATTTTTATTTAATGATATATTAATTTTCTCATTGTATGTACATTAATCATTAAGTATATTGAATAAAAGTATATAATATATATTTCAGTATCATCTCAGTTGTTAGGGTAAAAACCATCTTAAATGACGGCCCGCGGCTTAACTAGAATTTGATATGTGGCCCGTAAGCCCTTCAAAATTGGGCAGCCCTGTTACGTTGCCCAGCCACGTTAAGTTGCCAGCCAAGGGACGCGTACTGCAGTTCTGAGGACCTCCTTTTGGAATCACATTGACCTATCCAACTGTTACAGTGTGTAACGTTCGTGGCTTGCGAGCCTCTCGGGAGAAAGGAGTCGACGCCGCAAGCGCCTCTTTTGCTGGGTCGCACTCGTGACATTTGGAAGTCGCCCAATGGCCAGGGCTGTTCCTCCTGAGACGCATATCTCGCAACTGCCTCCAGAACTTGTGAGCAAAAACGCAGTGCTCCATTGAAATGCTTTCGCATTTGGATCTGTGACATTCCATTCCATTCTATGTTAGCGGTCGCGAGGGAAGCCAGATGAACGAGTGATTGTATGAAGGATGTAAGGAAAGTTGGCGACAACGAAGAAACTTGGTATCCAAATAATTAAAGGGAAGAAATAGTGTGATAGATTATGAAAAATTCCGTATGCTGATGGCAATGGAAATGGAAAAAATATTGAATGGCTATAAAATTATTCAAAAAATGAAATATGTATACGGAAGTTTAGAGGCAAGGAAAATAGTTTAGAGGTAAAGAAACTATGTGGGGTGCAAAAAATAAATGAAAATTACTGTACATCGTATTCATTAGAATGTACATAAAATGTTGTTCGATATTAATATATTTCACTAGAATACTCGATTGGTTACCAACATCGGTCTGACAGCCTACTTTCATAATTATCCAATATCGCAATATGTACGATAGTTACTTTGTAAATAACTATGAGATCTTGTTTCATAGAGTAAATCTTTGTGCCTCATTCACTGTGAAGTTCATTTCCAAGATTTGAGTAATCATTTAATCTTTCTCTTCCAATCTCCGAGAACATCTATACACACTGTAATAGAAAGAAGAAAGTATATTTTCAAACTAGCAAACAATTTGTTGTTGAAAACATTATGAACATTTTTCTGAAAATTATCAATATTTGAATTGTTCTAACATTTTTTAACCAGAATCTCGAAAAATTGAATTTAACTTCACTATAATTTTGCTATATTGAAAAGTGAATCATCCTGCGCGTCTACCATTTGAAGTATGTTCAATCCTTCAATCCAACGAGGAAGAGGAAAATTTCGCGCCCTCGAAATACCTTGAGGATTAGCAGCTGTTGCGGAGTACAGCAGGGCTGCGAGCTCTGCGACGATAAAGAGAGTTAAGGGCCTTCCTCGTTTCCCCGGAGTGACCGTGTTCCTCTCCATCGACAGAGAAGGCGAAGGCAGAGGAGAAGGCTGAGGATTAGGAGGCGGCGAGAAAGAGGAAGAATATGAGGAGGAGGCGAGAAAGAGGAGGAAGGTGAGGAAGTGGCAAGAAAGAGGAGGAGGATGAGGAAGCGACGAGAAAGAGGAGGAAGATGAGGAAGCGACGAGAAAGAGGAGGAAGATGAGGAAGCGACGAGAAAGAGGAGGAAGATGAGGAAGCGGCGAGAAAGAGGAGGAAGATGAGGAAGCGGCGAGAAAGAGAGGAAGATGAGCAAGAGGCGAAGAAGAGTGGGAAGATGAGGAGGAGGCGAGAAAGAGGAAGAAGATGAGGAGGAGGAAACAGAGGAGGAAGATGAGGCGAGAAGGGAGAGTAAGATTGGGAGGAGGCGAGGAAGAGGACGAGGAGACGAGAAAGATGAGGACGAGGAGACAGCAGCTGCAAAGGCACCGCCCCCCCCACACACAAACACACACACACTCCGGCCGGCTGCTGCACTTCGAAGCACTCACTGCCACCCCTGACGCGTTACGGGGAAGGGATGTGCAAGAAGGATGGACATGGTGAGTGACACGTGACGTTTTGCTTCACCAAGTTGGTTTATAAACATGGAAGAGGTTATTTATCAATTAAATTTATTTAATTTTTTAATGCAGAGATTAGTGGAATTGGGATCTACGGAGGTGACCAGTTTTAAGTGCTCAGTATTCTGAATCCAGACATACACAGAAGCGCGAAATGCTATCGTTGGATCCTTGCTAGAACCTGCTTGTTTTATTGTTTCTTCGTGTTTTCCTTTCGCCAAAGCTTTCGTTGATCATCTTTTTGTTGCCCGATTCGTATTTCTTACAGGTCATTTTGCCTTTCTACAAAGAAACTATCATAACGCTAACAATACGTCGACTGGAAACATTTACATTCATTATCCTGGCCGGGACGTAAATGTCCAAAGAATTCAAACTATGGATGTATAGAAAATGCCACGTCAATTCCAGAAAGAAGAAGACATGTGAATAGGTATGGTCTTTTTTCGAATGACTCATATGTCTGCAAATGTAGGACTAGATATAAAGCTCCTCTATTGAAGCAGAAAAAAACGAAAGATGAGCCAACCAGCGACGTAGAACCAGTATCTAATTAACTATCAACTACTCTTAATATCTTACAATCTGCATTCACCGATCCTATTGATGAAGTTGGCACCCTTGAAAGCAATACTGAACCGGTTTCCGAAACTGTCAGTTACATATACGCTCTAGAGTTCGCCTGTGACAAATGGCCTACGTCAAACTTAACTCGCCATCTCACCTCGCCTTTTTTGCTCGCGGAGAAGCTCTGCAGACCTCCAGACTGGACGGTTCGAGGGATCCGTTCTGCCAGACGAAACAACTGCCGTGAGTCACGGCCTCCGGATCGTGTGGCTGCCTGCGTCTGTGGCATACTGGAACGAGAAGACGGTTTACTCGGTCATAATTAATTTGTGCTTCATACATTAATTATTATGTTCCCAGCTTTACGTATATCTTAGGACACATACCATATTTCTCGAAAACAGATGAATTGAAATCGAAGCCGCCTAAAATTTTACGGATTTGACGTATGGACGTCCTACGAAAAAAATGTGATTCAGATAATTTGAATTACTACCCACGAAGAGTAATCTCCAGGACATTTGCTGTAATTTTGATAATGTTAACATAAAAGATTTGTTTGCCAACTTTTGACGATTTTCAATGAAATCTAACTTATATAAACGCCAAAAGATGTGAAACCTAACATTCTGGTGAATATTGAAATCAACGGAAATAATGTTTCTTTCCAACTTAATCAAACCAGAAATTCAATTATTTGATCTGCAATTTAACTACCTATAATTAATCATTGCTGACCATTCTAAAACCATGCATTCGTCTAATAATAATTATATAATAATAATAATAATAATATATACATAATAATGAAAAAAGCAAACTTTTCTGTGATAATATATGCTAATAAGAGAAATGTTATCAAAATCAAAGAATTAACTTCGTCATATTATATTAAATTTAGATCATTATAAACATTATTTACTATTACGATTCTTGTTAGTTATTACTAAGATTATTAACAAGACAAACCAAACATAAAATGTCAATAACAAGAATAACCGAATTAAAAATATTAAATACTACTAAATTAAATTAAAACAAAATGAATTCTTGTGTAGGCAATGCCTCGTATGAGGCCCAGTGTGCTTTGGCCGCCTCCGCGCAGCTTTCCCCGCTGACGAAGGGCCTAAGGCGGCGCCGGGCTCAGCGCGGCTCAGCGGCACCGGGAAATTGTCACCTCCCGCAGATCGTTGCGCCGGCCCCTCCCGCCCGTCCTCACCACCCCGTCCACCCACCCACCCGTCCACCCCGCCCGTCCCGTGCACCCCGCCCACCTCGTCCCACCCCGCCCCACCCCGTCCACCCCGCCTGCTCCGCCCAGGCAAATCACGAACCTCCCCCGCCCCGCCCCACGCCCTACCCGCCTCTCCCCACCCGCCTCATCCAGGCAAATCTCGCGCCCGCCCCGCCCTATCTTCATTACGCCCCGCTCCAACCCCACGCCTTCCCCGCGCCAACCCCACCCCACTTTTCCTCACCCCGCCCCCGCCCCGTGCCTTTCCCGCGCCTTCTTCATGCCTTTCCCGTGCGTTCCCTGCACCCACCCCACCCCGCCTGGGCCCCGCTCACACACCATGCCTTCCCTATCCCTTCTCCACGCCTACCCCGCACCAACCCCGCGCCCTCCCCGAGACTACACGCCCCGTCCCAACCCATACGCGCCCGCCCCACACTGCGCCTGCCCTCGCCCCGTCCTCTCCATCACTGACCGCCCAACTCCATCTCCTGCCCGTCCCTCCATCCCTCAACACCCAACGCCATCTCCTGCCCGTCCTCCCCCTCACCACCCTCAGTCCTCCGCTCCCCGCCCGCCCCATTACCATCCCTTTCTCGCTCCGCCCCGCCCCACCTCAGTTCCACGCCAAACCCCGCGCCCACCTCGCCATCGCACTTCCTCTGGCCCACACCTCCCCGCCTCGCCACGCCCCACTCCGCCCTAGCCGCTGCCTCCGTCGCCCCGAGCGACGCCCTCGTTTTCTGCACATCACGCAAAGCTCCTTACGTAATTCGCGAGGGGCATCCTGAGGAGCTGCCTCCGCCGCCTGCTGCTGCTGCTGCAATTACTCTTTGCGGATTTTTCACGCCTTGGAGAAATTGCGAGAGCACAAAATAGCTCATCCTCACCATTTCAAATTAGCTGCGCTTACTTTCTTTCAAGAGGGGATGCGAGAGGGGAAAAGTGAATCGGTTGAAAATGTTTCCAACATATGGTCGGGGAAAAATCACGCTCAGAAATTGTACATTCGTCAACTATCAATAATTTTCAAAAAGCATTAATTGTTTATTTAAAAATAGAGTTACAAGATAGGCTGACAATATTTCTAGTTCAGGAAACTGAAAGATATTGTTTTGATGTTGGTGTTTTAAGACCAATAAGATTTACTCTTATGTCTACACTTTGTCACCTTCTTTTCGAAATATTCCATGAAAAAGACATTGCTATTGTGAAACTCTATTCAGTAAATTGTTCAATGCACTTAGTCTTCCCGACCGATAATTGTGCCAGGGTCTTCAGGAGAACATTCTAATAAGAAAACACGAACAGAGATGCTTGAATATTTCCCCTGTAAACTCGTAATTTCTCAGTCGTTAATTTTTTGAAAACGTGGATGCAATTGGGAAACAGGTCATCACAAAAATACTTACTCAATTGAACGAGTCTGCAAATGGGAATGCCGCAGAAAACAGTAACCAGACAGCAATTCCACTCTTCGTGGCGAAATAACGGAGCAATTTAGTTCCAGTGTCAGTTGCGGAGCGTGTGTCTGACAGCGAAAATGCCCAATGACCACAAATGACAAAAATGAATAAGATGTTGTGAAGTAGTCTCATTTGTATCAGAAAGGTATGTGTCCGATTTCATGGAAGGTGGATGCGTTTATAAGTGGGAGCAGGAATAATTCATCATTAGATGCGAAACGTATAAATAATATTTCGTAATTACACGGCAGGTACAAACGACACATTCTGGTATGTAAAAGATATTTTCGAAGTTTTTTTTCTGGGAACAAAGCAAATGATATGAAAATAACATATTTTAGTTACGGTCACAATTATTGAAGTCCTTGGAGAGTGGGACGAGGCAATTTTTTCACGATGTAAAACGAACGTGTGTCATCTTTAAAACATATGCATAAGAAAATAGAGCTATTATACAGGTGGATTATTATTCCTCAATTAAATCAAGACTTAAAAATATTACTGGGTTCAAAGAAATTTAAGAACAATATTTGAAAAGGTGCCTTTGATTAAACCGTGTTGTAATAAATAAGATATCATTTTTCCTTATCGATCTCACTTCCAAAGAAGAGAAAGTATGGTAATCGTGCTCTAGAAAAGGACGAATTTTCGACAGAAAAACTCTTATTGCTGGATCTTGGTAATGAACAGTTGGATAAATCTTGTTTCTTTACATATTAAGTTACTTCCTCTCACACGCTGTGTAGCCACATTCTACGTTTTGTGGGCCCTTTAACAGAAAAATCGATTGACAGCAAAACGTCTGACAGTCCATCTGTGGTTTAAACTAGCTCTTAATACTTCATTTTCTCGAAAATGAATCCAAACTTTTTTATTCAACTTTGTCCTCGGATAAATTAAAGTGCGATAAAGAGAATGGAGCAGGTCTAAGATTCGTTGAACTCTCTTAATTTTCGAAAATCGAAAATTTATAAATAATGCGAGAAAGTGTGTGAGGTTGTGGCGTAACTAGTTTAAAACAATTAACATGATAGGTGCAAACTTAAGCTATTCACGATGCACATCCTGTTGGTGCTTCTGTACTATAACTATTCTCCTCCACCCTCTGCGCTTGTAGTTGTAACGGCGGGTGGGAATTCCGGTGATTAGAGCAGGAAAGACAAATTACACGAGCGCCGCTTCCACTTTCTTCAAGTGCGCTGTACACGCACTGCGCCAGCAGAGGCGGCGGCGGTGGAAGAGGGAGGGGGAAGGTGGCGGCGGGGGCGGAGAAGACGCAGGCGGTGGCCGGGCCCCGGGGATCGAGGACCGGTGGGCGGTGGCGGCGGGTAGCGGTACCGCGGGCGGTGGGCGAATGGGCGGGTGGGCGCGGGTGCAGTCTCTTTCGTAACGCCGCTTGCCCGTCCGCGGGCGATTCCGCCCCGCCGCCCCCGCCCCCCGTCCCCGCTCCCGCTCCGCCCTCACACTATTCCCCGCGCAGACCTCCGCAATCGTTGCTACCGGCGTCCCTGCTGCTCTCTTGGAAACTTCCACATTGCTACAAGTATTCGGGTCTGTTTATAATTTTTTCTGACGTTTCTTCTCCTCTTCTTTTTCTGACTGTATCACTCATTCATGATTGTTTTACCGTTCTTCCTTTCCTTTCCTTCTTTGCACTTTACTAACCTTCGTCTTTTTCTTCCTTCCATCCGTTGCCTCTTTGACCTAACGTTCCCGCTTTCTCTCTATATCATGTTTTATTCATGAATCACCTTCCTGTCACTTCTCGCCTCACCACACATTTTGTTTCGTTTTCCTCTTTCTCCCTATTTTATTTCATTTACGTTTCCTACCCTCTATGTTCTCACATGATTTCATTCTCTTCTCACATATTTTAGTTACCTTCCTTTGAATCTTTTTAGGCTCCCTCCTTGTTTTCATTTTTGTTTGTATCTCACTATACGAACTTTCTTTGTGTATATTTAACTAAGCATTCTATTCATTCGCGACATTGGACCCTTCTCTTTCTTAACTTAATTTTTGGGTCATTAATTTTGGTATGTTTTGAAACTTTTTTTCTATTCTAAATTAACTTCAGTCGCCTTCATTCTGCTAATAACCCTCTTGGTTGTTTTTCGAATCTTCTCCCCGGCTGGGCTTTCTTCGTGTTCGCTTCTCGTGCCCCTTTTTTTGGCCCTTCAATTCGTCTCGTGGGCGCGCACCTGCGTGCGGTGTTTGGGCACGGAGTCCTTTCCTTTCACGGGCGCCCGGGGCGCTGGCGTTTCCGCTGGCGGCGGCGGCGGCGGCGGCGGCGGCGGCGGCGGCGGCGGCGGCGAAACGAGAGCGATCGCCCGTGGAAGGGGCGGCGAGGGGCAAAAAGGCGAGTGGGCGGCGCGGCGCGGCGCGGGGCGGGGTGGCGCGGCGAGATTGCCGTGTGACGCAGCACATCGCACGCGTCCGCCGGGCTCCAATGGGGGACGAAACGACGCAATGTTGGGGTTGCGTTGACGGAGGACGACGCTCTGCTCCGTTCACTGGCCACGCGGAAACGCATGTTGGCCGGAAGTGCAGAAATTTGAAGAGAAGAAATGTGCAATTAAGGCCTGTCTTTTGTGGTTTTGGGGATTTCCACGTGCAATGAAATGCTTCGAGCTTCTATTCGAAAAACAAGAGGGTTATTAGCAGAATGAATGCAAAAGGTGCTTTGAGCTTCTATACATGCAACGGAAAAAAAATATGGCCTTTCTCAAAATGTTCGCTGAATTTGTTTGAACTATAAGTAATTTATGCTATTAATCACATTTGTAGAAAGTATGTAATTACTTAATTGGACACCCAGTGTACAAAAACACATAACCTTTAATACTCGCGGCTAGGCTGAGAGAATTTGGTATGATGGTATACGGTGAAAGTTGATCATTAATAAAAAATCCTTTTTAGAATACTTATTTTTAATTCCAAGAATTGGTTAAATAAAAAACTTTGATATTATAAAACTATTAGATACAAAATTAAAATTACAACTCAAATATTCATTAAAAAACAGTTTTTGATTCCTTCACTTAGGCAGGCCACGTCTGTTTCCACTCCCTTGCTCCTAAACACGTAGAAGCTTCATTAGGTTCTTGATAGAACAAAATATATTGCTCAGTGAGCCGTTAACATTATTAACGACTCGAAAGATGAGTCCTGACATGCGGTACAAAAAGTGCCAGCGTGCGTATTGTTCTTGCCCCGTTCTTGAACCAGTTGGGAGGAAAGTCCGGGAGGGCGTAAAGGTTGGCTGCTGGTGAGAGGACGAGGAAGGCTGAAACGTGAGGTTTCGCCGCCGCTTGGGCCTCTCGACGCTTCCTCCTTCTCTTCTCTCTCTCCTCCTTCTCTTCTCTCTCCTCCTTCTTCTTCTCTCTCCTCCTTCTTTTCTCTCTCCTCCTTCTCTTCTCTCTCCTCCTTCTCTTCTCTCTCCTCCTTCTTTTCTCTCTCCTCCTTCTCTCTCCTCCTTCTTCTCTTCTTTCTCCTCCTTCTCTTCTCTCTCCTCCTTCTCTTTCCTCTCTACTTCTCCTTTTCCTCTTCCATCTCCTTTTCCTCTTCCATCTCCTTTTCCTCTTCCTTCTCATTTTCCTCTTCCTTCTCCTTTTCCTCTTCCTTCTCTTTTTCCTCTTCTTTCTCCTTTTATTCTTCCTTCTCCTTTCTTCTTCCTTCTCCTTTTCCTCTTCCTTCTCCATTCCCTCTTTCTTCTCTTTTTCCTCTTCTTCTTTTCCTCTTTCTTCTCCGTTTCCTCTTCTTCTTTTCCTCTTTCTTCTCCGTTTCCTCTTCTTCTTTACCTCTTTCTTCTCCGTTTTCTCTTCTCCGTTTCCGCTTCTCCTTTTCCTCTTTCTTCTCCGTTTCCTCTTCTCCTTTTCCTCTTTCTTCTCCGTTTCCTCTTCCTTCTCTTTTCTCTCTTCCTTCTTTTCCTCTTCCTTTTCTTTTTCCCCTTCTTTCTTTTATTTCTTCTTGTCCTCCTCTTACTTCTGCTTCTATTTGTTTTTCTTCGTTTTCTCATCCTCTTTTTTGTCCTCTTCGTTTTCGCCCTAATCCACTTCTGTTACATCCTTTACGAAACGTTGATGACAAAATACTGATAAACGATTCTAGTTATTCCTGCGCTGTTGTGACTTAATTTATATTATTACATGGGGTAGAGGTGGTTTCCTTTTGGCTTTCACGCAACAATCGCAAGGTGAAAACAACTATTCTCTACGCGAAATTCAGTCCCTCAACCCAGGCGAATATCGGTTGCCGCAGCCGTTCGCGCTGATCAGGCCGGCATCGGCGCTGCACCCAAGGGCTAATTAGCCGGAACATTCCTGCACGATCCGCCGGGCGGTGAGGCGCGGCTCACGGCGAGACGCGACGGGAGCCCACGGAAAACAAACAACCGTCAGGCGAGCCGATTGGCGCGACGGGGAACCTCCTTGCGACAAAAGAAGGCCGCCCAAACGAAGATCGCGTGCGCGCACACAATCGACCTATTGTTTCGTCGATTGTCCTGGAGCGAGAAAGAGGCTTTCGCTGCGGCTACTGAATGATAAATGTGAAACCTCGTGATTTCATTAGGGAGTGTTTTATTTGTAGGTTACAAATAAATAAACATTTGCTCTTATGTGTGTTTGGAGACTCATCTTTTATATTATTTAGTAGTGCGTGCTATTACATAAGACACACACTTCATTCAATTCAACGAAGTCAAATATACCCCCATTAAAATACGCGCATGGCGCGCATGGTGACAATGGAACTTTATGAATTTCTTCTGAATATTCATACTAATTGGTCATGGAATTTGAATCCCAATTCATTTATTTTTGGAAATGTTGAGTCCTGTATCTTTCTCGACCTGTGCATTCCTATTTGTATTTAAAAAAAGAAGGATCATAACTATTGAGTAATAAACTTATCTCACACTTTCTATAAGAACCGAAGGGAACTTACGCTCATTTATTCCCATACCTTGAAATAATCGAGATCTACGCAATGAATAATTGAAAATAAAATATGGGAAGGTTAAGGATATAATATTAGGAAGATCCATTTATTTCGTTTTTGAAGATTGATGTTCACTTCAACTGATTACTTATTTTCAAGGCAAGTCATTTACTCGCGGGAATGTTTTATTCAATTCATTCATGTACTAATTTTAAAAAATTAAATAAAAATTAAATAATTTTTATAGCTAGTACGTTATATACGAATAAGTCCATTTGTTTAGTATTGGCATTATGCTGTAATTTAACTAAATATCCTGTAATTTAACTAAACGTTTGATAGGGATGCAAATGACCAAATTTCTGAATTTATATTTCCTGTTTTGCATGTCATGTTCTTATTAGTCTGATTACAATATTGTGTTTGTTCAGAAAACCTACGTAAAAGATGTTGGGGATATTTAATTACCTACATCCAGCTTGACACTATGAAACATTTATTACAAAATAAATAATTATTATTCTCTGTTATTATTGTTCCCCAACCCATGGCTGAGGTTTTGGTGAGGGATGATCAAAGTGCTTATGATAATTATAACGGGATATAAAACGGTGGAGAAATGAGAGCTAAGACAAGGGAGAGACAGTGGAATCCTGCCGGAATCCAGCGACAGAAGAAAGCTGCCGCTGAGTCGCTTTGCCCCCACACATCATAAAGACATTCTCTAAGAGATTTAAAATCCAATAAATTGAAATGGAAACGTAGTGACATGTTTCCTCTTCAATGGATTGTTCCCATAATGAACACGGACAAAGGAAAGCGTAAATACCGCAGCTTCAGACCTTTCTTTGGTGTGCCAGTTGTTGCCTACTATCGCCTCGGCGCACATCTGACCAGATGTCAAAATGGTGGCCAAACCTCAAAAATAAAAGTTAATTTTGGGAGCTTCTGGCCATCCTATTTGAAAGAGCATGTTTCGTACATCTGTTCTGAAAGTATGAAGCCTCATCCCTGTCCCTGCTGGACGTAGTGGATGCTTAAAATTGGAATACCTGGTCTTCACTGTTGTGGCGTCAAAGGTGATAGTAGGCTGTGGTTTGTAAAATTTATAAAAACGTGCTCTGAAATAATTTTTACTATATTTGTCAATCATTGATGTCCCTATTGGCGGGAAGTACAACAAAAACTATGTTAAATTAATGTAGATTACAATAATGTAAATTCAAAGTAATAAGGTATAAAATATAACTAGCATAAAAGTTAAATATAACACCTAAAAATTTTTAGAGAAATTTAGTTTATATAATATTCATTTAACTAAAGAAAAAGTTGGCTGTGTGTCGCTACAGATTCATGTTTTATGAACAAATTCCTATGAGCGTGTGTAGCTATATATTAATATAAAATCAGGATATGTATTAATATTAATATAATTTAAATTAGCGACCTCGAAAACCCCATGTAGAACTTGGTAATACAATTCGATGCCATTTGAGGTTTTGGCCACGTTTTCGCCATCTGGTCACACCGTGCGGGGCAAGCGTTGGGTGCGGGCCGCGTTGGGGGAGAAAGGGAGACGGGGAAAGCGCGCGCCCGGAGCCCTGGGGCGCAGGGCGGCGGCGGCGGCGGCGGCGGCGGCGGCGGCGAGGAAATTCGCGGCGGTCGAAGCGAGATGGAGTGCAGCGCGGGATGTGATTCGCAGGTGAAGTTGGCGAATGGAGTGCGGATAGTTAGATTAGCGCTGACTTCGATGCGGCGTCACTCGGACTGCCAAAATCATTTGCATGACTCTGACCGGGGAAGTCTTCGACGTCACTTAGCACTGGCGGCAGGAGTTGCTGATTCGGGAGGTGAAGAGAATGATAGAATAGCGGAGAAGGAAAGGAAAAGAAAGAGACGATGGCATGTTGGATGTGTGAAACTGCAACAAAGCGGAATAGAATGCGGACAAGAATTATAAAAGAATGAGATTGAAAGAGAAGAGGCACAAGCGCCGGAAGGAGGAAACGAGCAGACGATTGAAGAAGAATGAAAGTAAGTAGGGCAAAAAATGAAATACGGATACAGAAAGGAGCGCAATGTTATCGGCGGAAGTGGTGAAAGGGGCGGGGCGAGATGCCGAGGCAGCTAACAAGGCACGTACGACTCTTACGTCGTGGCGATGACCCGGGGAGGGCACCGGCGATAGCAACGCGACATGAGCGGTACTCGTCCGCGCGCCGCGCGGACAGCAACGGCTCAACTCCTTGAAGGGGAGGAAGACGAAAGAGGAGGAAGAGGAGGAGGAGAGAAGAAGAAGGAGAAGAAGAAGAAGAAGAAGAAGAAGAAGAGGAGGAGGAGGAGATCCGGCGCCGACCTACACGTAGGTTTACGGGAATTCCCCAAACAATTATCTCCCACCAGGGGGCCCCCTCTCTGGGGTCGAGACAAGCTCTAAGCTCCCGACTGAACTCCCGACAAGGTTGGTGTAGTGCATGTTAGTGTAAGTGTGTGTATAAGAGGAGGGGATAGGACTAGAAATAGGAAGGAACGATCGCGCGCGGTCCGTGGTCCGTTTGGTAGGGTATTGCCCCAGTATTCGCCTGGTGTGATCGGGGAGACCATGGAAAACTACCAATCAGAGCAGCCGGCCGCTAGAATTCTTTACCAGGACAGCGGCTGAATTCGACCTAGCTATGTAGCTAGTGTCGAAAATCCGCCACCTACGGGACTCGAACCCTAGAACCTCCCGGTCATAAATACTGCAGTGACACTAACTCATGTCCCCCCAAGCCGGTTTTACATGTGCTGAATATTTCAATATCAATGGGCAGCCCAATGATTGGCCATGACCAGGGGTCCCTGAAGGAGAATTTGATTTGATTGTTTCGTGATCCCGGGCGCGTCAACTACAGAGGTCATTAGTCCCGTATGTGTAGTGCGTGTTTTTTCATCGGTAGGTGGCGGTGATCTTTTCCCCGCTGGATGGCGAGATCCGGCGCCGACCTACTGTCGACTAGCGGGGTTACCCTCAACCAGGTATCTCCCACCAGAGGGCACCGCCCCAGCCGGGACATGCTCTAAGCTCCTGACTGGCCTCCCGGCATGTGTGGTTGTGTAGTGCATGGTAGTGTGTGTGTGTGTGTGTGTGTGTGTGTGTGTGTAAGGGGTGAGGATGGGACAAGGAAGAGGAAGGAAAGATCGCGCGTGGTCCGTGGCCCGTTTGTTAGGGTACTGCTCCGGCATTCGCCTGGTGTTGATCGGAAAAAACACGGAAAACTACCGATCAAGCCGGACGCAAGAATTCTCATTCAGTCGGGGACTGAATTCGACCTAGCCGGAAGGAGGAGGAGGAGGAGGAGGAGGAGGAGGAAGAGGAGGCGAGGGGGGGTGACACGGAAGCCCGGGCTGATCGCCCGCGATCGGCGCCCGATGGCCGCGACGTGAGTGGGCGGGGCGCGCGCGCACAAAATGGCGGTTGTCGCTTCCGAGGGCGGCGTCCGCCTCGTAAGTCCAGGCCTGCGCCCGCGGCCGGCGCTTCCTCGACGCGTCACGTGCTCTCCGCTGCAGCGCGGTTGGGTAGGTGCGCGCTCCGTTACGGTTCATCGGTTGCCCGCAACGACTCTGCGTGAACGCGCAAGTTACATTCGATGTTTTGTTGCGAACGTTCTCGTGAATTGCATACCTTCTACTTTACCCTGTTAATTTATGACGTGTTAAATAATGTCACTAAAATTCTTTATTCATTAATTATTGCCGAAGCTACAAGACCATTTTGCTCACGTGGAGTACGTTGCACTGAACGACATTTTAAATTGTAATTAGAATTTGCAAGTATAGGAATCCACGGATCCGATTAATTATCGTCTCATTAGGTGTTCAGGAAGTCTTCACAGCTCGCGCGAAGTGCTCGCTGCTCTGATTAAATACTTTCTACTAGTTTGCAGGCTAGACAACGATCTGACGAAGCAAATAAAAACAGAATAGTTCAATCACTAGGCGACAGTTGGCTGATAAATATAATACACAATACACAAGACGAAAGAACATACTCCTTCGTAAATCCGACCAGAAAATGATATTAGCATGTTCGTACCTGTTCTCAACTCGTACCTCTCTCAAGATTAACGTTCGTTACTCGCTCGTACCTCTCTCAAGATTAAAACATCCCCTCAAGGTGACCAAACATGACTCGGATCACAACATAGCTTCTGCAGCACTTCCGCTGATCCGTGTTTGGCCTTCCATTCTATAGCCCGGATCTCGATCCTAGCAATTTCCATCTTCAAGACAAATATTTATCCCACATTTTTTACAAATATCTCAATTCGGATGGGTATTATGTAAAAAAATAGTGTGATATGTTCTGAACCTGCTACAGTAAAGGTACAACACTGTAAAGGTACACCAGCAAATTTCCAGCATATTTAGTAGCGCGGGAACCAGCCACTAGGAAAGTTTCCAAGCAACAAAATGTGCTGGTGAACTTCAAATTCAAGACCATTTTGTCTAAATTTACAAAGTTATATTGTATTTAACTAGAATAATTCAATTATCATGGAATATATTTTGCATTAGTCTCAATTTTCCACTTAAAATTAACGATTTTCAAGCAAATGATGGACTGTACAAACAAGATTGTTACTAACTGTATATTTTGTTTTTGTTGACAACCTAGGAAAAAGTACTTCCTGGATGTGCCTCGTACTTGTTGAAAGGTGACGTGGGTGTGATCCCTACCGGACAGTTAGCTTCCTGAGTGGCCAGATTACCTGACACCTCGGACACAAGCTCATCCATAGTGAAACTCGACATGGTACATTCACTGACACCTGCTTGATTCTGAGTTCTGACAGTTCCTCCCCTCTCCATAAGGCACGAAAAGAAAGTGGTTACTTCGTAATTGACTTGTTCCGCTTCCCCAATTCTCTGGGAGATTGCCACCTGTACTTCTACCGTGTACTGGAAAGTAATCCTTCCTCGGGCAAGTGACAAGAGCACGTGGTTAGTAGTACATCGCAATGGATGTGTGTTACACAACCAGTGCTGCAATTCACTATTTTTTTGACGGAGACTTTTTAACGAAGGGATTTTTCTTTTCATTTTGCATGAAAGGTGCGTTTATTCCAGGGGATGTCTAGGATTAAATTTCACATCCACTGATGCGGAACAAACTTCCTGTACGCCAAGTAATGACTTTTATAACCTTGTGCATTTCGTAGAGTGTAACTCGAATGACTATAAATACAAAACCTGAA
Organism: Acheta domesticus; assembly: GCA_031308135.1. Taxonomy (NCBI): domain Eukaryota; kingdom Metazoa; phylum Arthropoda; class Insecta; order Orthoptera; family Gryllidae; genus Acheta; species Acheta domesticus. The sequence goes on along the minus strand of JAHLJT010009355.1, from coordinate 54,230,730 downwards.
AGTTACAAAAACAAAAAATGCTCCTTATGTGAATTTGCAGACCAATGTACTCACAGAACTCGTATAATTTTGCCTCATTATTTTCGATTTGTCGTTTTGCTGTTTTGCTTAATACATTCACACACTCATCAGTCAGAACTGTCACTAGATAGGAGTCATTTAATAGCTATAAAAGCATTTGTCCTTCGTTCGTATAGCGAAAACCCACAGATATTCTACTTGTGGATTCTCTTGAAAAGATAGGTAATCGATACAGATTCGAACAATAAATAATCTCTCGTGGCTCAAATATCAGACTCCTAGGATGCTGATCAACTGCTTCGCATAAACGGCTCTAAATGCAGCGCTTAACATGAGTAGAATTACTTCATAAATTACCGAAAAAAAGAACCTTACGGCCTGCAGTCATTTTGGGTTGTAAAATTCCACATGGGGCGGTCAGTAGCACACTCGTTTCGCCAAACGCTACCGCCAGCTCCGACCGGTTCCTGCTACCTTTCTCGTCCTTTCCCTGATCTGCATAACTGCGTTCGCCTTCCTTTCGCACCCGTCTTCGCAGGCAACGCATGCGATGTGTGGCCTTCGCGGCGCGGCTCACAGGGCTTCGAAAGTGCTTTCGAGGTGGACACGGGGGCAAGGCAACGCAATTGACCCTGGAGGCGGGCATTGCTTGCTTGAGGCAGAAACCCGCTGATGATACTGACACCTATAGAATAGCTGGAGGTCAATAGGAAGGTGATGGTTCATGACGAGCGAACAAATGAATTCGGACTGAGTGCTAAAGCACACCTCTCGATGGACGTAATGGATTTCGTAAATAATCCTTTCTTACTGATCGTGTTTCTGTTACAATGCTCAACGTTTGTTTCTTTGAGTATTATTGAATTGACCTCGAAGGATAATTGATCATTATATCTACAGCACAGCTGCTAGGTTGCTTGGTACCCTCTCACAAAATTCTCTTTAATATGGAGTTAGTAAGGGAATTACAGTGCCACACTTTACGACGATGCTGAAGAATTATGGGCCATATACTACAAGCAAGACGTCATTTAACAATTAAAGTATAAAAACCGTATCGATTTCAATATGAACATTGAGTTGAAGTAGGACAGATGCTTTTATGCTACAGAGAATTCTTCAATCAAGTATACCGTTTTTCTGTGACTATTCATAACGTACGGTAGATGTTAGCTTAAAAGTACTACAAGAATTAAAAATAATGAATATTATGAGTTTATTTACATGTATCTATTTATTTATAATTAGCGACTCAGTAAAGGAAGGCATGAAAAGTCACGTTCGCAATGTATTTTCAATAAAGAAGACAAATGGAATTATAACTATTTATGATATTACTCACCTGATTAACTTCCTGTATTTGTTCCTTCATTTCACCTCCAGTGTTTTACGTTCAATTGAAATGATTCATCGTTCATAATTGATATCAGTGAAATGAGTAAATGTTTACTTAGCGCGGTATTCATTATGTTTTCTTTCATAGATTTGATGAAAGAACGGGAATTATCTTTTGCACCACAAACAAACCATTCATAATTACGACAAGCCGAGGTCACGAAACGTACTGCCTTACCATAACGAACTAGTGAAAGCCCGTAATGTGCGAATAATTTGCTGCCACCAACATAATTTATTAAAAGCCATATTGTAAACCACAATATTCGTGAACGCCAGGTGCAGTGCCATTGAAAACCCCATCCGACCACGCCTCTCGCCGCCTTTCCGTAACGAGAGGCGCATTATGCGCCGTCGCACCCGCCATTATCTCCGATCGATGAATGGGACGAAGAAATGGAAATTGAAAACCGTTTTTAAAACGCTTGCGTAACGGGCAATCTTCCATAATGAGTCAATCGTGTAACAGGTCGCGGCGTACCCAGGTGGCCGGGCTGGTTGGGCTGGTTCCTACATCCGCCCCGCTGCCCCACCGACTCGCGGTAGCACCGCCAGCGCGCCGCCGCAGCGTCGCGTGCCAGGGTGCGCGGTACTCGCCTCTTCCGCGTCGCGTGGGCATGAATTGATGTATTTGGCATATTAGGATTGGATTAACATTCCGTCACTTGCGCGGCGATTCGTAACATGAGTACTCGACCGTTGGACTCCGTCCAACGCTCCCGTTAGGAAATTTTCTTTTTACTAATATCATCAATACACTTTTCTGTGCTTATATTACACGAATTTCGTATAGTGTATAAACCATATTTCAATGCAACAAACGCCCTTAGTTTTTGTGATATTTATTACGAAACTACTTCTATATAAACTACAGTTTAAAAGTGGGTGATATTTTTAACTATTTGAGTATGGTGTATATAAGCAAATAGATAAAAATTCTATATTATTAAAATGTCAAATATCGAAAATTTTGAAAGAGGTGCTTTTGTTTACATGCGAATTCAAATCATTAAAACTCATTGTTTGCAAAAAATTCGGAAAAAGGCGACGGCTTCAATTAAGAAATTTTTCGAGGATGATCACAAGCGGCAAATAAATGTAATATAATTACCCGTTCGTTTATAATCTACAGGAAACGAAGATGTAATTAATCACATGAAGATTGCCATTTCACGCAGGGCTTCACGTACAAACATTCCCTCTAATAGTTCCCTTTCAGTAGCGTGACCTCAACATCATCTTGAAGCGTGCATGTACACACATTCCCACATGCCGCGATTTCGCAAACTTGTTAGCGCATTGCGCCGTGCGTGAGGGCGCTAGGGGCGCGGGGCGCGGGGCGCGGGACGCGGGGCGCGGGCGCGGGGCGCGGGGCGCGGGGCGCGGGGCGCGGGGCGCGGGGCGCGAGGCGCGGGGCGCGGGGCGCGGGGCGCGGGGCGCGGGGCGCGGGGCGCGGGGCGCGGGGCGCGGGGCGCGGGGCGCGGGGCGCGGGGCGCGGGGCGCGGGGCGCGGGGCGCGGGGCGCGGGGCGCGGGGCGCGGGGCGAGGCGAGGCGAGGCGCGCAAACAGCGCTCCGGAGCCCTCTGACGAAATTGGATTGCGGGAGGCCTCGCAACGGCATTAATAAGTCGCGAGCGAACACCACCCAACCCCGCCCACCCTGTCCCGAACTGCTTGCCAACGCCTCACTTCGCCAGACGCCCTGCGTCACCTGGCACCCGTCTCATCCGAGGTCCCACTTCACCCGTGGTCCCGCTTCACCCGTCGCCCCGCTTCACCCGTCACCCTTCTTCACCCGTCGCCCCGCTTCACCCGTCGCCCGCTTCACCCGTCACCCCGCTTCACCCGTCGCCCCGCTTCACCTGTCGCCCGCTTCACCCGTCGCCCCGCTTCACCCGTCGCCCCGTTTCACACTTCGCCCCGCTTTACCCGTCACCCCGCTTCACCTGTCGCCCCGTGTGTCCCCGCGCCTGGCCTCACCTATCTCCGCGCCTCACCCGTCACGTCACCTCACCCGTCGCCCCTTCTGATCCGTCGCCCCGTTTCAACAGGCACCACGCCTCACCTTTTGCCCCGCTTCACGCGTCACCCAGTCTCACCCGTAGCCCCGCCTTTCTCATCGCCCCTTCCCGTCCACCTCCCTTCGCTTCTTCCGCTCTCACCTTTGTGACGATCCGCTTCACTCGTCATCACGGCCGGGTAGTCCCCGCCTCGCTCTGCCTTTCCCGTCGGCCCGTTCCGGCCTCTCCGTCCGTGCCCCGCTCATCACTGCCTCTCTCAGTCTTTTGGTGTGCCCCACCTCACACTCAGCATTTCGTCCACCCATCCCTTCTCGCCCCGACTTTCCACGTACTGCCTTTCTCTCTCCGCCCTGTTTCTCCCTTCCTCCTGTTTTCCTTTTCTTTGCTACGTGCACCTCTTTTTACCCGGCCCCGCAGTCTCTTTTCCATTCCTCCCCCCCCCCATCCTTCGGAGCCCGCCCATTCCGCCCCGCCTCGCCCATCCCCGCCTCGCTCAGTCTCCCCATCCCCCTCTTGGCTCTTCCCCACATCACACGCCACATTCCGTCTACCCGTCCCTTCACACGCCGGCAATCCACGCACCACCTTTCTTCTTTTCCTCGCTACGCCCAACTCGTTTTACCCCGTCCCGCTCGTCTCTTCTCCACTCCTCCCCCGTCACTACCTGCCCCGCCCACTCCGCTTAATTCATTCCCGCTGCTCCACGCAATGTCACGCAACTCCACGCCCTGCCAGAGCCCCGCCTTGGTCTGCCGTGCCCCGCCCCGAGCCGCCTTCGCCCCGGGCCCTTCTGTCGCTTAACGCGCCGGTTCTGACGGATTTCGGCGCTTCGTGTGCGGGCGCCCCACGTGCAGGCGCGCGTGTTTTCCTCGAGTTCGCTCGTGCGCTGATCAAAGCGTCGGGAGAAACCGCAAGATGAGGGAATCGTGTCTCTTTCGACACACGCTGTGCACACAATCATATTAGGAACACATCCTGCAGTGTACTCGCGCGTACCTTGTGTTGCGCGTTCCTGAAATTACGTTCTTAGCAAAGATAACTGGAACATGAAGTAAACATGCAACATCTGAGGATGTTAACGTATGTTACAGCTTATTATAGTAACATTCCATAATCAAGAAATAAAAATGGAGGATTTTATCATCTCTAATTTAGTTTATATGCAATTGATACTTTTTCAAATAAATTTGTATTTTAATTTGTTGTATAATTTTGTGAGACTCTCATTACGTATTTTGGTGTAATATAGTCTAGAGATGGAGAGCATATTTAAAAATTAAATTCAATGCAACAACATACTAAGAAATGGATTTAAATTATTAAAATATCCTAAAAGAAAATTTAGTTTTTCATTTATACCTATTTTAAATACTTTTTGAGATAGATTAAACAAAAAAATAAGTAAAAAGAGACATTAGAAGACTCGCTGAGAAGTATTACGATGAGATCTTGGCCACAATTGAAATACTCTTTATATAACATGAAACTACTCTTTCAAGGAAGTGTCGTCTCCACCCTGGATACTAACCAATTGCGTAATCATGAATTGATAACAAATGTAATAATCCCACAGAAATAACTGTATTGCACTCAAATAGGTATTTTGTTGGTAATTGATCATGTATACTTACATATCACAGAGATACAGACTTCCTTTTCGTTCACCATAACTGCTGAACGAAAGTTTAGAAGTAGACAGAAAAATTAATTGAGGTAGATGTAGTCAGCTCATAACAGCAACCATTATGAGCAGATTTCATCTAATCAATTAATGTTTACTCATTCATAAACCTGACACCATTTCCGGATAAGTCTGGAACGAAAAGAAAGTAATCCCACTGACACGTCGCGTTGTCGAGTAGTTTTCTAAAATTCACAGCATTAATATGAGCGTCCAAAGGAAAAATTGAAAATTTAATTCCAAATATTTCTAGATTGTCTTCTGAAACATACTAAATAATTGAAGTTCAATTCCTGCAAAAAAAGTACTTGCCAATATACATAAATGTACAGCAAGAAGTAATGTCAATAGAAAGTTTCTGAGTACATTTGAAAACAAAGTGCATTTATAAAGTATTTCAAACCAAAAAGTATGATAAATCTAATTTTTATGATTTTCTTCCTATCGTCCAAACGAATGGATAATTCATTTGTTTTATATAAGGAAGAAATACATTAAGTTCTTGATTCAAGAAGTGAGAGAAGCATATGAGTCATCAAGAGTTCGTTAGAAGATTGGTGCAAAACGAACACGGAAATCATACGAAAACAGAACAAAAAACAGGCAAGAAATAAACTTGAATATTATCGATTTAATACCCACTTATATCATGTCTATAATAAAATAAATTACTGCCATGTCGTCGAGGCGTCATGTGCCCATGCCTCTTGTTTTCCGCCGATTTGGTGTTCCCCTTAGGAGCACGTGCCGCAAGAGATACGTAACACCGGTCAGCGTGCGCGAGTGGGCGCATTTTGCCAGCATCCGGCGCCTGGGGCCAACGTTCGCCGACGCAGCTCAGAGCCGCTCCACGCCGCCACCACCTCCATCCCACCTCTGGCACCCATTCCGGAATCGCCAGCCATGCCGCCACCGCCAGCCATGCCGCCACCGCCAGCCATGCCGCCACCGCTAGCCATGCCGCCACCGCCAGCCATGCCGTCACCGTGAGCCATGCCGCCACCGCAGATATCATCGGCACCCAAGACCCCCTCATCCACCTATGACTCTATCCATGCCGCCACCGTTATCCATGTCCGCCACTGCCACCCATGGCTGCCACTAACCCATAGCTGCTACTACCACCCATGGCCGCCACTACCAACCATGGCGGCGACTGGCACCGATGGCGGCCACTACCACCCATGGCGGCTAGTATCACCCATGGCCGACGCCACCATCCATGGCCGCCACTACCACCCATGGCCGCCAACACCACCCATGGCCGCCAACACCACCCATGGCCGCCAACACCACCCGTAGCCGTCACTCATACCCATGTCTCCGGCTAGGTCGCCAACCATTCAGCCACCGCCACCCACGTCCCAGTCTCCAAATTTGCCACTGCCACCGCCTCCACCACAGCCGCCGGGGGCGCTCCAGGCTGCGCGAAAGGCGCGGGCACAAAGGAACGCCGTCGGGCGCGCGCGTGCGTTATGTAAAAGCAGGAGCCGCAGTTTGCGCGGTCCAGCAGCCGCTCCCCGCGAACTGCGTGCGATCGCATGCAGCGGCGGAACTTTCTCCCAACCGCGGCCGCCGCGCCCGCCCACGCTCCCGCCCCTCCCTCGCCAGGACCACAATGCGCGCACTTGGAGATTCGAGGTTATGTGCGCGTCGTAAAGATCTGAATTGCGGGAGGCGTAGAAAGTGCCCTGGAGCACCCGGGCGGGGGAGGCTTTGTCACTGCCTCCGGCGCAAGGAGATTCGTGAACTTCTCGAGTCCAGTGCCCCACGCCCAGGAAGAAAGTCAGCTCGCCCACTTCGCTGTTATTCATGTCAACTATTGTAAGATTCAATGACAACCTCTTCACTGAAAATCGAAGTGCAAAAATTTGATTTTACTGGGATATGAGTCCGGGGTTTTCTGTTACCCAGATTCTCTACCAACTGAGCTGTGGAATCAAACATTGCACGCGTGGTAATTTAACGATCTTATAAGCGATCTGCAATCTTATAAAACTATTGGCCGTGAAGGGATAGGATTTCGCTCCTCGTCACCCAATGCCAATTGCCTTCACGCCAATTGAACCGTTATACAATCTTTATTCTAATATATTTAATCCATTTTTCAGTCGGCTTCTTGCAACACCAGAAAAACACGGAGGGAAGAAAATGTCTAGTTTGCGGAGAGATAATCTACATTGCTTGATGTATACGCCTGTGTGTTTTGAATATAATCACTACAATTTTTACGCTACATTATGTAACGCATGTACAGTTTAAGAACAAATATTTTCTTTGTGTCCACTGCTCCCTTATTTAATTTTACGTTCCCCAACTAACCCATGACTAGGCCTGCCTCCTATCTCTGTTGTTTCAACGCACACTGTGGAGTGGTGCCCTCTTTACACACTGGTGCAGGAGTGGAAAGTATATATAATTTTATGCCATCCTATTAATGATTACTTTCACAAGAGGAAGGAAGTGAACGAAGGCTTGATTATCGATTAACATGGATATTACGCGCCATTTATCTGTCCCATTTATCTTATGACAATCAATGCGATACTTTGCATAAGGTATTTGGAATATATTGGTATAATCAGAAGTAAAATAAATCAAACTTTTGGATTTCATTACATTAACGTGCGAAATATTATAATACAAAAGTTACAAATAAAGCCTGCGCTATAGATGTTTAAAGTTAAATAATAAACGACATTCAAGATGTTTGGAGACAATTTCGTTTGAATATCTTCATGTCGAAAGAACTGGTTGTGAATATTGGTAGAGGGCGCGACAGGACACATCAGCTCACAGAAGCGACGTTCCAGAGCAGCCATCATTGAATTACCAAGTTGAAAAGTTTTCTGTTCGTCAGGTCTATACCGCCAAACTGATATCTCTTTACAGTACTTGTGCAACAATAAACGAACCAATTGGTTCCAACATGAATGGAATATTGGGCCAGGGACACGTAATAAAGCATTCAGTGCAGAGCTACAATGATCAGCTTATATCCACGAAGCAGAATGTATGAGCTGTCCACGTATCAGCTCATGTCCAAGAAGCAGACGTTTTCAATCTGCCAAGATGAGAAAGGTCAATCTCTGACAACAGTTAAGAGCAGATGGTACCATTAAGTATAAAGTATGTGCACAATCATGGCATCTCATATGAATCCGCATTCTGCAGAGTAGAAAATCAGTAGACTTAATGAATGAGCTCACAGTGCACTACGTCATATGCCAATATGATTAGAATCAGCCGTTTAGCAAACAATGTGTACGTGTACATATTAATTACCAGTAATAAATCATTCAGCCATTTTCAAAGCTTCTGCGAAAAAAGCATCGCCGGATTTCTTTCCCTAGAACATAAATTCCTACCAAAGGAGTGCTCGGCGGAAATCACAAATTTGCGTTACGCCGTCTGTCAGCTCCATTGACCGACTGCCGCGACGCAACCGCGTGAAAGCGCTCACTGCCCAAACAACGAGGCGTCACCGGCGGTGCCTCCCGGTGCCGGAAAAACGTCACTGCCCCCTCGCTGCCCTCACTGCCCCCAGACAGCAGCTCCCGCCGCCGCCGCCCTCGTCCAACGCCACGGCCTCTGTCAATTCTACCGTCTTCGTTTCCTCCTACTACTCCATTTCCGTCGACGCTTCTACCTCCATTAACGCCTGCGCCTTCGTCGAAACCTTCGCCTCCGACAACGACAACGCTTTCGCTTCCGACAATGCCTTCGCCTCCGTCCACCCCTTCGCCTCCGTCAACGTCTACGACAACGCCTCCGCCTCCGACGCCTTCGCCTCCGACAACGTCTTCGCCTCTGACAACGCCTCCGACAACGTCCCTGCCTCCAACTACGCTTTCGCTTCTGACGTCTCCGCCTTCGCCTCCGCCTCCACCTTCGACAACGCCTTTGCCTCCGACAATGCTTCGGCCTCCGACAACACCTTCGCCTCCACCATCTCCACTTCCACCTCCGCCTTCGAGGACACATTGTCGCCAACATATCCGCCTCCGACAAAATCTCCCCCTGCGACGACACCTACACTCACAACGACTTTGCCTCCGACATCTCCCTCTACAACTCCGCCTCCGACAATACCTGCGCCTCCCACCTCTCTACCTCTGCCTCCGACCACTTCTCCGCCTCCGATATCTGCATCTCCAACAATGTCACCGCCTCCGACAACGCCTCCGCCTCCGCCATCTGCACCTCCACCTCCGCCTTCGAAGACACCTTTGTCGCCAACATCTCCGTCTTCGACAACACCTACACACCTACAAAGGCTTTGCCTCCGATATCGCCGCCTCCGACATCTCCCTCTACACCTTCCCCTCCGACAACACCTGCGCCTCCCACCTCTCTTCCTCTGCCTCCACCACTTCCCCGCCTCCGACGTCTCCGTTTCCAACAATGTCTTCGCCTCCTACAACGCCTCCGCCTCTGCCATCTCCGGCTCCGCCTCCGCCATCTTCAACCCCCTACGCCACCTCAAGCTCCGCCTCCGCCATCTTCGGCTCCGCCTACGCCATCTTCGGCACAGCCTCCGCCATCTTCTGCTCCGCCTACGACATTTCCGGCTCTGGCTCCGCCTACGCCATCTCCGGCTCCGCCTCCGCCATCTCCGGCTCCACCTCCGACAACGCCTCCGGCCAGAACCAGCACCAACGCCGCCACCCAGTCCTCCGTCTCTTCTACCGCCCCCGCAGAAGAGTTTCCGGGAAGGCGCGAGTGAAATGCTCCGCTTGCAGGACCGTGGCGCGGCTGCTCTTCCGCCAGCGGCAGAAGCTCGTCGCTCGTCTCCGGCGGCGGCGGGGGCGGCGGCGGGGGCGGCGGCGGGGGCGGCGGCGGGGGCGGCGGCGGGGGCGGCGGCGGGGGCGGCGGCGGGGGCGGCGGCGGGGGCGGCGGCGGGGGCGGCGGCGGGGGCGGCGGCGGGGGCGGCGGCGGGGGCGGCGGCGGGGGCGGCGGCGGGGGCGGCGGCGGGGGCGGCGGCGGGGGCGGCGGCGGGGGCGGCGGCGGGGGCGGCGGCGGGGGCGGCGGCGGGGGCGGCGGCGGGGGCGGCGGCGGGGGCGGCGGCGGGGGCGGCGGCGGGGGCGGCGGCGGGGGCGGCGGCGGGGGCGGCGGCGGGGGCGGCGGCGGGGGCGGCGGCGGGGCGGCGGCGGGGGCGGCGGCGGGGGCGGCGGCGGGGGCGGCGGCGGGGGTGGCGGCGGGGGCGGGGGTGGCGGCGGGGGCGGGGGCGGCGAGGGCGGTGAGAGCGGAGGCGCCGGCGGGCATGGGAGGAACAGGCGACGCTCGCGCGGTGACAGCTGCTCCGCATTGTCCGACAGCTTTAGAGCGCCCCGCCCCCGCGGCGCCCCTCGTCGTCTTGGGAAGGCAGGCGCTTGTTTTCGCGAGGCAGGCGGCGGAAAAAGTGGAGGCGGTAGATTTGATCCGTGAAACAATGACAATACGTTGCGTGACTCTTCAATAAAAGCTTCTTCCCGGATGCTTCAGACGCTAAGGTTGAGCATGCTCCGCTGTACACGTGACGCGTAACGTAGAATACAATTGTATAACTAACGGAAAATTGAAATAATTGTTTTTCAACATGCAAGTACTTCCACTTTATTCCAAATCGTAGTAGAGACTGTGAAGAGAGAAACTAAGTTATCTGGGAACTGGAATGTCACCACTGTTAAACTACCAACACCGAATAAATTACCAATTCCGAAAAAGTACACCAAAAGTTCAAGATTTTGACATTTTTCTTTTTTTCTTGAAATTTCCATTTCATTAAAACATTGTCTGTTGGTGGATGCGATGTCGACCACGATGAGTTACCCAACTGCGAAACTCCGGTCATGGAGTCGGGTCCCCGACATTTCAAGTTATAGGACAAACAAAAGTTGGCAATAAATAAATGTTTGGAAATTATCATTAAAGGATCAATCAATCAATCTCCACTGAATTCAATTCTGTTGCGAAAGAAGATTTAAGCAAAATTACTTTTACTGAGATATTGGATGGAAATGAAAGAAATTAACGAAATGCAGTAGAACGCAAAGAAGCGAATTTACACAGAAATGTCAAACGACCAAAGAAACCACTAACACGTCCGAATAGTCAATCCATACTTCAATTATGTAGTCAACTTCCGAGAAAAACTAATGGTATGTAAGCAGACAGGTTAATCTCAATCTCGAGCGATACAATCCCACCCAGTTGAGTAAACTACTCGAGATTCCTGCAGGCAGGCTGGCAGACAACCGCCGGAATGCACAAAGGGAAAGAACCCGGACCGGCATTCCCTTTGAGAAGCGGCAATATCGAGCCACGCAATTCCCGGCGTTCGCGTCCTCTCGCTCTGGATTCGACGAATTGAGTTCGGATCCGGAGCGGGCGCCGGCGCGGCGTAATGGCACGGCGGACAAAGGGGCGGAGAAAGGAGGGAAAGCGAACGCGAGTCGCGGCGGCTCACCGCCGCATCCACGCCATCGCCTCGCGGCAGCGGGTGCCGCCTCTCAACACTACCCGCCACTCAACAGAACCCGCCACTCAACACAACCCGCTACTCAACACTACCCGCCACTCAACACTACCCGCCACTCAACACTACCCGCCACTCAACACTACCTGCCACTCAACACTACCCGCCACTCAACACTACCCGCCACTCAACACTACCCGCCACTCAACACTACCCGCCACTCAACACTACCCGCCACTCAACACTACCCGCCACTCAACACTACCCGCCACTCAACACTACCCGCCACTCAACACTACCCGCCACTCAACACTACCCGCCACTCAACACTACCCGCCACTCAACACTACCCGCCACTCAACACTACCCGCCACTCAACACTACCCGCCACTCAACACTACCCGCCACTCAACACTACCCGCCACCCATCACAACCCGCCATTCGAGGCATTCAAATCACAGCGGCGTCTATGGTGTAGCGGTTACGAAACGGACAGTTAAACCCAGATTTGCTCTTTCAGACATGATCAAAGCCGTGTTTTTTTAAGGCCGAAAAAATCCTTCGTCGTACGCCTTCCTTCAGACGAGAAGTAACCGACCACACATGTTACTAGATTTACTGCATGTAAAAGTTCCTCAAGCCTAAATGAAGCCTCTGAGCTAAATTCAAATTTGGCACCAACACACTTGCGAGCTCCTCGGTTCTCGGATGAGCAGAAAGTGAGACCCTCTACGACAACAAGACACACGAATACTAAGGACACTGTCAGAGTGAATATTTAATCGGGCATTGGCTCCCGAACGTTTCTTCGGAAGAACTCTGGTCCCCTTACGGTACATACATAAGGACAAACACTCGTACTGCTTCGTACCACTTCGTAACACTTTGTACCTGCGTGAGGTTCGAAGCCCCACCCTTATGACCGAAGGATTATACCGGTTTGCACTCAGTCTCTTTCGTCTCGGTCAGCAGAAGATGGCAGTAGGCATGGGTATGGCGAATAGTGTGTAATGATAGAATATAATCAATAGTTGTAATATTAGGATCTTGCTCCCACTGCAATAAATTTTACTAAGGTTATGATGGAACCCGAAGAAACTGTGTGAGAGTTGATGTTTACTGTAATTGAGAGGCCGTTGATACGGGCCAATTTTACACAGAATTTTCAAGTACGTTGAACTGAACATTGATTGTGATTATGGGTGGAAGAAGCACATCCCAAAGAGAAATGGGGTTGGTGTCTACATTAAATCATAAGGATAAGAACTGTTGTAAGAAATCTATCTTAAGAAAAATTGGATTTTTGCATAGGAATTCATAATTCTTATTCTCTATCTGGTTGAGTTAGCTAGGTCATTTCTTACGATTTAATTATTTTACGCCGGGTAATATTTTGGTCCCAAAGCAAGCGTCCTAAAGCTTGAATGTTCCCAGATATGAAGCAACACGTGAAAGCCTACTTAATTGCTTGAAAATGCCTCGCAATAATAATGATTCGTTACGACGTTGATTTGCAGCAAGATGAAGAGTATACTAAAACGAGCTATGACCTTATCAGCAGTATAAGACTTGACCGTAAAGCAGTTGAAAGTTTGAGCTAGCGACCGCTGTCCATATCACGTATTTACAATGCTTGTCGTTCCAGAGTTCGTCTCCATCCCCGTTGCAGTATCAACTGTACCATAGAGTATTAAGATGGACATCGGTGAACACTCTCGGCAACTCCTAAAAAGTAGAATTGTAGGGCTTGCACATCTGCGAGTCTTTGTACATGTGAAATAGTCCTCTTACATCACATGGCATGGGTTTATCGACACACTATTTCGAGAATAAATGAAGTTATGGGTACCAACTATTTCAGAATTTGCATCGAATACTAATTTTAAGTCGCATGACCACTTCGTCACACAGCACATCATGCAATTTGAAGCAGAATGTTTTGTACACCCTTTGCGTGTCATTGAAGTATGGCACCATCAGCCCTGTCCAATTAGTCACGTGCATAAATCGGGGTCTGTGGCCCAGAGACGGTAGTGAAGATTAATTACTTGGAAGAATGAACTTGCATAATGGTTATGGAGGTGAAGTAGCTTAATGTTAAAGTTCGTACGCTCTAACACAATAAATAACTTTATATCATATTGAAAGTTGTATTGCTCTTTGACCAGAAACATTAACAGAATAAACAGGGAGCGTAACAGTCATACGTACGATCGTACCTGGTTTTGCGAGTCAATAAAATGTATATTTTCTTATTTGTAGCGAGTCCAAGTTTTTGTTTGTCCGCGTAAGAACAGCGTCGTCACGACACTACCCTCCAGGTTACAGCTCCAGATCGCTGAAATAGTATTAGAGCCTATGCTACCTTGGCACGTTCTTATTTTCAATGATTATTTATGTATCTTTGACGTTAAGTAGATGTTTTTGTCCCCAGGACGACTTTCCAACCCGAGGACTTCTGGTCTTTTGCCGCCCTCGAGGCAAAAACATCTACTTAACGCCCTAGATACATAAAGAAGTTTTGAGAGGCTTTTTCATTATGATGAAATTTGTCTATGAAATTTCTAACTTCGAACGGACGTTTTTACTTTTGCATCAATCAACGAATTTCTATTATCTATCAAATTCTCTACTATCAACTTGACAGGGATAGAGCCTGTATCAATTAAATAAACATAAATATTTTATTTACTATATTTATTCCAGAACATGTAACAGAATCGTCAGATATTGAACACCTTATTCAGATAAGAACGAAGCTAATTGAACAAATAATACCTCTTTTAGGTTAAGGAAACAAGTGTCGTAATCATTGCAGCAAGCAACTATTCTGCACAAAGTAGGTTCGGAAAATGGCAAAGTAGGTCAGGTCATGCCCAATGTGGGCCTCGGTGCCATATTGAGTGGAGATGCGCCCGTGTGTTTCCCTATTCTGCTAATACCTGACCAAGCTGATAGGGTCTCGTGAACTACGCTTGTAATACCTAACAAGTAAATACAATCATACATACATACATATGAGAATGGGTCAATAAGCACCTGCACGTTCGTTCTAATTGTTCTGTAGGTTGTCTGCTTAAGTCATGTCTGCACTACTGTCCGTTTGCACCCCACAAGAAGAGGCTTTGTAATCCATTTTTTGCGATCTGAATGTGAACCAAAAGCTTTGTTTTATTTGTTCTTAGAAGGCATCCAGAATAAAGTCGGTGCAATTTTGTTTTCCTGGCGAAGAGTTTACCAGTAGACTGAACCATTCACAAGCAGTCAAACAATGTTGCAGGATGAGAAAATAGTTTTATGTCCAGCCTCTTTCACTACTGATCCCAAAATCGAGCAAGTTGGTGTCCTGCTTCTCAATAACCGATGAGTGATCATTGAAGACGTTACATACAATATGCACGTTATTCAGGTTCTTTAATGAGTTCGCGGGGATGAATATTGTTGACAGACTTTTTGTTTGCCAGACAACACGCATTCACACAGCGCCACCCAAACTATCAATATCTGCATTTTGAGGTCTCGGAGCATTCCGGTTAGAGATTCGATATTGTCACGTCCAATGACTATCTTTTGGTCCAATTAAAGATACTTTAAGAGGCCAAAGATTTTCCTCTGATCTTCAGGTGAGGAATAAGGACAAACATGGCTTCCTGTTCAATCGAAAATTCTTTTCTTCCGACAATATGGGAAAACTGGTGCTATGATGGGTCAAGTATATCGAAAAGTTTAGGGACCTATACTGAAAACGGTCTGTAAAATTTGTACTGTTGTTGTATTCAATTATAAACATTGAGTGTACATGCTTATTGATTTCCCCACGTACACACATACATTCAGTTCTGTAATACATCGCAAACCCATTTCAGTGCACTCCCCAGACTGAAGAGCACTAACAGCACCGGGAGAGGTGGCTCAGTGCATCAACTGATGTCACTAGAGTGCCTCTGAATGGGAGGTTCTTGGTTCGAGTCCCGACGGCAGGAGGATTTTCGAAACTAGCTTCTCAGCTAGGTCAAATTCAGTTGCTGTTTGGAGAATTCTAGCGGCCGGCTGCTCTGATCGATAGTTTTCGTGGCTTCTCCGATCACTACCTGGTGAATGCCGGAGTAGTGCCCTAAGAAACGGGCCACGGACCGCGCGCAATATTTCTTCCTCTTCCTTGTCCTATCTTCACCCCTTTCTTGCACACAACTACACTAGCATGCCCTACACTACTACCCATGCCGGGAGACCGGTCGAGGGCTTAGAGCTTGTCCCGACTGGGGTGGTGCCCCACTGGAGAGAGATACATGGTTGGGGAAAACCCCGCTAGTCGACGGTTAGTCGACGGATCTCTCCATCCAGCGGGGAAAGATCACCGCTACCTCCCGATGTAAAAGCATGCACTACACTTACGTGTCCAATGATCTCAGTAGTTGACGTTCCCGGATCACTAACAATCAATCAATCAATCAATCAATCAATGCACTAACAGCGTTATAAGCACGCATGAGAGATATGTCTCCCTGAGCGTGCAGTTTTGAGATCAATTTTGGGTGAAGTGTTCACGAGGTTCTCGATCCCCCTTTGAGGGGCCGGGGGGGGGGAACTTGACCTTGCATATCGCGGGCGGTGCGCGTGCGCGGGGCGGCCGCCGCGCCCGTGCGAGCGTGACGCCGGTGACCCGCTTCTCCGTCTGTCTGTCTCTCGCCGGCGGTGGCCGCGCGCGCCCGCGAGCCGCTTTGTTCCGCTCCGCTGCGGCCGCAGGCGCCGGCGCGCGCGGGAACACTGCTCATGTAGTGGATCTACACACTTAAAACTATTATTTATTGGTTGTTTGATAATTACACAGTTCAGCAACGAAGTACTCTCTTATGTGTTTTGATTATACTAGGAAATTATTAGTATAACTGTTGGTAATGTAGATACTTTTTTCAATAAGAATGAGACACTGATGTTGTCTGGTATCAGTGTTTTATTTACAGCTGAAAGATCTTTTTCGATAGCTTAGCTATCATCATCATCAGAGCTATCTGAAAAAACATACAAAATTTTGAAAAGAAAGTTGCATTACAAAAGGTTATTAACAAAATTAATGTTCTTAATTTAATTAATTTTCTTAATAACCTTTTGTAATGCAACTTTCCTTTCAAAACTTTGTATGTTTTTTCAGATAGCTCTGATGATGATAGCTAAGCTATCGAAAAATATCTTTCAGCTGTAAATAAAACATTGATACCAGACAACATCAGTGCCTCATTCTTTATGCTAGGAAAACCCGGCAGACGTTGTTCTGCCCTTCATCTCCCTCTTTCCCCGTTCTCACTGTCTCTCCCTTCCTCCTGTCTGTCTCTGCCGCTCTCTTTCCCTCTCATTTACATTTCATTACAGCTCCTGCACATCTCTGAGTAGGTGAGGTAATATCTGGAAGCACCGGACTAACAAAAATGTAATAGAATGCTCAAGAAGGTTTCATCCTGTAGATTATGCTGTGAAAACGTTTATTTGAGACCTTTGGCCTCAATATTTCAATTTTTAAGGCCATAGAACGTATTGTTTAAGAGTTATTTAACGATATAGATTCAAAATCTTACCTAATGCGTTGCGGGTTGCATTTGAAGTAAATATTTAGTTTCGTTCTACAGCGCCATGTAGTGGAGTTACAACAGATTTAACAGCACATAAACCTTCTCTGTGAGAAAACTCGTAGAAGTGCTAACTTTCATGGAGATTGGTCTCACGGCGTCGGAGTTTAGCTCTTATATACCAACATCCAGTTTTATATATATATATATATATATATATATATATATATATATATATATGTGTGTGTATATATATATACACTATTTATTTATTTAGCCTACAAATATCCCCTAGTGGAGCAAAGGCATCCTGCCTGAGCAGGGATGGTTAGGTCACACGTCTTCGAACGCACAGCTAGGTTGGTGGCGGCGTCTGTCTTCCGTGGGCTTCTCCATGTCGTCCTGTCTTTTGCCGTCCTGGTCCAGGTCCTGCCCGCTGCTTCACGGAAGAAGTCCGTCCATCTGTCTTCCTGGGTGGCTCTAGCCTTGCCTTTTGCCCCACACAGCAACTGAATGTGCCCATCTGAGTTGGTCTTGCCTTGCTACGTGTCCTGCCCATTGCCATTATCCGCCCGCTTTACTGCATCTATGAAGCCAGATTTCTTACGAATTTCGACACTATTTACTTCGTCGAGGAGATTAATGTGATGAATTTTTGTCTCAATTTTTTACGGCATGGCTTGTATTATAACTTATACTAAACTTAATTAGCAATTAACTACATCACACAACAAAAGCCCCTACTTTGAACAATTAATGGAACAAAATTGTAAGGCTTCGAAAGGGAATCTGTTTTTAATTACAGTTGGGAGGTCATTTAATGAGCCGAGGTTATAGTGTACTGCTTGGTTTATTGTATTCAGGTTGGAGTAAAATTGTTGGAAAGGTGGGCGATGTGTTTGATGATCGGTGATATATTTACTTCATAAAGAAGTTGGACGTTTGAAATGAACCATAGGGAATGCGTTGCTAATTTGAGAAATCTAATGGATCTACACACTCAAGAAAAGATGACGGAAATTCATCATCATTATCATCATCAGAAGTGTCGATCAATGTGGTATATTCCTTCAAAGTGTCTGGGCAAACATAAACTACTCAAGTACTGCTACTTCCTTTCTTTTCACATAGTCTGTTGTACGCTGTGTTGTACGTACATTGGTTAACGATGGTATTGGTTACTGTAACATTGGTTAACGTTGAATATACCTGATTTCATTGTTGTCGGTAAAAGATTACGTACCCAGATCTTTCTGAAGGATATTTTTCGAACGGAATATCTTGTTGTAGATGGTATTATGCCTATAAGTAGTGTCAGCGCTAAGTATCAGAAGTAGCTGATCTAATGCTTAGTCTGAAGCTATCCCACTGTCTCAGAAATCCCATGTTTGAAAAGTATTGTACGAGCTTAATAATAATAATAATAATAATAATAATAATAATATCTATATTACTAATTTTCCAATGTGATCCCCATAACGACACACGTTCATCTCTCCGAGATAAATGTGACTGGGTCTCGGAAGATAACGTGTAACGTGGTCAGAAATGGCCGATACGCAAACAACAACAACAATAATAATAATAATAATAATAATAATAAAAATAATAATAATATAATATCGAGCGGCGCCGTGCGTGGGGAGTGGCCTTTGTGCGCGTCGGAGCCAAAGGCGCACGCGCAGCCTTGGGAGAGCTGCGGCCTAACGGAACCTCCGACGACTTTTTTGGCGGAAGAATACTTTGTGATTAGCTTGGCCAATAACAGACTGACAGGTGGAGGCAAAAGTTATTCTACGCTGAAAAATACGCCCATGTATACGACGAAACTGGGTGGCGCCGATCGCCGCTTGCCAGGGCTGCACAAGATAAATAAATACCCGGACAACACCAGATTGTTTCAACTAGTTATAAATCAACCTCATTATTAGGGAGAGGATTTTCTATGCTCTTAAAATCTGGAAATATGCATTTAAAAATAAGCATTATTACCTGAAAATTCTAAAATGTGCACTTTAATATGCAATTAAAATCTTTCATTTCCTGTATAAACCTTTCAGGATCAAATTCAGGAGAGGCATGCTTGAAATGAAAATAAGTACTTTTGTGCAAATATAATATAATTTGGCTTACTTCATGGAAGAAATAATTGAAGTAAATACGCATCTTGGAGTACATTGTATGTCATCTTTTATTTTTCTGTTTAAAACATAGGAAGACCAGAAACATCCTACATTTGCACAAATATTTTGTCATAGAAGAAAAGAAAAACAACTCAAACTTTGACAAACTCTTTCTAATCAATGAAAGCTTATAAAGAAATAAATTGTATAAAAACATGAAACGTTTTACATATAAGTCTCTACTTTAAGGAAATATGAAAAATATGCTTTTACAGTTGCACGAGTATGCACCAACAGGAATCATTGGCCAAAAATGCAGAAATATGCACTAACATTAATATTCATTGCATCCAACTCTAACCAACTGTCAAGAAATTTCATGTAGCTATGCCCTGAAATAACAAACACAAATATGCAAATTCCTAGAAATCGGCTCCCTACTCATTATCATCATGGATTGAGTATATTGGCGATACGATCGTCTTCAATACTAATTGTATTGTCCTTTCATTGCTTTATTGTTCTGGCAGCACTCCATTTTCCATTAGGATTGCCCTTGTTAGGTAGTTTTTGACATTCGATCTTTCGTCTTTCTCACTAAATAATTTTTTTATTTATTTAATATTCAGGATTAATCCCTTACACACATACACATAACTGCAACGTAAAACATTATCTGTGAGATAACTATATAAATAATAAAACATACACCTTGAATGGGTAAAGTACTTTTAGTAAGGTTGAGAAAGGACATTCGAGTAAATTAGTATAACGTTACATATATAGTTTTAAAAAATTATTTCGAAAGACATGTAAACTGACATTAATTAAATCTACTCTGGATATATTTTTTTCACAAGACTAAGTAGCTTTAGAATTATAGAGTCGAGGTAACGATTACTATGATTTTTGGCACAAAGAATATATCTTGTAAACGAGTAGACCTAGTTGATATTCTAAAAGTAATTAGTTCTAAAATTTGAGGACATACAATCACATTGTTTTTTACTTTGAATAATGATAGAGAATCATTATACACTCTTCTATATCTGAGAGAAGATAATATTATTTGACCAATATTATTTGATAATTAAGGTGAAAATTGTTAGATAAAGTTATTTCCTAAGTATATTTATTTGTTAAGTTGGTGAAATTTAGTTTTTGTTATGGTCGAAGATTCTTTTATGGTTTAGTACTGAATAGTTTTCATGGAACAAGGTACTACTACTTCAAGGTTAAATCGTTTTTGTTCCTTTGTTTTTACTAGTTATTTTTCTTTTTACAAATGGACTTCGAATTTATTTTCGGTTCTTTCGTTGACGAGGCCCCTGTAGTACTCTCCTTCCGAAGCCCTTAATCCGACAGCGGTGGAGAGCCTGCTGTAGGGCAAGCGGTTACTCCGCCGGGAAGTGCTTGTGGTGCTGGCAGGGCGGGAGGACCCTCGTCGGTAGTTGCGCACTCCGCCGACAGGATGCGCAGCGCCCACCCGCACATTACGGCGCTCGTTAAAGGCCGAACAATCGTCGCCGAGAGCTCCTTGTTTCCCATTGCCCAATACCGAAGCCCCCATCCCCATCCCTTCCGCCGCGGACGAGGTAATAATGGAGGATCGAGACGCGATGTAGGTCGCCGCTAACGCGTTACGTCCCGAATGGAAGGGCTTGAGGAAACAAAAAGGCGAGACGTCTCGTTTCCTTCGAGTAAGAACCATGATTTTGAAAAAAATACTATGTATACTGTGATAAAATAATGAATGATTTATTTTATCTAATTTAATTTACTAGCTCAGTTCTTTGGGATCTATATGTTGACACACCTGCACGCTTACCTGCAGGCTGGTTGTCACTGGATTGCCCTCTATACAGAGAAGCCTGGAAGTCTGAAATTGTTTATGTCCCGAAGGAATTACACACAACGTGGCACAACAATAATTTTGTTTATTAAGAATGGAATTTGAGATTAAAAATATAAAATTCTTTTGCTTAATTTCATGCATTATGTTCACCGTACCAAATTGTCTGGCGTTGTGAAACGATGGCCCCGCAGTTCGTAGCCCCGTGACTTCCGCGCCGAAAATCCGTCTGCTTCTTTCTTGCTGCTCACTTCTTGCACACTTGTTCCACAATTTGTCCTCCCTATTCGCGTCGATGTCCAACTTTAATAATTCAGGTTACATACGCGCCGCTACCACCAGGATGCCAGTCAACCACCAACTCTCCCTCGTCCAGGGCCCCCTTCTCGCCCGTCAACAACCTTCGTTACCTAGTAACCGCGACCGTCCAGATTGAAGCGCGGCGTTTGTTCTGTAATATTTTTGTGTATTACAATACATTCCAATTCTGTATTTTTAAAAATGTATACTATTCGAGATTTTTTGGAAATTTTCAACAAATTATCTGTGTAATGTTAATAGGGTTTTGAAATATCACATTCCTCTTATAATGGTTTGCTGCGAGTGTTCTGTCTTCAGTATTTGCTCGTAGGTATGTTTGCATCTTTAAATATAGAGTGTCTTCACTTTTGTTTACTAATGAAGCAACTATGCGGAAAAAACATATGTTTAATTTTGTTTGATAAAATTCGTTATATTTTTAAAATGGTTACATTTTAATTATCGTATCAGCAAAAGAACCAGATATTAGTACTTTCACAGATTGGTTCTTAAAGAAGAAATATTTCAGAAAATATTGAAATTCGAGGCCTGAATAGTTTTCATGAAGTTTCACTAAAAACATCAAGGTCTCTTTTCTTCTTTTTCAGAGATTATATAAATTATTCTTTAATTTTCTCTGAAATACATTGCCCCAATACAATGTATATTTCATATACCGTATCTCCATATAAGGAATAATTTTGAATTATCTATCATGAGCTGTAAACTGACATAATTATTATCCAAAACAATATACCAGTGGTGTCAAGGTTTTCTACTGGTAGCAGTGACACGCGTCATGGCACCGTAGCATGCCATGAGCTTCTGTGCGCAACTAGCGTCAGGAAAGTGAACTATTAGTAACCCCGCCGTTTCACAATAGGGATGACGTTGTCTCTGGTGGCGGGGTAATGAACAGCGTGGAGGAGCGATTTCGTCGTGGCACTCGTGCCACGGACTCCCGCTCGTGGCATCGACCTTGACAACACTGCTGTGTAGCCGTGTCACATCAGAAATTTGACTTCTCCCTCGTAACTCGCGAAACAGCGGTTGTGCGCTTGGAGAAATAGACTTCGAGTGCGGTGATGTTATTACTCTGTTTCTCTGTGTATCTCAGGCGACCGCCAGTAAATAAAACGGACAGTTAAAACGCCGTTATTGCGAGGGGGCGTGGCGGTGGAGAGGGCGGCTGAGAGGGCAATGGAGAAGAGCGATGGAGAGGACGAGGGGCGATGTAAAGGATATGGGGTGAATGCAGAGGGCAAAGGGCTATGGAGAGGGCGAGGAGCGATGGAGAGAGCGAGGGGCGATGTAAAGGACGAGGAGTAAAATGCAGAGGGTGAAGGTCGATGAAGAGGGCGAGGGGCGAATGGAGAGGGCGAAGGGCGATGGAGAGAGCGAGGGGCGATGTAGAGGACGAGGGGGTAAATGCAGAGGGATGAGGGGCGAATGGAGAGGGCGAGGCGCGACGGAGAGAGCGAGAGACGACGGAGAGGGCGAGACCGCGTGCGGGGGCGATGGAGAAGGCAGAACGCGAGCGCGGGCGATAGAGATGGCGTGGGTGAAGGCAGGGGGCGGTGCCTGCCGTGGCTCGTGTTCTGCGCCTGCGCACTGCGACTGGCGAGCGACCACCGCGAAATCGGTGATTAATCGGCGCTAATTGCAGGGAGAGGGGCGGTGGCGCCGAGAGGAGAGCAGCGTGGATGGGCTCGTGAACGCCCGCACTACCGTTCCTCTCGGCTGAATCACCTAGCATTGCAAGATGGGCTGCACAAGATGGGCTGTCTCCACTGACGGAGTCTTGAGATGTTTGGTCTTGTGGATGAGCATCTAGGGGTCGATCACATTTAATCTAGCGATATTCAAAGATTAATAACAAGTCTGTAAGTTTTGAGAAAAACGAAGCATCAATGTCCTAATCGATGATTTTCTATCTCGAGGACGAAGAAAGTTGTAGAAAGTGTTGACATGGATAAGTTTTTTGACAATGTTAGTGCGCCGTAATTTAGTTTCGCAATATATGCAACAAGTGTAGTGGACACATGTCGCACGGGGAGTTTAAAGGCAAATTTAATTTTACTTGCTCGAGTATTTATTTATTATATTCATCTTTTCTGACCCAAAAAGGAATGAATGGTATGTCTTCTATATCCCTGCAGTGGCCTGTTGTACGCCAAAGTGCTCAAACACCTTACTGCTTTTCACAGTGCTTGCCTAGTGTGCCTCGCTTGACTCCACTCCTGTCCACCGTAGCCTGTTATATTTGTTATGATCACAATTGCTATCATCCTGAAAATGACCAATTGAGTAGTATAGTGGAAACACACATGCTACTTCAAGCACTAATGATACTTTAAAGCTGGGATGAACTGCACAACCAACTATGCACATACTCGTAGATGCTCTGCGATTCGCTTTATAGGTTATAGCCATACCTTTTTACATAAGTGGCCACCAGGTTTTGCTTAATTGATGTTGACATTTAAAATAATTTTATATAATAATAATAATAATAATAATAATAATAATGTTTGTACAGTATACACAAAAATATATACTACGCTGATATAAGTTTCACGTGCAGTTATCGGGGACTTCCATCTTCCAAACAACAACTTATTTGCTGAGATTGGCGATTTATCCGGAAAAGGGATGTTTATATAACACGTTTTAGAAATGACAACTATATTTAAATAAAAATTCTAGGGACAGATGCAGACGTTCCAAAAAGACGATTCGTCCAGGCTTTGCAATTTGACCATCGACCCTTGTACGCAAGTCAATGGTAATTTTGATTTTTTTAGGATATAGTAATCTAAAATAAGTCCTGTAGAGTAATGGGTTGAGAGTTTCAAAAGTAATACCTAACGTACACTTTCTCGTCACTATTTTCAACCATAGGTTTATTTGAAGTTACTACACTTATTATAGGAATAGTGTCGAAACATTTCAGACATTTGTGGTCTCTTTCGTACTTGGCGTGTAAACTGAACGTTCAGTGAAAAACCCTTCCACTAATTAAAATTCAAAACATTTTTTTTCTTCTTCTCTCCATTCAGTCACGTCACGATATCTGTTCAGGCACCCACTTTCTTCTCGGATTGTCTCTTTTTACTTTTGCTCCTTTCTTCACAGCCATGAATGGAAGTCGCTCCATTGTTTTGTTTTTATTATTACTTGATTGTATCACTTCGTCTTGTTTTGAAGAATGCTTTCATATGAAAACAAATATTTGCATAGAATCCATTCGTTGGTGCCACCCGTTTGACGGTAGACTCTGTCAATCAGTCAGTCAGTAAGCCCTCAATCCCGCACTCGCATTAATTCAATAATTGATGTTTCCGGCTAATGCCATTAATCCCATAAGTTTAGTGCGGGGTTTGTCTCACAAAATGGCGACTACCTTCCCCAGATGGATGACGAGATCCGACGTCGACCTACACGTTGGTTTGCGAGGTTTTCGCCAACCACCCCGCTGGGGCAAGTTGTAAGCTTCCGACATGTGTGGTAGTATATATATGAATGAATTAATATTTATTTTATTGGCCTTTAACCTTAATTAAACGCCATTATACAATTATGTACATCATTAATCAATGAAACAGTCAGATCAATACAGTTACTCAAAAACATAAAAAATTACAAAAACAGAAATTACAAAAACACAAAAAAAAATTAAACCAAAAAACAAAACTTTTAGTATATTTACATTACACGTTATTTTATTCAGTTTAGTTATTCAATTTAGTTTCAGATACAGCAAATTCATTCAAATAGGAGCAAATGACCGTAACCTAAAGCAAGATTTAAGAAAATGAAAAAATATTGTTTTGATGAAATAGTCTCAATAGTTACAGGATGTTTTGATTTTTTACCACATTGTTTCTTAATGGTTCATAAATTGGACACAGTTTTATATGTTCCAATGTTTGTGTGATAGTATCGTGCACGCAAGTAAGGAAGTGGGGAAGATAGGACAAAGAAGATGAAGAAAAGATCGCGCACGGTCCGTGGCCCGTTTCTTAGGTTCAGCTCCGCCATTCGCCTATTCTTGATTCGCAGAAACCACGAGGAACTACCGATCAGAGCAGCCGGCCGCTAGAAGTCTCCTCCATACAGCGACTGAACTGGGCCTTGTTATGAAGCTAGTGTCGAAAATCCCTCCACGGTCGGAACTCGAACCCTAGGACCGCCGGCCAGAGACACTGAAGTGACATCAGTTGTTGCCCTGAGCCTCATCAGTCGGTCCTCGCAGCAATAGCGCTCCTTGACGGCGCAGCCCAGAATCGCCTGCGCGCCTCTCCGCGCCGCGCCGCCCGCTTCCGCCCCCGCGCTCAACTTAAATCCCCACGTACAGGGAGTACGTAGTATGCAGCATACTCCAAAGCAAGATAGAGCTTATGAATTTAATTAAAATACAATGCCCTCTGTTTTACCGCTAAATGGCATCTTGGTATCAGAGGGAAAAGGCGTCTTCTCGTGACCCCGATAATTTGAACCCCATTCCTATCTTAAGTATTCAATTATTCTGATACATTGCATCCGGGAACTTCGTTCCCCATTCCACACCCAGATGAAGTGTCAAAGACTCCGATAATTGATGCCTGTCCCTTTAACTTCTGCATCATTATGAAAAGTCACTTCGGGCCCTCCGGCCCCCGTGATATCAAAAGCCGCCTGCTCGGAGCGCCTGCTTCTTTGATAAGGGCCACCCAGAACGCGCTTTCTTCACTGGCGATACTAAGCGATCTATCATGTATCTGGAAACAAGAGTGGGGATGAAATGTGTGTAGTTTGTAAGAAAGCATTGTAACACGTTCACTACCATTTTAGACTTCATACTAGAAATTTGTATTACTTTGTATAAGTTTGTACATGCTCACTTCTGCAATAAAACTCAGTGTGTTCTCACTCTCTGAGTTTCATTTCACCAAGTCTGTTTGAAGAACCGTCGACTTGCCATCGACGCATTTTACTCTCGCATGCTGTCCGGTCGCGCACGAGCGCCATGCAGATCAGCGGCGGACGCCCCCCGAGCGAGACCGACGGTTTCACCGGGCCGCTGTTTCGTTTCCCTCGCCCCGGACTCAGACCATGCGTGCACGACGCCAGCCCACGAGCCCCGCTCGCGAGCGCCTCCCATTCAAATGAGACCACCCGCCGACGCTGATCTGCTCGAGTGATTCATTACCAACGAGCCCATGCGGAGTTTCTACGCGCACGCCGGATGAAAACATTCAGAGAAGACGAAAAGGAGCGCAGAAATGAGATTCCTGTGGCAAGACGAGGCCTGGACGTTGATGGAGAAGCAATAAATGAAATGGGAACAGGATTGGACATAAACAAAATTTAAGATGTGGTAAAGCCGGTATAGCTCGACCAAGCGAAGAATGAAGGAGATGATTAGCGGCGAACTGTGGAACTAACAGTGTAAACATGGGTGTATACAGTCAATTTCGCTGACAAAAGTCGCGAGGAGCGTGAAGCGAGTTGTTTATCGGTATAGCTTTGGGAAATATAAGTTCTCGTCGAGGCGTGACACTTCGCGGGCAGGCAAGACGTCTTGCATATATTGTTATTAAATTTTGTGATAGTGAAAAAGACGGACCTAAAATACATCTAGGAAGCACAATCAAACGTGCAGCAGCAAGCTTAAAGTTATGTGAAAACATAATACGCAAAATTCAAAAAGAAGGATGTGAAGCTGAGAGACATGGGATTTTAATAACATCGCCGAAACGATCAAAAGTGAAACCAAAAAGAAAAATTGTTACAGATGAAATGAAATGTTATAGATGAATTTAAACATTTTGTATTCTTCTTCATTCATCTTTTCTTTTAGACTATGCGATTTGCGAGGCATGCAATAAAGTACCAAAACATTGAATTTACTATCATAAGTATTTAAAATATTATTATTACGGTAGTAGTTGCTTCTTACATAATAAGAATTTGATTTGATATATATTTGAGAAACTACTTAAGTTAAATTAAATGATTTACAAGTATATGAATTTTACAGTACACATTTTCTGCTCATCAAAGGAATTCGATCAAAATTTAACCATTCTGAAGAGAAAAATAAAATGTTATTTCTTCCAATATGATGTGCAGACATGTCCAAATACAGTTAAAATATTAATTGGGAAAATACCAGATTTGTAACAAAATAAATAGTCATTTTTCCCGAAACAGTTTGGCAGGGTCCCATTTTTAATTTGATTTGAGTGTCATATCACCATCTCTGTCGCTTCGGCTGTAATCATACAGTGGTGCGCTCCTGTATAATGGAAATTTATACAAATGAGTATGATCAATCGTGAAATTCGCGAGTTGAGCTTATCTTGTTAGTATTGTCAAAATGGAAAACCCATGAAAGCAGTAACGTAATAGTTGAATGTTGTATAAACATTAAAAATGTGTTTGTATTATTTACTTTAATTATGTATTCAAAATAATTTACAAATAAACTCAAAAGGAGGCAAAAACTAGTGATTAGTTTCGGTGCTAGAAGACACCTCCCTAAGAGTTCGCAAAGTTCTTTCGAGCTTATTCCCAGGGCAATCATTTCAAGATTGCTCACTCACGTCGGTGATCCTCCTTTTCCTTACTCAAAGTCTCTTTTGCAACCAGCCACACCACTTTCATAGAGTTTCTCTGAAGAGGAAAGATTGATCACCCTTGGTAACAGGATGAGTTGTGATTTCCTTGGGACTCCAGTAAAAACAATAGAGGCGGGAAGAAACGCTTCCCCGATGAACAAAGACAAAAAGCGCAATTTTAAAAATGTTCTTTATTTAACTGATCAACAATATTTAACTAATAGCACGGTCAAATTGAGATAACTTCTTCAATGGCAAATAGAGGATGGGCGAGTATCGGACCTTGCTCTCATGTTATCCCGCACGTGTACTGGCGAAAGGAGCAGTCAAGGTCCAGCCTGAAATCGACCCTGGTCTGTACTTAAGAACAAGGTTCGTGTCATGCAGAAGACAAACGTATACGAAGAAAGTGGGATCCAGTTGCTTAACCGGACACCACGGTTTGCAGGGTTACTCAGGTGTAGCAGAAGAGCAACAGAGGAACAGGTGGTGTCAGTGTCAGGGGAAGTAAGGAACGTACCTACTTCAAGTACAGAATCTGGAACGGTAAGTAAACCAGTAGGCAGGAATGTCGAAGTAAAAATTTCTAAAACAAATCTTGAATTCTTCGTTGAATTGTTTTTGGATTTCTTCACGTAAAGTTGTGAAACACGTTGATACATTCTGAATAAGAGAGTTACGAATTAATGGAGACTTACTAGTACGTATTCTTGAAATCATTTCAATAAGCGAAAAGCCAACGATATTCATTCATGTCGCTCCAGTATGTTGTTTACTGTTCGGTACCCATTTTTTATTCCCTTTGCCGTACGCATGACTCAAGGTGCAACTTTCTAATCAATCAATGTTAAACGGCAGTAGTCGTTTCCTTGAATGAGTGCTGAAATAAATATTTTAAAGAGTGAAATCAATAATATTTTGAGGGAGGTAAAAGGTAAGTGACGACAATCAAAAGAAAGAGAGGCTTGAGTCTGAGAATGGAAACAATTCCATGAAAAGTGGAGGCCATTCCATGACAAGTGGTCTAGGGCTGTCTTAAGGTATTTTTAAGAAATTCTGTCGGCCTCGTTTCACATATCTCAAAGGTACTTCAACAAAGTATTAGCTTCACATGAGAAATAGAGTTTTGAGATGTAGGATAAATCTCTTTCCCCACACGTCATATACAGTTTTTACTGTTTTTTGACAAATAAATAAATAAATAGGATACTTTTCGACTCCATGCTGCGTACTACACCATTAAAATTTTAGCAATTTTAATATATTTTCTTCTGCGACTTTTCTAAAAAATAAAACTGAACCTGCTAACTCGTTTCCCTCTCTATTCAGAGAAATTATTATCAACTTCTTCTTTGTTAGTACACAGTACGTAAGAGCAAAATCACTGTGAGCGTGAACCCACAGTTCGAACTCTATTGACTATTTAGAAAAAACAAGAAACCAAACTCATAGGCTAAGGAACGAAACTTTCCATGTGTGTATGAACTCGTTTATTCTAGGTAACATTCGTCGATATTCTAGTTACAACATATTTTTCGCTTCTTACGCTTTCTGTTTGTGTTAATAATATTTTCTGCTGGTCAGGACAAAATTGTGTCCAGGCTCTGAGATTGAAACCCTGTCTGACTTTGCAAGTTGAATTCGGATTATTATTTGATTAACAATTTATTTGATGTTTGTGAACCACAGACTTAGCTTTCAACATGAAATATTAATGATGAAGACGGATAACGGCGCTAATAATATGAATAACAATAGAGAACGGTGAACAGAAGAATGCAGAAAAATATTGTAAAGATGCTGTAAATGAATCCAGACAGGAACCGGTAATGGTAACTCAGTGGCAACATCGGTGCCATTGCAGCATTGTTGATTCGTGGTTTCTGGTTGAAGTCCTGATGATGACCGACGTTCAACACTAGCTCCACAGCTGGGCCGAATTCAGCTTCTGCCTCTAGGAGAATTCTAGCAGTAGGCTGCTGTGATAGGAAGTTTCCATGGTTTCTTCGATGCATATCAGGTGAATGCCTGAGCATCTTAACAAATAGGCCACGGATAAACTTTCTTTCTGTTCCATCTTCTCTCCTTATACTTGGATTTACATGCAGTAGACTATCACACATATCAGGAGCTTAGAACTTGTTCCGGCTGGGACGGTGGCCCGTCGGAGATACCTTGAGGAGTAAAAACCACAGACTGGAGTGTATTACGGTACTGGATATCATGTTCCAGCGTCCAAGAGGAAGTCCGCCAACTTCCGGGTTATAACATGCTCTACACTTACGGGAATAATTATCATTAATAGTTGACGGTGCCTGCAACCTCACTTACTAACGCCAGATTAAGAGCGTCAGAGCCTTGGACAGCGGGGAAGGCAGCGTTGGGCGGCAGCGAGGGCGGCGGCGGGGGCGGCAGGGAGGGTGGTAACAGGGGCGGCAGCGGGGGCGCCAGCGGGGGCGGCTGCGGGGGCGGTGGCGGGGACGGCGGCGGGGGCGGCGGCGGGGGCGGCGGCGGGGGCGGCGGCGGGGGCGGCGGCGGGGGTGGCAGCGGGGTCGGCAGCGGGGGCGGTAGCGGGGGCGGCAGTGTGGGCGGCAGCGAAGGCGACAGCGAAGGCGGCAGTGGGGGCGGCGCCGGGCGCGCACGCGACACCGCCTCGTACCGGGCCCTCGGCTCCGCTGCCACCTCTTGCCGCGCCTGGCTGCCGGAGGTGGGCGTGGCGCAGGTGGCGCCCCTGGCGAGGGAAGGTCACGGCTCGCGCGCCGCTCGCCGCCGCCGCCTCCACCGCGCCGGACGCCCCGGCCGGGACTCGAACCCTCGACGGCGGCGGCGGCGAGTGGCGCGCAGCCGGTCTAGGCGTTGCCAGAGCAGTGCAAGGCCTCCTAGATGAATAGTTCTGGAGGCGTTGCTCCTCGAGACATGCGTAATACAAGTCGGGTGTAGTTTGAATGCTGTGTAGCACTCCCAATGGTGCTCTATGAAGTTGTTTAATCGGGATCGTTTTTCATTAATCGGAATTCTATCAAATCTGGAAGTCATTTACATGAATGTCTGGATAGTCAATGTACTAGTTTGGTGACGTAATTTGTTTTTAACACGTCTCTTTATTATATTACTTTTTATATTAGTTTATTTTACTCTGGAAAATTTGTCCATAATTAGTTCACACATGATTATGATTATAGCTGGTACACTTACAGTGGAGTTACAAGGTCAATACCTTTCGAATCAGATTTGTTTAAAGCTTCATTTACATTCTTCATCTTTTTAAAAATTAACTGTAATTATTAATGAAGGTAATTAGTCTCTGAATATCTGTAATTAAAGTGCCAGTGAACTAATTATTTTTATTAAATACTAGTTACTTTGGAAATTAAATTGATTGACGCGTTATTGCGAAATTATTTTAAAAATTAATTTTAGATTCTCTGTCAATCAAACTTAGAGAAGACATGTCCAACTTAGACTGTCAACGAGACTTTTGGTATTGGGTCGAGTATTGTTGTTACATAAGTGAAAACAATACTCGAAGTCAATTCTTAAATTTTGCACAATTCATCTACAATCAAGAATAAGCTATTTTAGGAAGCTCCCTGCCAAATTGATATTTCTTCTTATTTTACAAAATTAAGAAGTTTTTCGTAGTAGTTCACTGGAGATTAGATGTAATCATGCAAATATTTAAAAGATAAAAATAAATGAGCAACAGAGATATAAATAGTATCAAGAAATTTCTCTTGAACTTGGTAATGAAAGTATGCGATAGATAAAATTAACGATGGGAAATTCCTGAGAGAGATTGAGTAATCCATTAGTTATTATCAGATTCATGCCAAAGTTTTGTCACGCTTGAGAAAAATACTGACCTAATTCACTTTTAACTGTGATTAATAAAAGTGATAAATAAAAGGGGATTAATAATATTTTATTACATTTTCAGCAAAATGTAAGCAACAATGTTCAATAAAACTCTCTTAATGTTAGATTTTGGAATCTTTTATTTCCATGTTTCTGACATATCGGTGTTCAAATGAGTAAGATTGCTTTTACGTGTTTTCAGAAAATTGAATAACACAAACCGATTTTATCTGCACTAGAATATGTTTAATCATATGCATACAACAATTTTTAATTGTTTTTTCGATTCAATTATGTTTACTCAAATATTTTGTAATTTATTAACTCCCATGTGTATGTGAGCTTCTGATTTTCTTGTGTCAGTTTTGACATGTTATGGATGTATATTTGAGTAATGTTCCATATCGTTTACGTGAATATGTTAAAACGATGTAAAATTTTTCAAGACATCTATGTTGTTACCACTTTAGTATCGATCAGAGTTTTAATGTTTTATTAGTTATGAACTTTAGTATTTGATCAATAGTAGGAGTAATGTTGTGATCTAAACATTGAAAGCGCGTTTCTTCATTCACTAGCAGGAAAAGTGATAACTACTTTTCGTAGCCGCGAAACCTAGATTTGTCAGTCCAAATCTCAAGCCGAACTTAAAAAAGGGAAACGTCCATGGTTCTGCATGCGCGCGCACCGCAAGATCTGCCAGTGATGGATTAGTAGTCCAACATCATTTCACAACCGGTTTCGAGAACAATTAATGCAGTGATGACAAACGAATGCTTGTCCGATCCGGGTTGCGGGCGTGAATTTGGGATCCGCCCCGGCCAGCAGGGGGCAGAAGGACGCCCACCGACTTAGCCATTATCTAATTAAGTTTGCATGGGTTTCTTTAAAGGTTCACGGACGCACACGGGGGAGGAAATTTCCAGCACGACCTTTCTTAGTAGCCATGGAACAAATTAAGGCTTTTCTACATATCCGAGAAATCTGAGTTCTCAGAACCTTTCTAAATCATGGTTACATCAGCAGTGCACGAGAAAAGTGACACATTTCAAAAATTGGTATTTTGCTAGGACGTTTTTATCTTGAACCTTTTTATTTAGCATCCAGAGCCTTCTTTTCTACGTATTGTGAAATACTTTATGAAATATTTACAAGTAAAGATGTACTATTTTTTACAAATATATCTTCATTTACATGAAACACTATGAGTTTTTGAGATCTCACTCGTTTTGTCCACCGATAATATTAGAATGAGAGGCCAACTAGTCAACCTAACCTCAGGAATGGACGTAAAGGTCCAATTTACTTAAACCATTGGTGTCAAAGTCTTCTACTGGTGGCAGTTGCACGCATCGCTGCACCGTAGCATGCCACGAGCTTCTCTATGCAACTAGCGTCGGGAAAAGAAAACTATTAGTAACTCCACCGTTGTACAATAGGGATGGCGTTGTCTCTGGTGGCGGGGTAATGAACTGCGTGGAGGAGAGAATTTCGTCGTATCACTCGTGCCACGGACTCCCGCTCGTGGCATCGACCTTGACAACACTGACTTAAACCCGACGCATCTCATCTGATCCGAAGAGGTTTATTTTACATTCGTCAGACATTATTGTACGAGGTATCATAACTTGTTGTTGCTAAATCTGAGTGTACGAATAAGAATGTTAGATACTGTACGAAAGGTACGTTCAAGTTGCGAGGCGTTGCGTTTTCTCGCCTCCACTGGTGTTGGTTAAACAATGTTTTAAAATTATAAATGAAGTTGATAAATATTTCTACCACAAATTATCGAACAAATCTGCCTGAAATCCATATTTTTTTTGTTTTAGGCGTGGTGAGATCTCACATTTTACGGATGCTTTTCACATTTTCACCGTTGCATTTCTTATTGCTGAGAACACGAATTCATCGAGTAGCCTCGATTGATCAATATCATCCCCTCCTGAGACTATACTTCACTATTCTATCCGAAAAATCCAGTAGCAAACTTTATGGAATACCGACAGCCACACACTTTAAACTCAGAAAATAGAAGCCTTATTGTAAATATTTGAAAAGAACACTGACCAGCGAATTTTTTGACTCTCCATTAGAAGACTGAACACGATTAGGCTTAATGTGATAATATGGTAATGTGCTCCTGAAATGAAATAACTACAATAAAAATCATGTAAATCTTTTCCACGAAAACCAACCAATGTACCAGTTGTTGAGGGTACTGATGGTCATAGGCTTAGCAAAATAAATTAATTCAATTCACTTCAATTCAATTTTATCAGTAATTTGTTTACAGGACTATCCTAATACAAATTACTATGTATATTCACAGCTTGATAATAAACAATTTCATTACAAATAACTTCTGGTAGAATAAGTAGTTAGCACAAGATACATATAAATAACACAAAAAATGCAAATAATAAAGTAACACCATAACAAAATAATACAATAACATATAATACAAAAGAATTGAGACAATAGAACATACAAATATATACAGAACAATCGATATCGAGACTGTAGAATTTATTTTGAACTACTTCATGTATAAAAAATGCTCGTAATTTCAGAATTGACGAAATAACATTGTACAGAGTTTTGTATCTTTCAGAGTTTAGTTCAATGGACATTTTGGAAACGACAATACATCATTTTGATATGGTCCTCTAATCCCTTTATGTATTGGACACTTACATAAAATGTTCCAAGTTTTCGTCAGTGTTCATATTACATAACGAAGAGATTGAATTTGTGTGTATTTTGTGTACAAATAAATGAATTAAATAATTAGTCTCGATTCCGAATCTTTACGATGCTTTGTCATCACTTTGAGGTCTCGTTCTCCGTGCGGGGCGTTGTCATGCCGCGCGTAGAGCAGGCTGCAGCACGAGGTCGGGCAGCACACAAGGTCTCCCGGCCG
This sequence comes from Acheta domesticus, assembly GCA_031308135.1. Lineage (NCBI taxonomy): Eukaryota > Metazoa > Arthropoda > Insecta > Orthoptera > Gryllidae > Acheta > Acheta domesticus. The sequence continues at coordinate 54,195,939 of JAHLJT010009355.1, read as the reverse complement.
CCTGAAACGCATTTTGCACGCAAGACGCAAGCACGACTTCTATTGTCCCGCCGCGTTTTGTAAGTTGTAAAAATATTTCATCACTACGAAAACCATGAACTCTATTGTTGTTCTGAAAGAATTTTTTATTAGCGCACTATTGTTGGTGTAATTATCTCCAACAACCTATACATAACTTTTTATGTAATTTGTTAATGGATACAAAGAGAGTTGTTAATGACGATACAAGGCTGACAAGGCTTTCACAGCTTCCTTTTTTACACTTTTTTCTTCGGATATACACCCTTCCTTAACTTTCGGTCATCCCTTCGTGCTCACAATAGTTCCAGAGTCTTAACAATATCATGGGGAACGAGACATACACAGATGAGGGATCAACATATTAGTATGCTTAAAATGTGGATTAGGGGACAGTTTGGTGGAAGGAAAATTTGCCCACGGATCGTGGACCGGTGTTGAAAGTTCTACTCCGGTACATGCCTGAAGTGATCGAAGGAAAGTATGGAAACTAAACAGCGGTATCAAGAATTCTCAACAGTCCTCCCAATAGTAGTCAGGATCGGTTCAGATTAGCAGAAGAAGACACCTGCCATTGTCGGAATTAGAACTTAGAACCCTTCAGTCTTCAGAGATTTTCAATGGTCAATAGGAAAACAAATATTACTTTTTCCACACTTTCATTGATAGATATTATTCCAAATTTTTATTGATTTCCAAATAACTTACAAGTCTTATAATTTTATTCGTCCTTTGAATTATTTCTATTAAGAAAATAAACCAAATCTCATACTTGGATATTCGTTTTTATGTTAAAGTATACGAGTACCTTATTTCCTTGTGTTGCAGAGCATACGAGTATCCGTATTTCATTGTGACAAATCCTTAGTAACATAACAACGTTGTAAATAATAGTTCCTAATTCACTTTTCAAATTCCAATTTCAGTTTACATCATATCAAATTATATTATATGCTATGATAATTTTTGCCTTCATCAGAAGCGACCTCCATCCACTAAGATGTAATAGGAGATAAAAAGTGTTGCACAAAAGCGGTCCAACCTCGGGCGCCAATTTGCCCCAATGCAAGGGGTGGGGTGGGGTGTGGCGGGGCGGAGGGGTGGGGCGTTGCAGTTGTCAAACCGGCCGGGCCACCAGCCAAGGCTCACGGACGCAGCCGCGTCACGCACAGGCGGCCTGGACACGGACGTGGGGCAGCTGTTGCTTTGCGGTCGCTCGAAATCCGTTTTTCTTTTCTGTTTTTAAGTTGCATAAATCGCCGACCTGGATGGCCGAGGTGTACCGACTCAGCGCTTCGGTCCGAACGGTCGCGGGTTCGAGTCCCGCCTAGGGTGTGGTTGTTTGTCCCTTGTCTCTCACGTGTGTGTTGTCGCGGAGGGCCTGGCGTTCTGCTGACCCCGGATCAGAGGAGCTCGCAAGTGAGTTGGTGTGTAGTGTATGGTGGAATATACGTCCCATCGCGACGTAAAGGGTAAACGACTGTCGTCTGAATAAAAGCCTTCAAAAATTGTATAAATCACCGGTTCACAAGAAATGTGCAGTTTAAAAATTCGGCCATCCAGCGGGGGGAAGATCACCGCCACTTCCCAAGGAAAAACATACCATGTACTCACTGAATATTTGTAGTTGACACGTCCGGAATTACTAACAATCAATCAATCAATCAATCAATCATATTGGCGTCCGTCGAACGAACGAACGAACGAACGAACGGACGGACGGACGGACAGTATAACTCTTGGATGGTCTACCATCAGACACACACACGAATTATAGTTTACCAGGATAAAATTAATACTCCGGGGTGAACCTGAACATTAGCTCCTATCCTCGCGGGCGCACAAGTATACCGCTAGCCAGGTATTCGGATTGGCCGGAACGCGATGCTCAGATCTACGCATAACCTGGCTGGGACCGCTCCGCCAGTTCGAGGCTTACTAGCTTTCCGGGTTGATGCCGGAGACTCGGAGTTATTATACGCCCACTCTCCGTCGGGGCAAAGTCCCTCAATACCCATAAGTACAAGGCCCTGCCACGTCGAAGCCAACAGCCTCACTGTGGGGCACGAGGGCTGTTACATCCGAGGACACCGAGCCCCTCACAAGTCTCCTCACTGCGGTCATCTTCCTGCCACGGATGGGAGAACCAACGGAAATCCCGCACCCGGACGTGACAGTTCAATTCCCCCACGGGCAAACGGTCCGATACAGTTTACGCAATCACTACGAGTATATAAGTATTATATAGAAAACATTATTATTTTCGATGTCCTCAATTGAAGGAGAAAACCATGACTTACAGCGGATTCAACCCCAAAATCTCATGGAATGTCGCGGCAGTTTGCGCTATTCGTGATGGTATAAGTTACTTTTCACCCGTAAGTACAGATGTATGACCGTGAGAAGATGGAGACATTATTACCGAATTGATTTGTGGTCGGTTAGAGGACAGGCAAATAAAAGAGATGCGTGTACATTTTTTAATCGTTAGAAAGTTGTCAAACAAGCAACTGGGCCAACCAAGGTCTGCCAGGACAGGGGACGAGTCACGTAAGCATTAGGGGGCGTTGAAGCTAACTGCAAATCCCTGTCCTTCACTATCTATCTTCGTGATTTTTCTTTTAGTTTCATTCGTCTTAAAACCAAGAGTTAAATTCGCGTGGACAAGCGATTAGCATAAGGTGTGCGAAATACAGTTATATATTTTATTGTTTGAGCATGAATTGGTATTAAGTGGTGAACACGTCAATTATTTATAGGTACTATTAATAATATACAATAATACCAATACGTAACTGTTATCACAATTAAAAATGACGAAAAGAATATAAATTCATTTAATTTGTAATTAAATCACTAATGATACTGAAAATACTTATAGTACTGGTGTAGTAATGCTTAGTAGAACACAAGTGACCTACGGCAGTATAATGTGCTGAGCTATTAGGAATCGTTTTAAAAATTAAATGAAACGGAATAAAATCTTCTGAGAAAATAGCATTCAAATGAAAACATCATAACAATATGAGCCAGATCAATATTTTGTACACTGATTGAAATGTAAATAAATTTCAACGAATTATTATATTAAATATTGGGTTTAATTTCCCAATTCAAGTAACCATTCAGAAAATGTTCATTCTTTGTCATTGATATAAATGAAAATAGTAAGTAAATTACGAATCTTGGTATTTTAGTGCAAGATTCTTGAATGTGAAGTTTGCTTACTCAGATAACAGCTGCGTATCGACAAAATATTACTTTCTCACTGATTGAAACATTCCAGAACTCTGCAACTTTACATTTCACAATATGTCTAAGTAAATTATCTAGATCAGAGGCTTTCAAAATATGCCTCACGGCATTCCGGTAGGAGTGTACGGTGATGCAGTCACTGAAATCTTCAAATTTTATTCACTTTAAGTATTTATTTCTCATCTACTTCAATGACTTTATGTTAGGCAAGGTTTTCAGCGGTCTAATTATAGTTCACAAATGAACGTCAAGAAAGATATGTGAATCGCTATTTCCAATATTCCTCCCAGATGTGAAGAATTTATTAAGAGTATGCCAACTCCGTCCCTCTATTGATAAATAGGATACTAGAAATTAAAAGTTGTTTAAACATTTTAACACTAATATAAATAAATAAAAATGTTTTAAATGTGTGTTCATAACTGAAACTGATTTTTTTTCACTTCCTGTCTGTTTAGGGTGACTAAAAATTTGAATGTTCGGCATCAGAATTTTTACTTTCCTTATTTCAAATGCAGGGCCTTTTAGTGATAGAATTCCTGAATTCCTGCCGTTCATTAATAAAATCACTGAAAAGCATGATATGTACAATGAAAGTCGGAAGATGACCACACACTGATGGGATGTCACGCTGACTGATAACACTCTGATGTGCATAAAAGGTGCCGCTGGTACTCAAGTGTAAAATGAACAGTCGTAGATACAAAAAGTTTGAAAACCTCTGTTCAGATCTGTCTATTTCTACTGATCGGACTTCATTAAGGTTGTATAAACAGTTTTCAATAAAGAACTTTGCTCTTAAGTTAACTTTAAGGAAATGAACGGATGGCGGTACCCAGGAAAACTGAACTACTTCGTGTTATCACTGCAATATTATTAATTAATTTTAATTAATGAGCATATTAATTATACACATTTAGGGTTCTTAAGGTCTTAATCTCAATCTCTTGGATTTTCTGCCAATAATTATTTGTCTTCCGTTTTAAAGTCTACTTCATTTATTTAATTTGGTTCACAATTTTGTTTTAATTTACTCTACATGTGTACATAACATATTTCTTCTACGTAATATCAACAAATGACACAAGAACATCTAGTAACCCAACGTCGTTTTTATTTTTGAAGTTTTATAAATTAACTTACTGACTGCTTCAGATTTCTATAGTATTTAATGCAATAAGGTTTTGATATCAAAACAAATCGTAGTGAAAGCAAGAATTGAAATGTCGATTAATTTCATCAGAGAAATGGAAAGCTTTGCCAAGTGCACATTGAATACCCGTTCCCAAGATCTAAGTTATAATTTCAACCAATAAAACTTGTCTGAATATTACAGTACATTCTGTCATTTCATTCCCTGTAATTAATCTCTTTTGGAATTTCCAAAAGGCAACGAGTTTACTTTCAAATCACGAGTTAGCGATTTAGTCTTTCTCTACTTATACATTGTCACTTGTAATCTCTGTTAAATTAAATGTTAATTAAATGTACACATTTTTATGCTACATCAGTCATATAATAATGTAATCACACATTAAACTGTCAGAAACTCTGCTTCGACCACAGATCCGAACTATTTAAAAAATGTATTAACTAGATCAGAGGTATTAGCATTTTAAGGTGAGTATTAGCTTTTCTTTACGTAATAAATTGTAATAGATGGATGAACTACATTGACTCGATGGTAAGAGTAACTACAAATTAGTGCACCATCATAGATCTGAACTGAATCAGAATATTTTTCACTAACAATAAGAAACAAAAGAAGCAGCCTCAAGTGGCCGTTACTGCTGATTCACAGAAACACGGAAACGAAATATTGGCGGCCGTTATTTTTTCCCATTTGTCGATACAAAAAAATATACAATAATTATTGTAATAAATTTAAAAGATTCTCAATATTTTGGAACACTTTTTAGATTAATATCAAATTGAATGACATCTCTCCACTGTCTCAGGTGCTCTCGTTTCGCCAATAGTTCATCCATGTAACGAAGAATTATGTTAATTCGGTCCCTTCATTACCTCGTACACACAATAGCAAGGAGATGTTAACACTCATAAAAATTTCACGAAAACCTTGTATTTATCTTCTTAAGAATTAATATTTGTTCAAGTGTGGTATACGAACAGCAGCAAAGTTTGGAAAGTTCAAATCAACTCGAGATAGGCGTGAGAGTGATTTTGAATGTAATGTGCGGTAACATACATCGCCCGTGGAATGCAATAGTGGTGCAGCTCAAAAAATACGAATTTTGAGTTGATGCACTCTCCAGAATTGCAGATTGGCCTACCTTGCAACAGCAATAGCACCATATCTTACAGTAAAGTATTCCACCAACAAATGGCAGAGTTGAGAATGCAGGAATGACGCATTTTAATACAAGGTTAAACTTGAAACTCGTTTTTTTCAACACTAATTTTTTTGAATTGTGCCACTATTTCATCTTATTGGTCGATATATTCACCTTATTGTCAAGTAAGATCAGCGATCTAGCATTATATCTCTGATGATTGAGATTCAGTATCATAATCACATTTATCATTATCACAACCACCCCGCCGCCACCCCTTTCTTCTTCTTCTTCTTCTTCTTCTTCTTCTTCTTCTTCTTCTTCTTCTTCACGATGACGGGATGTCTCGGCGAAGACAAGTAGTGAACTAATGGGTAAAAAGTGTGCATCCACGCTGTAAGGTCCCGGAGCTTCGGCTGAGTTCACGACATAGCCTTCACGGCAGTTCTACCTTGCAATGATGCTTCCCGTATCATCTCTATACAGCTCTGTGCTTTGTTGTTGGCGCCCAGGGCGAAATTTAAAAAAAATTGACAATATCACATAAGAAAAATATCCAATAGTGTTTTTTAAAATGTTTATTTCTACATGTTTAGTGTTTACAATTTTTCAGGGATTTGAACAAAATATAGAGTACACACTTTTTTGGCAAGATGTCAGCGATTTATAGTGTAATAGGTATGTCATTTTTTACCTGTTGTTGAATAATTGATTTTCAAAATATTAAACTTTTTAAATTAAATAATGTTGAAATAAGATAAAATGTATTTGTATGTATGTGTTTGTGTATATGTGTGTTACTGTTTGAATTTAGGCAGGGTGGAAAATATCTTTCGGAAAACGTGATTTAATGCAAGAAGACTCATAATTTAAATCTAGTTCCTAGTGTTGAGAAGCGGGAGCAATTACTGCCCTATAATTATTTACGTTGAACTTATTTGTTATTTATTTCAGTTTTAATTGTTTAGTTTCAAAGTTGGTAATAGTTCGAGATTATTCAAATATCAAAATAATATTCTTACATTTAGAACAGCAATCGCCGAGAAGTAAGAATAGTATCGATGAATTATAGTTTCGGCTGGAACAAAAACACAGAACATTGCGTCTAAAATGTATTATAGTTCCACACCAGTTACTTGAAGATAATCTTAAAGAAAAGACAAGAAACTGCTAAATTCCTTCTTTAAAAATATTTTTTTTAAATCTAATAGTACAACTTTTTTTACGCGACTGCAAACAAACCAGCTCACATTGCTAGCCTTACTTCGTGTAAGTTGTATTGTTCTCATAAATTTACAAGCTTGTTTTGAAATTTTAATTCAAAAAGATTTGAACGTCACCGTGTCCCGTTCGCCTTGATCGATGGCGATCGGGTGTTGCACTGAAAGTCCACGGCCGCTCAGCCCAGGCCAGGCCAGCCCGGCCCAACACCGGCCCGTGGCCGGCGAAACGCAGCTGCAGGCTGCAAGTCGCAGTTGTACGCAGAATCGAGATCTTCCAGGAATCGACTGGGATGAACCTTTCCTCTACCCACTAATGGCCGCTCTCTGGTGGAACTCTCTCTGCAATTTACGCGGAGAATTGCTAAATGAAGTGAAGAAGGCCGGGTTCAAATGAAAAGATTCCCATTAACAGTTCAGGTAGGGAGGATGTTAATGACAGCGATAGTTTCGGTTTATGTTGATTGCTGAGTGATGAAATGGTTCCATTTAAGAACGTCAGGTTAACAAACTAACATACGCAATGGTCCGTCAAAAGAGAACATTAGGTTATTTCCAAAAAGAATTCGTACGTTCTCAAGAATGAATTCATTGTGATTTAAAGAATGCAAAATGTGAATATATGTTTTCAGTATTATATTTACATATTTGTTAAACTTTCAAGTCCAGATGATGAAACGCATAATATAATTTTAATAAAAAATATCAGATTAATCAAATATCGAAATACAAAGAAGTTATCATTAAAAATCATTTTACTTAAATTGTTTGAAAACGTAAGTCTCAAATTGTAAAAATTGATATAGGAAATTTATATTAGGTAACATAAGAATATCGTGAACTGTAAGTATAAATGTAGACAGACATGTTTCTGTTCGTAAAATACATCAAAGAATTTTTTGTTTAAAAATCAGTAGAAAAATGTCTTACATTGTGTCCTTGTCTAATACAAAAAACGTACATTCATAGTACGTTGAAATAATATTCCACAAACAAATTTATTCAACCAGATATTTTGACCTATTTCTCCTAAAGAATGGAATTTTACAATATTTCTGCTCTCTTTACGACACATTCAGGTCGTAGCCTCAGCACGATTTTCCCCCCACGTAAGATTTTGGGGTTCATTTGAAGGGTCATATCTTCTAAAGAAATAAACATAGAAGCAAGATTCCTCTTTATTTTAATGAAACAATCTTGTACGTTATATGAAGTTCCAAATTTTATGTTTACTTTAATAGTTTACAATATTTTTTTCATACAATTAACACAAGAAATTTAGTTCAAAAAAGTTTAACTTGTCTATTTAATCAAATTCTTGCGAATTATGTTAATATTAGAACATTATACATAATATTACGTCAGTGTCCAATGCAATAATGAAGAAAACATTACTTTCTATTCCCAATAATTGGCTTCGATGTTGTAATTTTGAAAAACGCTCCTTCGGCGTCACTGCAGAAGGCACGAACTTCCATATATTCCAAAGCTATTTAATAGCACTTAAATGGCAGCAAACGAAATCTTGTAGTGTTTTTTCGATACATTTTTAATGTACAAACCTCCATGAATACTCAATAAACGGAAAAATTCCATAATAAAAGCAGATAAACAGTATGAACCGCACGCTTGTAGATTCTACGGGTTGCGACCTGAATGTTAACAATAAACTAGGTTTTCCCAGACTAGCGGATTTTCCTCCTAGTCGAGAAGCAGACCAAGTGGTTCGGGTAATACCAGTTGGCAGGTAGCCGCACTGGGCGAATGCTAAGACGTCGTAGTGAGCATTCTCTCTCTTATTTTTTTGTTATTTTAGGTCGCATTAACATCAAGGTCATTAGTGACCACTATTGGGTTTAACGTTATGTAATGATATGGTGATGACATGATATTGTGATGACAAGGGGTGAAAGGACGAACACAAGTACAACCACGCCCGAGGTGGAACTCGAACCCGCGTTCTTTGGGTCCGAGCTCGCTATGACACTACTGCCTTAACGATCTCGGCCACCGCGGATCGGCTTTGAAAGAATCTTCCTGCCACATTGATCACTTACTCCAACTGCATTTCAATAGAAGATCCTTAAAGTATGTAATCAGTTTGAAATTCCAGTTGTTTCTTATTATCACGACTAATATTTATAGGCATAGTTTTAGTAAAAAAATGTTTGTCTTTCATCATATTATTAAAATTAATTATACGAGTATATTTTGAATTCAGCAGTTTTTTTTGGTGAGTGTGCCGTAACATCGCATTTCTCTGGTTTTAGCTAGGAATGTCAATTTTCAAAAGAATGTCAGTCATACGTTCGGTGAGTCTCTCCAGAGTAATAAAGTAAAACTATGTAAATACGTTTATCGACCCATTAGATTTAGTTCATATCAGTAATGCAATGTCAAGGTTGGTGTCGACGTCTGTTTCAACTTTCTTATCGATTCGCATTATAAGCCCAATTGGTACAACCCTTTTTCTAGGCAATTATTTTACATAATCTCCCCAATCAAACAAAAGGTCAACTACCAGACACCAGACTTTTCATATCACTCTACTCGTCCCATTAGACCGAAGTTGGAGCATCTCTTTTTCGAGGGAATACCACTCAACGACCTTCAATTGACTGCGCCTAACGTTTCCTCGCCTTCACTTTGTCTGTGACAATCAACCGTTAGGGTAAGAAACAAGGTCTATCCTGGAGCTTGTACGATCACGTAATAATTCAACATTCAACTTATTTTCTGTTATTAGAAACAACGTAATTTTCGCCTTCTTAAAGGTAAGCCTCTTTCTTCCATTTTCACGTAGAATGTTAGATAATATAATGGAAGATTGAGGTCACAATCAGTTAACGTTTACATGGACAGTTCGGGATTGTGACGTTTTGAAACGTAGTGGATAATGAGGTTATGACCATTGAAATACTGTAATTTTATGCATCACGGAGAGTTATACTTTTATAACTTCACGGTGCAAAGATAAAACTAAAATTGTAAATCATGTGTGATTAAAGGGGTAGGTTGAAAACCATTTCTCTAAAATCAACTTTTCTGTCGACTCGCTGTTCACCGAGGCAGTCATATTTGTAAGAAAAAACAATGAAATAATTTATTGAAAATGTAATAAACGTATATACATTTATTGTTGAAGAAGAAGCGAGTCGGTTTGTGAACTGGTAGATGCAATCGCTGATTATAGAAAAGAATCGTTGTTGAGTCGAATAACGGTCTGTGTTAGAATTTTTACAAGTTATGTATGCCTTATTTCACGAAAAATATTTTCTTGTGTACATTGGGCAGCTATTACAGTATATGATAACAAAATTGATGGAATAACTGTGTATGTTACCATCTGCAAGCAAAATCCATGAGAGAAAGTAACATCTCTGCTTGTCCTCTAAAATTCATAAATCGTAACACAGACCGTTATTCGACCCCATGCTTCAAATGCTGGATTTACATCATAGAGGATAATTATCGAATTGGTCCGTCAAACTTCGTTTGTAACCGCCACTCTGAATTTTAGTTGTCTCTCTATGACTGCGATAAACGTGTTCATTCATTTACATTGTGTTCTGTAATTTGTATATTATTTTTTGAAAAGCAGTCCGTGTTATTCGAGGATATTTTTGGTGCCGGAGGCGTTCCCGGTTCCAATTACTTCAGTTATTCCCGAGTCTACTATTACAAAACCCTGAGATCGATAGAGTGTACCAGTGTTCGTGGTTCTTCTGGTTGGATCTACGCGAATTACAATGGGCCATGTTAGGGAAGATCAACCAGTCATCCAATCAATCTTCTACCCTTTCTTTCCTTTGCGAAATTTAATTGATAGACACTATCCCTTTCCTCGTGTGTATGAAAGTTTCAAACGGTTTTCCTTTCGAAAGTGACAGCCGGCTCAAACTAAGCGATTTTTAACGCAAGTTAAAACACTATTACAAGATGCAAAGTACTTCCTAGTATCAATCTATCGCTTTATAACCTTCTTGTGAGCTAGCAGTGGCATTCAGAACTCTCTTATTCATATATTCAGGTGTGAAATTCAGTAGAAGTCTCAAGCGTTTGTCATAGTAATGTGGCACACATGCCTAAATGACTACAGCTGACTACGATACGGCAGCAACGCAAGTCTTTGACTGTGATGAGTATGATTATAATGCAGAAATTATGTCTTACGATTGTTATAATTTTTGAAACACATTTTGTCATGTATATTTACTTATATTACTACATTCAATATTATTTAATGAAATATGTGACATATATTATTTAAATATTGCACTTGAATGCACAGCCCGCCGTCCGACTTACGTCGCAAAACGACCCGCGAACAGCCACAGGCTGAAGACATACCTACGTGAAAAAGCACTGCTCACGCGCGCAACCGCCTTCCGTGATAGCCGGTCATTTCTCGGAGCGCATAATTTTTGCGAAACAATCGCGCCGGCCGGGCCGGCGGGCAAAGCCTCCATTAGCGCTCCGGAGGCGGCGGCGGCTGCAGCAGCGGTCGTGAGTCACAGGGGGCCGTGGCGGGCGCGCGCGGCGGTGCACCGGGCGATGCCCTTGAGCGGCGCGCGGCGTAAGGAGGCCAGGAGCCGCCCGCGACCCTCCTCCCTGCCGTTGCGCAACGCAGCCCAATTGGCCCATCGCCCGGCTGACAATGCACCACGACGCGTCAGTGGGGCAGGAGCCCTCCAAAGTTGAGAACTGAATATTTTAAGTGAACAGTTGGACCATCCTTTTACAACCTCGGCATAGATAACCCTCCCTTCCTGAGAATAAAAAACAGATATCCCCTTCATTCATTCTTAAACTGCTTTTCCACGTTTGAATAGATAATTAACTTTTGTAATTAAAATCAGCTATAGTTATGCTCCGGCGGTGCTCATTGAGTTTCCCCACTCGTAATTTTTAAGATTAGAATAAGTCACCAATCATCTGTAGAGCCGAAAGGCTGAACGATGTAAATTCAGAAAGAATAAATAAATGAATTGAAAAAAGAAGAGCAGTAATGGACTGAGCTGATAACAAAAGATGATAAATAACATAAATAAAGCAAATATAACAATATATGCTAATTTCAAATTACAGTGCGTTATAGAAACATTGTTCGCAGATACAAACCCTGTTACTTGAGGTAAAGGTAATACTTAATGATTGTCTTTATTCTGTGTTTATCGTCATTGTATGACCTAGTTCTTATCAACATAATGAAACTGAAGACTCATCAGTATCATAATCTTGTGTTTCATATTGTGCTTATCCAGGCAACTCCATATTGAAAACTTCTATCGGAAGTTCTTCAATTTTCTTTCGCAGGAAGTGGTCTGCAGCTTGTGATGACAGAGTCAGATGACACCAGAAGTCGATGAAAAAATATATCCTTTGGTTTTCTCCATGGCACACATTCGAGAAAAAGTCTTCTCTAAATTTATTAATGCCCTTATTACGTGCCTCTGCGGATAACTGACCAATAGGTTGTGACGATTTCGTAATCGAGCGCCGTCTCGAGTACGCGGCAGGAGGTTTCAAGCCAGATGGCACGTAATGTGAAACGTGAAGTATTTAAAATGGGGCGTTACTAGAAAATAAATCTCGGAGCTTTAACTTTAGCTACAAATATTTAAACTAAAAATATAGGAGCTCAAAAATTAGTGGTCGACCCGATGGACAAGATCGCTGAAGGCAATAGTGGAGTAGTGATCTCGGACCGGAGAGTCGCGGGTTCGAGTTCCACCTCGGACATGAATGTGCTTGTGTGGTACTTACGTGTTCCCCCAACAGTTTCCTCTAGAGTTTAAAAGTCACAGTGGTCGCTAAATGACAAATTTGTTGAAAAGCGACCTAAAAAGTTTGTGTTGTCTTTGTATTGGATATAATTAAATATATTTATATTATTTTTTAATGATTGATTTCTTGATTTGCAAACATGCCGTACTTTAAATTTACTTCTACCCCAAAGTAAGTGATTAACCAGTAATTTTTGAAAATTACTGTTAATTTTGATTTGCCATTTAATTGTGAAAATAAGTTTTATTTATTTCACAATATCTTTAGTGTATAGATATATGTCCCAAATTAGCCTGCTTAATCAATGTCATTTAAACACAATTCAAATGTATGTCCCAAGTTAGCCAACATTAAAGGGTAACTGGGGACACCAAGTTTTGATTTTATTATGCTCAACACATTCCACAAAAAATTAAGCACATATTCCTCAAGAACTGACTAAGATCTAAGTTTTGCAGTAAAAAAGATCTCTTCTTCCAACTCACAGGCAAAGGGTTAAACTACAAACATTGAAAGTGTTCCAAGTTAGCCTCTTTGACGATATTTTGGTAATTTTAATCTACCAATACCAAGCACTATGCAGTAACAACTCCCGGATTTGTATTTCTATCATTTTATGTATTTTCTTAACAAGTGCTCAATTTCTACTGTAAAATTTAGGAATATGAAGATACAATGATTTCATTCCCTAATGATGCGTCTAGTCTTGGAGTCACTGTCTAGAAAACTATAGAAACCAGAGTTGACTAAATATTTTGTTATTAAAATATTTGTATGTATTTTGTTTGTATGTGACCTTTAAGACATTAAAAAGCGTTTATTGAGCTTTGAACTTCCGTTTTAGAAGTCATATTTCTTTGAAAATTTTAATTTTCCTCTCTGTAACATAAGTATGTCAGCTGCCCATATCCATAATCAACTTGCGCCATTCATGTCTGGCGTGACAAGCATACCATTAATAATATAAGAAACACTAAAATCTACATGAGACCTTTGAGGTAGATGGTACATTTAGAAACCAGAAGAAAAAGGCTCATCACTGACTCTTCTTGGCGAATCAAGGGAAACGGGACAAAATAAAAGGTGGAGACGCTTGTTACAGATTAAAGGAATTTAACAATATTTTAACACTAATTTTTGTCCTTTAGAATTATATTATTTAAAAATTTAGAAATGTATCACTATAAATATAAAATAAATAATATTTAATTGATACTCAATGTATTCGCTCTTTTTATAAAATACTTTCAGGCAGCAAAAGACTTTACATGGCTTTTAAGCGTATGAATCAATATCTGAATCGGCGACTTTTCGTACTATTGTTAGCATATATTCCATGCCAAAGGTACGTACGAAACTTCGCCGAAGTCACCGATGTATATCATTGTCTCTGAAATGACTCAGACAGGGAAATCCTTGGGTACAAGTCCCGACAGTAAGCTAAATAGCTACGTTGAATTGAGCCGCTGTCTGACGAGTCCTAGCGGCTGGCTGCTCTGAGCCGTTTCTATAGTTTGTACGCTCAATATCAAGCAAATGCCGGAGCAGTATCCTAAAAATCGCATGCGATCTATTTTTCATCTTCCTATCCCATCCCCTTACTTACACACACAGTTACATGAACTACACTGCCACGCATGCTCGGACGCCAGTCGGGAGTTTAGAGCTTGTCCCGACTGGAGGGGTGTCCTGATAAGGAAGATGCCTCAAGACGAACCTCCCGCAAGCCAACATGTAGATCGACGCGAAATCTTGCTTTTCAGCGCGGGAGAAACACCACCACCTCCCGCGATGAATCACTCAGAACATTAACGGTTCTAATGATCATAGCAGGGGACGTGCCCAGAAACGGCAATCGGTCAACTACGTCACATAGTATAATTGATTGATTTACTAATTGTTAGTGATTCCGGGCGGGTCAACTAACAGGGCATTAGTCTGGTAAGTGTAGTGCACTTTTTACTGGTGAGGTGTAGGTGATCTTTCCCTGCTGGATGGTAAGATCCGGCGTCGATCTACTGTAGGCGGGGTTTTCCCCAAACAGATATCTCCCACCAGCGGGGCACCGCTCCAGCCGGGACAGGCTCCAAGCTCGCCACCGCTCTCCCGGTATGTGTGGTAGTGTAGTGCAGTTATTTGTGTAAGTAAGGGGTGACAGGACAAGGAAGAGAAAGGAAAGACCGCGGGCTCCGTGGCTCGTTTGTTAGGGTACTGCTCCGGCATTCGCCTGGTGTCGATCGGAGTAACCTCGGAAAACTACCGATCAGAGCAGCCGGCCGCTATAATTCTCCTTCAGACAGCGACAGAACTCGATCTAGCTGACAAGCTAATATCGAAAATCCTGCCACTGACGGGATTCGAATCAAGGACATCTCGGTCAGATGGACTGCAGTGACATCAGTTGATGCCCTGAGCCATCTCTCCCGGTCATGTAGTATAACACATTCTTTATACGGCGCCTTGAAAATACAAATCACACGCGTTTGAGCGCGTTGCCCCGCCCCCTTCGCACGAAACGACATCGCGCGTCGTGCCGCACAGCGCCGCGCCGCGCAACGGTCGGCTGAGCTTTCTCTTTGCTCAGTGCATCGCGGAAGTGGTTTGCGTTGGTGAGATACGGCGGTCACGCCGCGCGCGTGAAAAGCACTGCGATCTGCTGGTCGGAAAAATTAGATTAGCGCTGCATCCAGTAATACGTGGAGAAATAGGTTATCGTTGGGAGATCTTAAAGTCCTGCCCTCCGCGTGGGACAAGAGTGTTTATTCTGTGTCTCGGTCGTTTTGGCTGTAATAGACGCTAGCCGTTTCTCAGTCGTTGAGAATGCAATCTGGCCAGGGGACCCAAAAGACAAGCATTCCAGTAGTGTAGTTAAGTAACATGGCCATGCCGACACGGGCTGAATGACACGAATTATAACAAAAACCTTTAGGTTGTTTCGTAATTACAATGTCAGAATAGAAGTCTTCATAAAACATATTTCCACAAAGTTTCGCCTATTGCAATATAATTTTCTCTCAGATCAGTATGGCTTTGCCGTCAATTGTACTATTGTATCTTTCTTTACTTATTTCTCCCTGGATTCGTCACATAATGCCATAGAGCAAATTCATGAAATTTAAAGAAGTTGCGTTTAATTAGTCTTGAAGAAATATGTATACTAGCTCAAACATACACACAGTACAGGAATTGATTGCATTAAAAATAGCAGGTGATAATTTTATCGTACCAGATATGGTATATTTGAGTCAGAATTTTGCAAAAGGTGTGTGGACTCTGTTACTAAGTAGTCATTTGCGGAAACTATAATAATCTATTTTATAATGTAAGATAGTTACAAATATATTTATGTAGTTTTGAAGCAATTGATTTGTAAATCTAACAACATTTTCAGATTGTAAGAAATAAATACTGTAACACAATTTATCAGCATTGATAAAACAAAAAATACACAGTGCAAAGGAAATTATTATTTAATCTTGTGTATCTGATTAATTATTACAAAAGCATTATCACACAATTATCATTAAAAATAATTTTAATAAAATTTGTTATTTTTATTGTAGTACAATGTTTTCAATATAATAATAATAATAATAATAATAATAATAATAATAATAATAATAATGTTCGCCTTGACAACGCAACAAGCAAAGCAGTTGTGTTTGGTGGGTTGCGTCCGTGCGCCTGCTACTTCGACGCGCGTGCTTGGAAAGCATTGACGCCGAACAATATTCTCAAGGCAAAGCACCATTGCACTTGGGCCTACGTCGAGTGATTTTATCAGTGGAATTTTTTCACGTGCACTATCTTCGTGCGTGGGGCAAACCTACCGTAACATATGGGCTCCTGACTCATAGATTCCGCAATCGCTCACTTTTCTGCCACATTAAGTAAGCCAGGGAAAATCAACATGAGCGATCTGACAGTCCGCGCTGCTCGCAGCAACGGTGAGAGCGGGTAAATGTGCAAGTGCGGAGAGTTATATGTGACAAAATGTGTGTGGAGTATGGAGCATGTTTATGCTGGTATTGTGTTATCTAGAACGCATTTTCGCAATATCGCCATTACCATTCTGAAAATTGAATTTTTAAAGCCATTTGTTTATGTCACTAAAATATTACAAAAGAAAAATGTTCAGTGTGATCAATTGTGTTAATATTTGGTTGATGATTCATTAACCTAGCATATGCATTGTTCTCGTTCTGATTATGCAACTTAAAAAAACTAATCTGTTTATTTATTTATATATTTATTTATGGTCATAGAGCAGCTTTGTTCCAGAATACCCTATTATTACACATATTTATGCACTCTTTTATCAGGGAATTATATTTTTTTAATTGTGATTCAATGGTGTTATTATTTCACATCCCCTCCATACTTTTTCAAAAATCTTCCATACTTCTTATCCTCTTTAATACATTATTACGCGCATTGTGAGCTAACTTAAAAATATTTTCTGATGATGATTTATCTTCCAAGCTTTCTAAATACCTTTCAGTAAAATCTTCGTCGCTCATTCACTCCATTGAATAAAATGTCATCATCCTTAAGAAGCACGTGATAAGCGTCGAACACCACCATTGTTTCCCTAAAATTGACAATCATGTTTTTAAGATTAATTGGTCGCCTGTATTTTAAAATGTATTCCGAAGTACTTAACTTCACTTATTCTGTTACTCTTTACATACTTATTTTGGTACATTGTTTTAATGTAAGAACTGGGGTGTTGATTTGCATATCATTTTGAGTATTTTTGCATTATTTTCACATGTTATTTCTCGAGTGGTTTGAAACTTATCGAAAAGTCCCCAAGTCGCGTATCGACGAGCGGACTTATCTGAGAAGTTTCAACCACGAATGGAATGCGGTCCAAAACCATTAATGAACGTTGATCTTTAACGTTAAAAGTAATCAATAGATTAAATAGTATGAACATAATCTTAGAAAATGCTGAACAACTTTCCTTTGCGAAGTGTTTCAGTCACTATATTGATTAAAGATATTTACGTCACGGAAGGAATATTTTTTTTCTGAAAACATGTTAACGTCATCTGCGGTAAGACGTTAGCGAAAAGTTAACATATGAACTTTTTGACTTTTGGTTTATAACCATCTTATTATAAAAAGCTGTTAGACGGATTTCAACTAATTACTGATGAATGGAATAGTCGCGGGATTTTTTTGAATGCATTAAAATTTCATATAATCTTAGAAATTTATTAAACTATACTTCAAAAATTGAGAGCTAATGTAAATATGAATTTAATATAATACAAGAAATTGAAACCAAATGCATTATTATTCCAAAAATATTAAAGAACATTGGTAGTTATTTAAATTCAATTGCGTTTCTTACTATTTTTGATTGACTGTAGCAGGAATAATTTTCGTAATTGTTTGCATCAGAAAGTGGTTCATAACCGGCAGTTAACTTTATATTCAATCTCACCTTGAACTCGGCGCCCGGTAAGACAGAAAATTCATTTCATTTACAATGCCTTCGTTGAGATGAAGCAATGCTGTTCTATGGTAATTGATAAATAATAATAGCTAATATTCGTATTCGTATCACGCGATTGAAATACGGAGAATATATTATCTTTACTCATAAATACGGTATAAAACATTTATGCTCGTCTTCAATAATGACTTGCTTTGCAAATTCGTTTTTATATTGCTCTTCCTAATTAATGTAAATCCGAAAAAATCACATTTCAATTTAAGTATCTTACTGGAAGCGCATTGACTAAGGCGTTCTTTATAGATTTAGGTTTTATTTAGGACTCCAGACATTCAGTTAGAATGCAACATCGTTAAGGTAATTTGGAAGCTTACACGGTACAATTTCCTTTATATATTTTTGGTAATCGAAATATTTAAAATATTTATTGAACCAAATTACCTACACATCTGCAAAAGATGACTTTACAACGATAGTAAATGAAGATATCAGAAAAAATAAGAAATCCAGCTGTCTCAGTCTAACATAACATTCATATCTCATACGAAACAATTCGCAAGCACAAATCTACAGTAATAATTCCGCTGTGTATTCATGTAATGACAATACATGTGTTTAATGTGAAACAAAGATAGATACGCCCAAACTATCTTACCCCATACATGGGTTAACCCATATATGGGTTAACAACGGGCTACAGGCAGCGCGTGATCCTTCCTTTCGAAATGTATTTTCAGTCTCATCAATAGGATCCTCTGTTTGTTGACGATGCTTATAATGACGATGCTTATAATGATGACGATGCTTATAATGATGACGATGTTTATAATGACGATGTTTATGATGACGATGTTTATAATGACGACGATGCTGATAATGACGACGATGCTGATAATGACGACGATGCTGATAATGACGACGATGCTGATAATGACGACGATGCTGATAATGACGACGATGCTGATGATGACGACGATGCTGATGATGACGATGCTTATAATGATGACGGATGCTTGCAGATGCAGTGCGGCTGCCCGTCGGCGCCCACGGGCCCTACGCTGGCCGCCACGTGCGGCGGCTCGGCCTTCATGCTGTTCATGGGGCTGCTGGAGGTGTTCATCCGGTCGCAGTGCGACCTGGAGGACCCCTGCGGGCGGCCGCGCGCGCGCCGCCGCCTGGACGACGCGTACGACTTCATCGTGGTGGGCGGCGGGTCGGCGGGCGCCGTGGTGGCCGCGCGCCTCTCCGAGGTGCCGCACTTCACTGTGCTGCTGGTGGAGGCCGGCCTCGACGAGCCCACCGGCGCGCAGGTCAGTGGGATCGATCGATTTATTTATTTATTTCAACGCCAACCCTTGGCATGTAGCCTTTTGGCGACGCGCTGATCAGTGATCAAGCGCGTAGGTGGCGAAACACTGTTGTTTGTTTAACTTTACCCAGGGGACACGTGTTGTAGACCACGCACGCGAACAATTTTGTCACGGCTGTGAATTATTATTATTATTATTATTATTATTAATAATAATATATAATTATAATATAATATATAATAATTATAATTATAATAATGAATTATGAGGTGATAGGATAATGATGAGAGGAGAAGGACTAGGTTGATGGTGGTAGGTGGGATAGCGGGATGTGGGAGGTATTCGTGGGATTTTGAAACCTTTCCAGCATACGCCTTGTGATCAAGGGAAACCGCGAAAACCCTGGTTAGGATGGCCAGCTCGGGAATCGAAACCGGACCTCCCGATTGCGAATCCAGCGCTGTACGCACTGAGACACTTCGCTCGGCGATTGATTGATCGATTAGTCCGGGCGCGTCAACTGCTAAGCAGGGTTGCCAGATGTGTTGCGAGCTCTTTCCCAACCACTACTACAGATTTTCCCCAAATAATCTCTCCAATGAAACAAAATTCCCCTTCTTCGAAACGAAAAATATTTTACACATTATGAACCAACGATATGAGCTGTCTTTGATTCCATTGGCTCTCCCCTTAAACTCAAATAATTCAAATCAACCAATCATCGTCCTTTGAACTGCTCGAGGCCCTATTGGTTCTACTATCTTCGTTTTTCTCGTTTTTACTTTCCCGTATACATACGTATATAAGAGTATTACACGCAGTATACGGAAAGTTATGTAATGCTGCGCAAAAAAGCGGTGGATTTTCGGAAGAAAAAATTAATTCCCGGACCCTGATAACGAAGTAGTGGTGCTACAGAGCAGAATTTCAGAAAAGTGGGAATTGGTTCCAATGTGCTAAATATGAAAAATAGGCCAATGATGTAGTTGCAGGGGAAATATATGATATTGATTGGAATATTGAGACACATGGCGTTTATATATCCATTTTTTTAATTGTTCAAAATATTTTCTGCCAAACATTACAGAGTACAGTTTTCCGGCAAGTGGCTTCAAGTTTCAATTCAATTCAATTTTACTAGTAATTTGTTTACAAGGTTAACCTATCAAAATTGCTGTGTATATTCACAGCTCTATTATAAACAATTTCATTACAAATAACTTCGAATAACATAAGGTAGTTAGTACAACATACAATTTCAATAGCACAACAAACCTATATAATATAGTAACACAATAACAAAATAATACAATAACATAAGATACAAACGAATTAAGACAACTGACTTTACAAATATATACAGAACAACCTGTATCAAATGAGACAACATGTATATTTTAGCTTAAACTATTCATTGATAATAAGTGCTCGTTTTTTAGAATTTATGAAATAACATTGTACAGAGTTCAGTTTAATGAAACAATTTGGAAAGGATAATACATCATTTTGGTATGGTCTTCTAAGCCCTTTACATGTTGGGCATTCATATAAAATGTGTTTCAGGTTTTCATCAGTATTCATATTACATACTGAACAGATTGAATTTGAATTAATTTTGTGCCAAATATTTCTACGTTTGTGGAAGTTCATTTGTATATCTTATCCAGTTGATTACTGTATCTTAGACCCCAGATACCTGCAGCGTGTAGCACAGTAGATGCTACAATGGAATCGAACAGTTTCCTATCACTCTATTAGCTATACTTTTTCCTTGATATTAAGAATTTTCAGACAGAACCCAATGCCGTGTTTCCTTTGGTCAAAGCATTGGCAACAGAGTAATTGATTAACCCTGACGTTGTGAATTGGACACCTAAATACGTGTACTACTTGACCACTTCTATAATTTCTCCTCTGTATTTCACCGACCTCTCTGACCTCATTTTGCCTGGCTTTTTGAATTTCATTATTTTTTTAGATTAACTTCGAGGATTTTTTTCTTTTTTCTGACAATACTTGGATAATGTATCTATCGTGTGTTGAAGATCTGTCATATCGATTGCCAGGATAATAAAATCATCAGCAAAAAGAAGAATGTCAGCTTTTAATTCTACGTCAGTGAAAGCTTCATCCACGAAGAAAGTGTCTCAAAGGAAAAGAGCAAAAAGTGTAGGACTCAACGAATCACCTTGTAGTACGTCTTGCGTAACTTTTATCGAATTGGTGGTAGAATGGGTATCGATTCTCATTTTCATACATGCTCTTTCATAAAGATTCTGAAGAATCTTTATAATGTTGTTGCTTACCCCGGATTCATATAATGATTCCCATCTAGTCCTATTTTGCCTTGTAACACAAACAAGTTATCTTCACAAGATCTGCCCGGTCGAAAGCCGGATTGACATTCAGACAAAATGTTGAAATTCTCACTCCACATTTCAATCGATTTGCAACCAGAGCAGTGAATATTTTGGTTATTGAGTTTACGAGCGATATTCCACGGTAATTGAGTGGGCCTGCTTCGTTTCCTTTCTTGTGGATCAAAATAACTTCCGACTCACACCAGCTTGCTGGAACCCTTCCAGTCTTGAGAACCATGTTCAAGAGTTTAAGTAACTCCTTCAATCAGTTTGGAGGAAGTCTCTTGTAGAAAAGATTCCCGGTGTTTTAATGTTAAAGATTCCGTCGGGTCCCGGTGCTTTACTGTTCTCCGGTTTTTGCATGCTTTTCATTAATTCTTCTCGAGTAATCTCTTTGTCTAGAATCGGATGTCTACAGTCTATACAGTTCGTTGTCCTTGTTATTCGAGGTGGGTAGATAATATAATATAAATCTTCAATTACTTTTTTTGGGATTGTACAAATCTTACTTTTCCCCTCTTAACATACGGACAGTTTTCCAAAACGCGGTACTGTTTTTGCTATTTGAAATGTTAGATTTTTGAGTGATTTGGTACTTTTTTCTTTTTCTTTTGTAGATTAACATAGTTTTTCTTCAATTTATTTCTTCGTTCAAATTTGTTTGTTCTACACCATTTTCTAAATTTATTTCTCGTTTCTTTGATTAAATTACAACATTTTTTGTCATACCATGGCTTGTCTCTAGTTCTGTCTCGTTCTTTAATACGGGACATCATTTGTAAATCCTTGGCCGTTTTTATTACTGCGTTGACTATTTCACAGTTTAGTGCGTCAAGATCAATAGTGTCCAAGTAGGGCGTTGGTGTCTATAGTAATCGTTCTCTTTATCAAGACACCACATGAGTTATAATTCTGCTTCGAGATTTCGCTCTCTCTCGGTGTCGATCTCTTGCTTTGCCTTTGGCCTACCTTCAGCATGTATTTCTGCAGAGACAGGGAGATGATCAGAAACACCGAAGTTTATTATTGAAAAATTTTACAGCCGCATGATACCTTGTTGATTGGTCCAAATATGGCCTATAGTACTTGAGCCTTTTCCATTGACATACGTGAAGTCACCTGCTTCATCAGATTTACTTCGTCCATTTAGGATACAGAGGCCTACACTTTGAAGATTCTCCACTAGTTTTTGTCCGTTAGTATTGAGATCCAGCGAGTTGCGGGTTCCCCGAAATTCTATTCCATCCATGAGATTTTCGGGAAGCTGGTTCGAGAATCCAATACGGCCATTGAAATCTCCCCCTACCATTAGTGGTCCGTTGTGTTCTTAAAGTGTCAGTTCCAGAGAATCAGTGAGTATTTCAAGTCTCTCATTGAAATTCCCGGGTCTTAGGTAAACATTAACTACCACAAATTCAGTCATACTTATCACACATTTCATTGCAATAAAGTTTTAGTGCAATAAAGTTATAGTTAAAGTGGTTTCAAATTTTTTCTAAAGGTAATGCTGTGCAATCGAAAATAAGCCGGCCAATAAACAATTGATAACCTCAAATTTGCGACAGTTTATAAAAATACATGAACGCATCTTTCACTAGATGACGCCTTCCCAAGGAAATTTTTCTCTAATAAGACATTTGAAAATTCTCCTTTTCAAAACATCTTCCACATTTAAGAATATTTTCTTCAAAACTGTAGTAAATCTTATTAAACAAAAGCAATCTAGAAGTAATAGAGCCAGATACCATTGGCCAATTACGAGTGTTTGAATTACTTGTTCATTATTTTATTTTTACCTAATTTTAATTATTCGAATTTACATATTTACTAATTAACTAGTGGTTAACTTGACTCGGTTTATCATTTCATATTTCTCTCCTTAATTCACTTTCATAATTCCCTCCGTAAGAGAACATGTAGCAAAACTCAACTGTTTTCATATTTCCCTCGTCATCACAATCCTCTCGATCCAGGTAAGTTATGCAGTGAATAACGAGCTCTGTATCGAAGGCAATAACAAGCAATAATATATCAGCAAAAAATAAATATTTTAGTAGATAAAGTATTATACTGAAAAATTAATTGTATTAGAATATTGCCTGCAACACGTTGCGTGTAAAATCATGAATTGTATGAAATTATTGCCAAGAAGTTTCATAATCGACAGGCATATTCTTTTTAAATGTAACTTCGAAGATATTGAGTAATGCAATGAATAGGTATTGACTGATAAATTCTTGAAGTAAAGCAATGGGAGTATTGTATTGAAACTGTTGAATCACTGATGGCTTGAGGGCGTAAGGAAAAGAGAGATTCTTCTGATGGCTAATGACCATTTGTTTGGTAATTACGCCTCGCAATAGTCGGTCGTAATTATCAGCGGTTGCTTCGGGATCGAACACGATCTTGACCTCATTTCAAAGAACTTTCAAAGTAAGTATTTATTCCTTGATAAATGCAAATTACTGGGGAGTATCATCCGTTCTAAGGATCTGTGAGAGAAGTAGCCATATCTTAATTTCAGCCTGAAAAATATTAAATTTCTAGCTATCGCGCCTCCACATTTTAATTTTCATGTAAATTATAGAGTGGTTGTTTCCTTAGACAACAACTTGATGCAACGAAAAGATAGGTGGCTTCCAGTCGTGGCAATTATCATATCCTTGATATTCTGACAACAACATCTGAGAGTGTTTTCCGCTTTGTCTCTTGGAGTTCTTATACAAAAAGAGCAAAATTTGCAGTTATAATATTAAGTTCATACTATAATTTTCTTTCAAAACCGGAATTTCTTACTTTCAATAGGAATCGAATGTAGAATATTACCCTTTAACGTAATTACTGTACCTTTTGATATCCTTGATACTCATTTTTAAGTTGTAAATAATGTAAGTACGTTTCCATAAAGTACAATTCTTTTAGTAACTATATTTTTCTTTTGACAATTGATGTACCTCTTTTTCAATCTCTTCGCAACGGAAATAACTCAATATATCAATAGAAATATAACGCATAAGAGTTTACATTTTAAACAAATAAAAATAGGACATTTCAATGGGAATATTATGCAAGAATATTTTAAAAACAAATTTAATTGTTTAGCTAATTAAAAATAAAATGTTATCTTACATTAAATCTTATACAGTTAGACGGTAGGTTTTGTAATGCCTCCAATGCTTAAAGTCTAGACGTAATAGTACTAGGTTAAGGTAGTAAGTATTAAGTACTAGGTTAAGACGTATAGTACTAGGTAACCAAAAGATTTGATTTTTGTCATAAGCAATCTAATAAATAAGTAAATAAATAACCAAAAATTAAAAAATAATGTAATTATTTTATATCAAATATACGTTGGTGTCTTTAGCCCACACACTTATCTTAACGGCTCAAAATATACAAACAAAATGTTCTTGTATAACCTTCCACAAATAGAGCTTCCATTTCAGTTGCAATTACAATGTATCGTAATCGTCAACCAGGACTCCAAGCACCTCGTATGCGTTGCGCAATTGGACTCTTGTAATGAAGAAACGGAGCCCAGAACCCTCAAATGTGGCACAGCGAATGTAATAGTCCACACTCAGGCTTACATATGCACCTAAAAAAACACTCGTACTTTCCATTTTTGAGCCCCGGTCTCGACACCCACACGCATTGTTGAAAGCCACTTGTGGGAACCCGCGCCCCTCTCGCCCTATTGCAACACACACTCGTTCCCACACTCCGCAGCCGCTACATGGCGCGCTACGAAGCCGCTAATGGGGGAAGATCGAATTTGGAAGCGATCTCTATTGGAAGTTCACAATGTCATTTCACTAGAAAATCTAATTCTGGTAACAGTAATTTCCAGAATGACTGTAGTTGAAGATATCGTCTTAAAGGCAAAAACTGCGTTGTCGCATATCAGGACATTCCATTCTCCGCTCTCCTCTTCATTCTGTATAGTTAGAGAAGTGTAGAGTTTTTTAAAGGTCTTCTAAGATTTTCAATTTAGGTCCCCCTCTTCCTTTTTGTTCACTTCAAGGTATCTTCTTCTTCACTTCAAGGATTAGGCGGCTGCCTGTTCCGTCTTCGCACTTCAAACCATCTTCTGCGTGGTCTTCCTCACTTCATCTTGAAGTGAGGAATCTAATATTCAAAGATATTCTAATATAAATTGTTAAAAAATCGAGACAGCGTCAGTTGAATAATTAATCATTGTAACAAGTTTTTGTATTTGAAGCAATAAATAAATGAATAATTGTTTTATCCAAAAATTGGTTTTAAACGATTGATGTATTGCAGAGGGCTTCCGGGATATCTACTAGAATAACTCGTGTGGCATTTAAGGTGGACTAAACGAGCTCTCGACAGATTTTAACTTTCTCTCTACGGAGATGTTTTGTGGGACTTTGATACCGAAAAACCGAATGACGGCAAAATGTCTGTCCGCCCGTCTGTCTGTCCGTGTGTCAGTGAACAATGCTGACGGCTTAACTGTTCAGCCGATTTTCTTCAAAATTCATCTTCCCCAATTGATCTGACCGATGTCGCGACCCCTTGAATTTGAAACCGATATTTTAATTTTTGTTGGTACTTTACTTGAAGCCCCTGAGACATTTTCAAATTTTCAAAAAAAAATGGATCCATGGTTTTTGATTAAATGTTGTTGCTGGATAGTGTGAAGAACTATGAAGAGAGTGGTGCAGGTCTCATGTTCGTTAAAAAAATGATTTTTCGAAAATTGAAAAAGTTGAAAATATTTTAGGGGTCTTCCTACTACAAAAATATTAAAGATAGAGATTTTTTCCTGAATGAAATCTGTTCTTTAAAGACTGATTTTGAAATAAGAGTATGTATAATGTTTCGAAAATTTGAGTTCTTTTCTCGTAATTTTGCATGAAAATACTGGCAAGAAAGTACGTGCTGGTGTAGCACCACTTGTTTATGCCGTTTTTCGTCCCAGTAATTCCATTTATCCATCATTTACCTCTTCATTATTCCTATCAACTACCAATTAATTCAAGAAGACCAAGGACCTCCATGATGAATAATAAACCAACAATATAATGTGACTTGCGTACGTACGAAGTACGTTCTATGCTATTGGATGTATCTTGTCCTTGCATATTAAAGCGTCAATAAGTTTTAATGGCCTTCTTCATGGCCTTTCCCATCCATTTCTTGTGAAGATCATTCTCTCTTATGGTTCATCGCTTTACTGACGATCAATTACTAGCGTGCATATCTCTTGCACAATCTTCTTTTTGCAACTCATGAGATCTTATGCATAATCATTCCAACTAACGTCTCTCTGATTTATACCGAAGCACCTCTTACAACAGGCATTCCAGAGGACGGTCCTT
Source organism: Acheta domesticus (assembly GCA_031308135.1). Classification (NCBI taxonomy): domain Eukaryota; kingdom Metazoa; phylum Arthropoda; class Insecta; order Orthoptera; family Gryllidae; genus Acheta; species Acheta domesticus. The sequence continues at coordinate 54,168,886 of JAHLJT010009355.1, read as the reverse complement.
GACTTTGACGTATTTAATACTACTTTAACCTTAAAGACTTCTCTCTAGGCTTCGTATCCGTGTCCGCGATCACACGTTCCACTGCCTTTCAGTGGTTCAAGAAAGCAATGCAATGAGTGACTACTGCATCTATTGCGCCCCATCTTCTTTCCCCTTTCAAAATAATTGTAAAATAGACTGTGTGCAACAGTGTCTTGTATTTACTTTTTGGAATTTGGGTTTCATTAACCTTTGGAGTATTCATTCAATGTTTTCTCTCGAACAATCATTTATTTTAGTTTCGAATATTTCTTAAATAATAATTACATTGCGATTAATGTGAGTACTTTTCTAAATTTTAAGTAAAATAAACTCTTTAATGAATGCGAGTGGAATCAACGAAAAATTTCGTATATTATGCCACCACCCATAAAAAATACTATAGAGCATTACTTAATAAATGCTATTTGTGCGTATACAGTCTTCTCAAAAAACATTTTTAATTTTCATCGATGACTTACTTTTTCCAATCTGGATGTTTGTCCGTAGGTGCCATCCATGTTCCTGAACTTCATCGGGTCGTCCATTGACTGGGGCTACAACACGGAGCCTGAGGAAGGCGCCTGCCTCAACAACCCGGAGCGGCGCTGCAATTGGCCCAGAGGGAAGGTAAGTAGCCTATGAAATTCATCCCAGGAGCGGATGCGGCCGATCATTGGGGGGGGGGGTAGGGCATTTCAGATTTTTGTCAAATAATAAATATATTGGCTGTATATTATATTATATATTATATATAAAATATTATATATTATATATAAAATATTATATATTATATATAAAATATTATATATTATATATAAAATATTATATATTATATATAAAATATTATTTATCTACTGTAGGTATGATACTATAGAATATTATTTTTTAAATAATTACATAAATATCCCAACATAAATACTTAAATCAATTTTGCCAAATAAAGGGGGTAACAAACGAAAACTCTAGGCCTCTGGTGGGGAACGGGGAGGGCCCCATTCTCCCTTTGGATCCGCCACTGATTCAGCCAATGAATGTTCACCATTTCCACAATACATCTAGTGTATTAAGCATAAGTCCGAAAAGTAAAGAACCTTACACTCTTACGTAATTTATCTAGTTTCATTGTCTATAGTAGCCCTAATGTATATTTTTAACACATGACAGGCACATTCACTTGAAATATTCTTATAAGAATTGCTTTCAAAGAGATATAGATGTTTGTTTTGCTGTAGTGGATTTCTGTACAAACTAGAGAAGTACGTCAACAAAAACTCGCTATTGATGCCAAAAGTACGTACGCAAAACCTATCAACTCAAGATTCGGAAGTCAGGAGGCAGCCTGTTGTGAAATGGAATTTTTAAAAAAAATATTTATTTTCTGTGCAGAGACAAGAATGTTTGGTAATTTTATCGCCAGTAATATTAACCTTCTCAAATTCGATAGGTAAACAAAAATACAAACAATTGTATTTCACATAATTACATTAAAATGTCCTAGTCTGTGAAGAAAACACGTTTCAAGGGTATTTCCGTGCTCCCCATGTACCATGGTAAACATGGAAGTTATGAGTGCATCGTGATTGGAGTCATTGTGTGATGCATCGACGACCAGGAAATATCCTCGAACATGTTTACTGTTTACAGTACATTATTTTTTTGTTGACGTAATTTTGTAAAAACACAACTTTTTATAGAAGATTTCTACTTTTTAACTATTCGATGTGTATTTCTACAAGCTTTCTGCATGAACCACCGATTTAATTTTCTCTAATTACAGTGAAAATGTATAAAACCAACCATCCACAATATATGAAGAAAGGTCGTCATTTAATAGGTAGCAGTCACTGAGACCAGATTCACTATATTTGAAGATCCAGTGAAATACATCCAACAATTTTTTTTAGAGTTAGGGTCTTCAAGTGAAGACAGTCGAGATGTTTCGTGGTTAATACTTTGGATCATATTTCAAAAGGGAAAATTATAATTCTGGAAGTACATATTTATTTCCATATAAAAAGTGGTACAATACGAAAAAAATTGAATTGGATGATGCAATGTTTGAATTGGATGATGCAATGTTGCATAAAACATTGCATCATTCAATTCCAATTTTGTACCATCGTACCATTGTTAAATATTTACTTGACATATTTACTTTTAAGTCACAACCTTTTCCAAAGATAAATATCACGATTCATATTATTTTGGCTTATCGATTTGTATCGTTGAGAACTTATTCAGGTGAATCATTTAATTAACAAATATTTTTGAAACGTGGATGATTATACAATTAACGAAATTCCATGAATGACCATGAACCAGGAAAAGCATTAGAAGTAGAGCATATAGAATAATGATGCCGGCAATAACTACTTGGCTGTCCAGGAGGCGCCGCGTCTCAGGCACAGGTGCCAATAATTCGGCCGTCATTCTGCGACCTTCCTGAGAAGATCACAGAAAAGGCATCCTAAACGTCGCCACCTGTGCACAGAACGCGGCGTTTCCCGAATAGCCAAGTAGTGACTGACTCCAACGCTCTCAATGATGATGGTTTTCCATGGCGCGCGTGATGCGCAGGTGCTGGGCGGCACGAGCACCATGAACGGCATGATGTACATGCGCGGCAGCCGCGCGGACTTCGACGGGTGGGCGGCGCGCGGCAACAACGGCTGGAGCTACGAGGAGGTGCTGCCCTTCTTCATCAAGTCGGAGGACAACCTGCAGCCCGGGCTGGCCGACAACGGCTTCCACGGCCAGGGCGGCCCGCTCACCGTCACGCAGTTCCCCTACCACCCGCCGCTCTCGCACGCCATCATACAGGTGACGCACGCCTTCGCTTTGCCTCTCGCCCCGCCCCGCCAAGCCCCCCGCCGCCGTGCTCGCCCCCGTGCCCACCCCCATGCCACGCCCCCGTAGCCGTCCCCGAGCTTCCCCCCACGCTTGTCCTCGTGCTTGTCCCATCCCGCCTCTACGCTTGTCACATCCTGTCCCCAAACTTGCCCCGTCCCGTCCCCACGCTTTTTCCATCCCATCCCCACGCTTGCTGCCACGCCCATTTCCACGCTCCTCCCCACGCTATCCCCATATACGTCCCCATATCCGTCCCCATGACCGTCCCCATGCCCGTCCCCATGACCGTCCCCATGCCCGTCCCCATGCCCGTCCCCATGCCCGTCCCCATGCCCGTCCCCATGGCCGTCCCCAGGCCCGTCCCCAGGCCCGTCCCCATCCCCGCCACCAACCCCGCCACCAACCCCGCCACCAACCCCGCCACCAACCCCGCCACCATCCCCGCCACCATCCCCGCCACCACCCCCGCCACCACCCCCGCCACCACCCCCGCCACCATCCCCGCCACCATCCCCGCCACCATCCCCGCCACCATCCCCGCCACCATCCCCGCACCATCCCCGCCACCATCCCCGCCACCATCCCCGCCACCATCCCCGCCACCATCCCCGCCACCATCCCCGCACCGTTTCCTTTACTATCCCCATCTCATTCAGTCTTCGGTCCCCTGTACCCGCACTTCTTGTTCCTGGAACCTCCGCCCCCGCCCCCAACTCCATCACCTACATTACCCCTGCATCCCCCCTGCCCCCCTTGCTTCCCCCCCCCCGCCTACCGCCGCCCCATACGCTTCTACTCCCGTCTCCATTCCTGCTCTCCCCTTCTTTTCCTCTCCAGCCTCCACCCACAACATTGACCCTTTCTCCACTCAATTTCTTACTTCACCATCATTTTAATGTTTGCGACATTCTCTGGACATCAGCTCAGACACATTTTCTTGACTATTCTGTTTATCCCATAACACGATGCTTAAAAGGTTTGTAGACTGCTGCTATTGTAAATATACAACTGCATTGATTAATATTCAAAACTTCTTTTAAAACAATGTAAGTAATCGAATAACTGTGGAATTGCACGCTCATTTCCAAGCCATTAAGAAACTGAATGAAATGTTTCAAGTAATATATAGCTGAAAATTTCAACTATCAAATAATTGAAAAACTTCAAAAGGAAAACTTCATTACGTAAATCAACAAATCTATCCGACGGTATTGGCATGCAGGGTTAAAATAAGAATATTTTATCGATTTTCGCATTTATGCCCATGTCGTTAGGAGAGTAAATACAGGTTTAAGTGTGTGTTTACGACAGCAAGTACAGATTTGAAAAATAATAGCAAACATCCGTCGAACATTTTTTGATAATGTCATAAAAGCATTTTTGACGCATTTGTTTTCATCCACGAAGTTCATTTTAATAACTTCACCATGTTTTCTTCATAAAACGCTTTCTCATTCTTCTACCCTGTGAGCTGGAAAATGACTTTCGGTCTTTCAACAATGCCCTCATTCCTGACTAATGAGACTGCGAAGAAATTTATAGCTTGAAGTTCAAACGTCATTCTTACTCGTACTTCGGAAATGATTTATGTAATGCAAATAAGAAGTGGGCAAATATAATACTTTTCACAGCGTACCCTTGGGAAAACGACAAAATTGTCTTTATGTGAAAATTACACTCCGAATTTGTTTTATTATGAAGAAAAATTATGTTGAGAATATTAAGTTTTATTAATAATGTTCTAATTAAAATATTAGGCAATTGCGTAAAACCGGTACGTTCAATGCGACAGCCATAATGATTGAGATTAGTACAAATGATAAGTTAACCCTGCAAAATATTCAAATGATACTGAAGTTTCCGAAAACAACTAATATCTGAGCAATAATGAGTATAATGGAAAAAGTCAAACGCATACCTAGATACACGAGTCCTTACGAGACTTCTAACACGAATTAGCTGGTATTTAACCAATTCTTGTAGTCATCTTCCCGTTACACCTGACATAACATACAAAAGGGCTGAAAGATTCATTCGACTCAGCACTCTAAATCATTGAAACGAGATGTAGAATCGTAGACGTATACGCACAAAACACCGGCAAATTTTTGGCAGAAAAACTCTTATTTCAGGGCCCAGGTAACAATAAAGTAGATAAATCCAGTTGCTACATTTAGAAAAAAATCTTGTAACACGTGGTGTAGCCATAATCCATGTGCTGTGGGTCCTTGACACCGAAAAATCGAATGACGGGAAAACGTTTGTTCGTCCGTCCTGTCCGTCTAGGAAAAATTGTAGTGGTTAAACCGTTCAGTGGATTTTCTCTAAAATTGATACCCCAATCGATCTGGCTGATGTCATGACCCCTTGAATTTGAAACCGATATTTTAATTTTGTGGGGCACTTAATATGAAGCCTCAAACTTTTCGAAAAAGAGGATCCATCGTTTTTTATTAAATTTTGTTGTTGGATAGTATGAAGAACGTTTAAGAGAATAGTGCAGGTCTCATGTTCGTTGAAAACTCTGATTTTCGAAAACTGCAAAATTTTAGTCATTTTTTGGCGTCTTCCTACAACTACCATTATGACGATAACGATTTTTTCCCTTAATGAAATCTTAAAGATATATTTCAAAATAAGGTCATGTACGATTTTCCGAAAATATAAGTACTACTTTTTCGTGTAATTTTGCATGAATATACGTACAAGAAAGTATGTGCCGTGGTGAAATTCAATCACCGCTACATTACTGTTAACAGGAAGTTGGTAGGGAAGTACTTGAACGCCCTGTACGCATTAACACTTGCGTCTGGCGACAATAAAAGTGTTATGTAGCGAATGCTGGATGTCATAATCTGACCGCTACCAGCTAAGTATTTTGGCACTTTCGAGTCATGGTCGTCTTTACAGTTAGTAAGATGCGTGGAATTCTGCGTAGCAATAACTCAGTGATATTTTATTTGAATGGCAGAAGCCAAATGTCGGAACTTTGCTGTGAATTGACGATAGAAATGAAACAAAGAATTTTAAAGTTTTATTAGACGCACGTGTTATTTACAAACAATTAGAGTCTACTTTTTCAGAGTCACCGCGAGTATATTCTTTGGGCAAGCTAATTCTCTATTTCGAACATTCTGAAAACGCTCAAACATTTGAACGGCATCTTCATCACGACCGTTTTGGATAATCTTCAGTCCTTGTTCATGATCCCACTAATATTCTTTTGCCTTCGACCCGTCATACCTCGAAACTGTGCAGAAGTTCTAAAATACGTTCTCCTTCAACTCACGTTAACTCAATATACTCTTGTCTTTAGGCAAAGAAATGCTTAGAAGCATTTCTACAATAGATACCACGGTAGCTCTAACTGACGTAATAAGACTCACACATGGGACGACATTAAGGTATACTTGTTTTGTTTTTTTCGTGGCGCGTGGGAGCGTGTCAATACGATGGAATATCTCACGGCATTTCGCGTCATTGTCGGTTGTGCCGCTAGGATTCGCATTGTCGCCAGCACTGCTCGATGCAGTCGCGATTATGCGACTCCTTACGGCACGATCGAGAACGACGCGAATACCGTGAGATATCCATCGTGATGACACGCCCTCACGCGCCAAGAAATAAAATCTCAAATATAGTAACGTGGTAAGGCACTAAGGTAGTACGCACATCTAGACACCAAGGTAATAAGGCGTAAAATAGGATTGATTGATTGATTGATGTTTCCAGGCACGTCAACTGCTCTTCTTATTAGTCCTGTTAATGTAGTGAATGGTATTTATTCCAGGATAGGGCTGTATTTGTTCCCCATTAGATGGTGAGATCCGGTGCTTACCTTCTCGCCGGCTTGCGGGATTTCCTCCACCAAGTATCCCCCTCGGGGAGAAGCTCTAAGCTCCAGTCATGTGTGGAAGCATTGTGTCTGTAGGCGTGCCTGCGTAAGGGGGAGAGGGAAAAAAACGAAAGGAGAGATCGCGCGAGGCCTGTGGCCCGAAGGGTTGTTAGGGTACTGCTTCGGCATTCGCTTGGTATTGGTCGGAGAAACTGGAGGAAACGACCGGTCAAAGCAGGCGACCTGTAGATTTCCCCTCCAGACAACGGTTGAACTAGACATAGATTAGTGTTGACAATCCAGCGGGACAAAAATCAGAAGCTCCTTGTGTGAGCCGTTGCAGAGCAATGCTGGCTTTGAGCTAAACTCAGCCTGACGTTAAACAGGGATATGTACAGAAGTGTTGAGTATTTATTTATTTAGTCAAAAAGCAGTATAAAAAAACTGTATATGATGTATGTAGGTAAAAATGTATGGGGGGGGGAGATCATCTGCGCACGTTTTCTTGAGTTCCAGGATCCCTTCCCAACATTTTAACTATAAATAAGTTGAAAGATGAAACAAGTTTAAAAAATAAAGCAAACAAAATAAATAATAAAATTAAAAAAATCTCGAGATTAGAAATATTTGAAAAACTAGCCATTTTCGTATCCAAGTTTTAGAAAATCGAATTTCCACCGGCAATGGAACTGCAAATTTGATTTTCTGCATTGCTAACTAAATAGTAACTTACTCCCAGCTCTACTCCAACCACTACAAGCAAAAGGAGAGGTCAATAAAACGTGCGTATAGTGAGGCTACATTTACATGTATGAATATGTATTGGGCATTGTTGTAGTATGTGTTGAGCTTAGTATGGGTTGAGCTCAGTGAGTTGAGCTTAGTATGGGTTGAGCTCAGTGAGTTGAGCTTAGTAATGGGTTGAGCTCAGTATGAAATGAGCTTAGTATGGGTTGAGCTCAGTATGGGTTGCGCTCAGCATGAAATGAGCTTAGTATGAGTTCAGCTTAGTATAGGGTTGAGCTTAGTGTGAGTTGAGCTTAGCGAGTTGAGCCTAGTATGAGTTGAGCTCAGTACGAATTGAGCTTAGTATGAGTTCAGCTTGATATTGTACGGGTTGCAGGTGTAAGAAGTGTTGTACAGTTGTGGTACATGTTGAGCTCAGATTGAGCTTGCGGCTGCGTGCGTGCCCGCAGGCGGCGCGCGAGCTGGGCCAGCCGGTGCGGGACGTGAACGGCGCGCGGCACACGGGCTTCGCCATCGCGCAGACGACCACGCGCAAACGGCAGCCGCCTCAGCAGCGCGCGCGCCTTCCTGCGGCCCGCGCGCGCGCGCGCCCCAACCTGCACGTGCTGCTCAACGCCACGGTGACGCGCGTGCTGCTCAACACGACGGCGCGGCGCGCGGTGGGCGTGGAGCTGCGCCGCGGGCGACACCGGCGACCTCGTCGTCGTGCACGCCAGGAACGAGGTACGGTACTTTTAGAGAGTCTTGCACGCTATAGCGGACAGCACTATTGATCTTCTACGCATGCGCAGATGCACAAAAGTGCCGCGAAACTTGAACTACACATGCGCCAAAGTTGATAGTGCTGTCCGCTATGGCGCGCACAAACTCCCTATTATAAATCGATTCTTCCATAAAAGCCAGGGCCATTTGGATTGCTGAGCCTTAGCAACAAGCGATGATTTATTACACATGTTCGTATGTTTAATTTAAGTTCATGTACTGTGTACTAAGAAGAATTTACAGAATACGTTATGTGTTTGAGTTAAACACAATGTCTCATCATTAATTATAAATTCTCATATTATTCTTTAATAACTGTATAACAGATGCCTTCAAGCGTGTCCAATATATGGGACCACCCCATTAATATTGAAATATTGAGCTTACATTTTATATTTTACATATACTTAATATTTTTTTACTTCCTTAAGGTCGCTTTTCAACTACTAAGTTCATATAGCTACCACTGTACATAACATTGCGGGTAACGGTTACGGTATACGCACACACAAACATCCCATGCCCCGGGCGGGATTCGAGCCCTCGATCCTTCTGGCACGAGGCAGCTACGGCTTTTCAGCCTCAGAGACCTCTGTTATCCAGGTCGGCTGTTTGCATATTACATTAGCATATCAATATGAAAATAATACTAGAATCTTTCAATTTAAACATTTGGTTTTGTAATAATAAATGTGTGGCGCAGCAACAAAGGAGACGTCATTTTCGCCGGAAACGAGGTACGGCGCGATTCAGGTTGATAACTTCAAAGCATGTTCATGTACAGGTTGAGTCACGTAACTTTAGAACTTCCTGTAACTTTGAACGGTTCAAGGTCATTGCAATGCAGTTTTCATGAAAATGCATGAGGGAACGGGGCTAATTGATACCTATATTCATTTCTATTTTATCACTTGTAGGGAATATTTGAGGTAACTTTGTTTTTTTTCAAATGGAACTATACACATTTTTCAGACTATTATGACGAGCGTAAATAGACGAATTCAATGATATACATATTGCCATATGTTTGATAAACAATTTTTGAGTAATTTTGATTTTTTGCGACTAGTGTTTTAACGGATATTTTGAATGTAACAGTCAACCACACAAGGTTCAGGCAGGGTTCCACCAGCAAAATTGTATATGTTGAGGCGCACTATCCAGTGAGGGCCGTGAGTCTGCCTACGGGTTATTCCACCACAGTGTAATACGAATGCTAATCCCGCTTTGCTCGGGCAAAGTGTGCCAACGCTCTACCCAGTCTCGGGTCTGAACCCAGTGTTCCAGGACTTTTAGACGAGATGTTTAGAAATTTAATCACCCTTGGTATTTACTTTTCGTATGGTCAATTTGGATATTAAGTAGATCCCAACTAAAATTAGTTCAGTGCGTAAGGTTGCCGATACTGTTATTCTAATATATTTATTTGATGTTTTTTTAAATAGTTTTAAAACAACCGTTTTTCGGGCCTCTATTTTCATTAAAGCATCTACCCCATCTGTCTTTTCGTTATTAATTCGTTTCTGATAGTTTCTAGGTATAAGGTGGTAACTGCTATGTAGTATACAGACTTACCAACGTACTCCCAGGAAATGCACACCCGCAGTCATTTAGTCATTGGTTCGTTTAGTCATTGGCAGTTATTGCAGTCATTGGTTCATTTAGTCATTGGTTGACCCATTAGTCAATATCTGAAGGGCTTAAATTTGAGATAAACAATTCAAAATGGCCAAAAGAAAACTCGGGTCTAGAAATCCTAATACCAAGAAATAACATCAGATTCTATGACCATACTGTTTCATAAAATATAAAATGTTAATTTAGAGATGTACAATATCATATTTTTAGAACACAAATTACTATAAAGAAGTATTTTTGAATCACTGAATTTGTGTTTTCCTGTGTCGATATTGTCTTCCAAAGTGTAAACAATTGAACTACAATTTGATGATATACCTTAGGAGATGCAAACCAGGTATATTCATTCACCATATTTTTGACATGTATTTCAATTTCTTTTAACAATTGCCAGCGTTTCACCCATTACATTAATGAGTCTCAAGACTACTTTCACGAATAAAAAATATCAGTCAAGAGCAGGGGCGGAAACGTTTATTGGTTTATAACACGAATAAAACTGAGAAATGTCTTACTTCAAGCTTCTTGCGAAAAAGTAATTTCCAATCTTGTGTTTTCTTGATTATGTGTTTCCCCAGAGGAGTACCAAGGTAAACCGATGAAGGATAATCAGCGAGTTTAAAAGCACATCTGTGCGAGCGCAGGGTTTTGTGGGATGAGTGATGTGCGAAATTTAAGTCGCCGGTAATTTAGTCCTATTACTTGCATTGTTATTTAAAGGTTCTTGGCCGGAAAAAAATTACAACCGTCATTACAATGTCTGTGCTGCACAGCATTCAGGAGGATGGCATAGACATTTGCGTTGGAAGTGAAAGTGTACTGAGTCATATCACTCTACTAGCACAATACTGAGGCAATGCAATTGATATTTCTCTTTTTCTTCTAGTCTTCATCCGCATTTTTATCTAAATTGTACGTTTCCTGTCTTATTTCAATTAATAACCACAAATACACACCGATGGATCTGCACTGTTTCGGCCATCTTGCTGTGGCCTTCTTCAGTGGCTAAACTGCTGCAGTTTATTTATTGCTGCTTATATTGTTATCAATTACAAGGTGACACATAGAACAACGTGATGGAGGATCAAATGATCTTGAAAAAATATATATTACAGGCTTAAAATGGACATGGAAAAATAAGGAAGAGGGTGGGGATATAGGCTATGCGAGAGTTCTCGCACGGGTACGCTGGTAACTTTATTTGTGCTCCGTGTGTGGTATCTACCATAGCCACGGCAATGTTCATAAATGCTCGTGAGATGGTGACGGTGCGGGTGATGCTGTAAGGTAGGTGGTGAAGCGCGGGGGCGGTGGCGACGCCGCAGCTGCTGCTGCTGTCGGGCATCGGCCGCAGGACGAGCTGCGCGCCGTGCGCGCGTGCGCCGCACTCGCTGCACCATCGCCGGCCGCGCGGCCGACACAACCTGCACAACCACGTGGGCCACGTGCTCGCTTCTTCATCGACGATGCGACACGCAGCCCCTCAACTGGGCCACCGCCATGGAGTACCTGCTGTTCCGCGACGGTTCTCATGTCGGGTACGGCAACATCAACCATACACAAATGACCCCACACTCCGCCCACGCTTACCAGTACAAAAAAACACTCAGAACACACTTCTCAAAACAACAATTTTTTATTAATAATGTATATATATAATGAATTTGGCATTTAGGTCGTTTTAGCTAACGGTCCATGCATAGACCTAGATTAATTTCCACGCTTGTGGGTAACGAGAGACATGAAGCAACCTGGGTATTCCTTCACCGTATCCAGCAAACTGTTTATAATAATAATAATAATAATTATTATTATTATTATTATATTATTATTAAATAAGTCATTATTAATTTCAATTTCAATTTGATTTTCATTCATTTCAATTGAATTATTCAGAAAATTGAATTATTATTGTTGTTGTTATTATATTTTTATTATTATTATTATTGCAATACAATGCCAATTGTTTGGAACGACTATGACAACGTAATCAGGTAAAACCTGCGTTATACAACCAGGGTTTAAAGAAATGCGAAACACGTTAAGGCCATACAGATAAAATTTCGTGTTATTATTTACGTTCATCTACGCCTTGGTACTGTAATTCTTCGAGTCTGCTTCGAGTTTATTCCCCATTCAAGAATCGTTAAAAAAATTAACACTGAATTAGAAACATGAGTATGCCTTATTTCGATCAGGTTTTTCGTTCAGATTTCACTTGATCCATGACGCAAATGGAGTGGTGGCCTCTTGGTTTGCTTGTGGACATAAATGTGATTTCACCTAATCTGCGCACGTTTTCTTGAGCCGTTTGCTAATGGCGGAGGAGAAGGGCGGAGGGAGGTTTATTTCGTCAGCAGCATACTATAAAATCAAACCGGTATACGTCTAAACTTATCCTCTCGGGTTGCGGCTCGTTGGTTGGCGTGCTCACGCTTTCCACGGCGCAACACCGCGTTCGATTCCCGGACGATAGGCAAAATTATAAACTGTGCGCAGATTCCTCACAAATGATCCCAATACTTGCATGTGTGACCAATTGCGAAACCCACCCTAAGGTTTATACCTGTATAAACGGTGAAGGGATGCCTTCGTGTTAACCACACGAAACCCCTCATCCACATAGCCGAGAGGCTGGGTCACCGTGGTAGGCCAACGGCCAGTAGTGGCTGTCGAGCCAAAGACAGGACAGCCAATTACCGATAAAAAATAGTTTTTTATTACACGAAAGTGTGAAACGTCAATACTCAAATGTTGCCTACCAGCTCATTAGTTCCTTTATTTAAAATTAAACTATCACATATTAAATAAAGGGATAGAGGCTCTGGAGCTCAAAAAAATCATGGGCAGATTATACCCATAGGTCACAATGGGTTTTCACTGCCTTGGGGGTACAAATAAAACAATAAAAATAGCATTGACAAAGAACGCAAATTAAAAGATAGTTTCATGACTCTATAAATTTACGCCTCACAAGAAAACCTACCCTTATTTAAGCGTTGCAGACGACTTCCCTATCATGCATTTTATTATAAAAATATGCTAATCTAATATGTAGTCACTCCTAGATCTTTCACTTGTAAAAAAAAAGTATAACTACTTTCTATATTGTGACAAGTAGTAACACACTTCAATGGAACAAGCATAAAAAGATTATTGAAAACCTGTTCAATAGTGACTAATAAAAACTAGTTGGGGACGTCATCTCCTTTAAATTAAAGTCGAACTATAGACATCACGGTTTGCGGGTGAATGGATAGCAAATCATGATGTTGCATTAAGGCCAATGAAAAGTGTTTTTCGTTGTAAAATGCTTCCTGTTTCGTTAAAATATTCATTTTTCACATTACAATTTCTTAATAACTCTAGATAATAATGTCACTGTGAATTTTTTTTTGTTTTTGAATGAGAATATAATCAACACATCAAGTTTTGGAGTTTTTTAGCCGTTTCCAGAAAATGAACGGTTAATGTAGGTAGTTTGGGATTACTTGTTTTAATGTTAGATTTTATTAAACTATTTAGTAGTTTCTTTTTAAAGGAAAATTACTGTCAGGATACTGAAATCCCTATGCACGTTACTGTAATTTCATTTTTATAGACCTTTTTATTTCGTTTCTTCCTCCCAGACGTGTTTTTTGCTATGAAATGTTTTATCTTTTCTACATCAGTTTCCTTATTATTTCCATCAACTTGAATAAATAACACTGTAAAAATAACTGACTTGCAAATAATTTTCCTTCAATAAATTTTCAAACAGAATCTTTATATACATATAAACCAATAAACTTGGAATCAAAGACAAATAATTATTCGAACAAACCAAAGAAAAATAAAATCCACACTTCAGATGCAAATCGTGGCATCAAGTGTCAAACCGAAAGAAGATATTAAACATATGAACAAAAATATTAATTAAATTTTTCGTTCATTGGGTTCCTCATAACGTTGTGACTAACGCGACGAATTATCACCTGTGACTACTGGTTGCGTAGACGTCCGCAGCCGGAGTCTGTATTATCTAGGCTATCCGGGACAAGCCGGTCTCTGTCTAGTGGCTGACGTTTCACGGTCAACGTATGTTTTGTGGCCTTCCTCAGAGCGTACTGATGACCACATTATCACACCTCATACCGCATGCCACCTAGGAGACACCTGATCGCGGTCGCTATGAAAGACTTCCTACGGAAAACGATATATGCAGCATCTCTTCCTAATTCAAAAGAGCCATTCATCAGCAGTACGTTCTGAGGAAGGCCACAACATGTTGGGAGAAACGTCAGCCACTAGGACAGAGACACGGCTTCTTCCGGATAGCCCAGACAATACCTGTGACTACTGGGTTTCGAATCCCAGTAGATGTTCCTCACAGAAATTAATGGCGGAATCCAATGCAGGTTTGCAGGAGGTTCACTCTGGGCTCTCCTGTTTCCCCTCCATTTTCATGGTCATTCTCATTACTCACCACTACAAGCCTCATATTATTGCCTTATCATCGCCCATATCACCGTCGCCGTACATCGCCATTATCACACCTCATACCGCATGCCACCTAAGAGACAACTGACCGCGGTCGCGTTGAGAGACTCTTACGGTAAACGATATTTGCCGCGTCTCCAAATTCCAACGAGCCATTCATTCAGCCAAGTGCGGTCGTGTATTCAAAATTATGCATGTACATTGACTTATAAGAAATTGTTTTGATTAGTTGTATATTTAAAATATTGATGTATAAGATAAAGTCCCGAGGATGGCTCATAGAAAGCGCACTAGCTTCCCGTGGTTATTATCTCAGGTTTGATTCAGATCGAGGCTTCTTTCTTTCAAATCGTCTGAGTTTCTGACAGCTGTGTGAGAAGAAAAGCTCATGCAAGGGACATTTGCTAGTTATTTGAAGGAGAATTACGCCATGTTTCGCCACATGTCTCTTAACCCGAAGCATGGGAATTAAATTAGGCCCAGGCGCGCGGGAACACTGTTAGCTAGCGCGCTAAGTTGAGACAGTCGACCAAATTGACAAGCATACATACACATGCAGGAGATAAGTGTTAATTTCTTGGAAAAAATTGTCGAGATTTCTGGGTATTAAAATTTGAAAAAGAATTAAAGATGTTAAATTTTTTTAACAATTTACTTTTCAACGATTAACATTAAAGAATTGAACAGTAAACGGTTAACAGTTAAACAATTAAACCGTTAAACAGTTCAACATTGATAACAGTAGAAACTGTATCAATGAAACAGTTCAACATTAAAGAAATCTTTTGAATGTGTGCACCATAATTTATATTGCTCGTTTCCCAATTCACTTCATCACAATTCTCTCTCTCTTTATTTTACTCTGTCGGCCACTAGAGCGTGGCTAAGAGGTCGTTTCGTGCGGCGCGTTTGCAGGCACGGGCGTGTCGGAGACGACGGGCTTCATCACACCACTCGCGCTTTCGACACACGACCGTCGCAGGACGACCCGGACATCCAGTTCTTCTTCGGCGGCTTCCTGGCACAACTGCGCGCGCACGGGCCAGGTGGGCGAGCGCTGCGGCCGGCGGCAACGCGTCGGCGGCGCCCGCGCAGGCGCGTCGTCAACATCATCCCGGTGGCGCTGCACCCGCGCAGCAGGGGCGTGCCTGCGCCCTGCGCTCCGCCGGACCCCCGCCGCGCCGCCGCTCATCTACGCACGGTACCTCTCGCAACGGCAGGACGTCGAGACGGTGGTGGCTTTTCTACCGCAAGCGCTACTTTTCTTCCACACCTACTCATAACTTCACTCTTTAGATGGGATATGTCACGGTATTTGTGTCTTCCTCAGGGCCTCTAGATATTTCGCATGATCGCGAGCGTATCAAACAGTGTATGCGATCATGCGACATCTACCGCCATGTATGCGAGAAAGACGCGAAATCTACGCCAGATACCTATCTCGCACCGTTAGGACGTCGAGACGGTGGTGCGTAGCGCTCGCGCAACTTTTCTTCATACTTGCGCTCCCTATAAGCGCGATCTTTTTAACTTTTCCTCAAGGTCCGTCTTCACGATGGGAATATGTCACGTATTTCGTGTCTTCTCGCAGTGCACTCTAGATATCGCATGATCGCGAC
>JAHLJT010009355.1:54068245-54151935 GCA_031308135.1 Acheta domesticus | reverse complement strand
CACTACGTCATGTAGTATAATTGATTGATTCATTAATTGTTAGTGATTCGGGCGGGTCAACTAACAGGGCATTAGTCTGGTAAGTGTAGTGCACTTTTTACTCGTGAGTGTGTAGTGTGATCTTTCCCTGCTTGATGGTGAGATCCGGCGTCGATCTACTGTAGGCGGGGTTTTCCACAAACCAGGTATCTCCCACAAGCGGGGCACCGCTCCAGCCGGGACAAGCTCCAAGCTCTCCACCGCTCTCCCGGTATGTGTGGTAGTGTAGTGCAGTTATTGTTGTGTTGTAAGTAAGGGGTGACAGGACAAGGAAGAGAAGGAAAGACCGCGCGCGCTCCGGGCTCGTTTGTTAGGGTACTGCTCCGGCTTTTCGCCTGGTGTCGATCGAGTAACCTTGAAAATACCGATCAGAGCAGCCGGGCGCTATAATTCTCCTTCAGACAACGACAGAACTCGATCTAGCTGACAACTAGTATCGAAAATCCTGCCACTGACGGGATTCGAATCAAGGACATCTCGGTCAGATGGACTGCAGTGACATCAGTTGATGCCCTGAGCCATCTCTCCCGGTCATGTAGTATAACACATTCTTTATACGGCGCCTTGAAAATACAAATCACACGCGTTTGAGCGCGTTGCCCCGCCCCCTTCGCACGAAACGACATCGCGCGTCGTGCCGCACAGCGCCGCGCCGCGCAACGGTCGGCTGAGCTTTCTCTTTGCTCAGTGCATCGCGGAAGTGGTTTGCGTTGGTGAGATACGGCGGTCACGCCGTGCGCGCGTGAAAAGCACTGCGATCTGGTGGTCGGAAAAAGATTAGATTGCGTGCATCCAGTAATACGTGGAGAAATAGGTATCGTTGGGAGATCTTAAAGTCCTGCCCTCCGCGTGGGACAAGAGTGTTTATTCTGTGTCTCGGTCGTTTTGGCTGTAATAGACGCTAGCCGTTTCTCAGTCGTTGAGAATGCAATCTGGCCAGGGGACCCAAAAGACAAGCATTCCAGTAGTGTAGTTAAGTAACATGGCCATGCCGACACGGGCTGAATGACACGAATTATAACAAAACCTTTAGGTTGTTTCGTAATTACAATGTCAGAATAGAAGTCTTCATAAACATATTTCCACAAAGTTTCGCCTATTGCAATTTATTTTCTCTCAGATCAGTATGGCTTTGCCGTCAATTGTACTATTGTATCTTTCTTTACTTATTTCTCCCTGGATTCGTCACATAATGCCATAGAGCAAATCATGAAATTTAAATTAGTCTAATTAGTCTAATTAAATTAGTTTAATTAGTCTTGAAGAAATATGTATACTAGCTCAAACATACACACAGTACAGGAATTGATTGCATTAAAAAGTAGTAGGAGATAATTTTATCGTACCAGGTATGGTATATTTGAGTCAGAATTTTGCAAAAGGTGTGTGGACTCTGTTACTAAGTAGTCGTTTGCGGAAACTATAATAATCTATTTAGTAATGTAAGATAGTTACAAATATATTTATGTAGTTTTGAAGCAATTGATTTGTAAATCTAACAACATTTTCAGATTGTAAGAAATAAATACTGTAACACAATTTATCAGCATTGATAAAACAAAAATACACAGTGCAAAGGAAATTATTATTTAATCTTGTGTATCTGATTAATTATTACAAAAGCATTATCACACAATTATCATTAAAAATAATTTTAATAAAATTTGTTATTTTTATTGTAGTACAATGTTTTCAATATAATAATATAATAATAATAATAATAATAATAATAATAATAATAATAATAATAATAATAATAATAATAATGTTCGCCTTGACAACGCAACAAGCAAAGCAGTTGTGTTTGGTGGGTTGCGTCCGTGCGCCTGCTACTTCGACGCGCGTGCTTGGAAAGCATGACACGGAACAATAGTTCTCAAGGCAAAGCACCATTGCACTTGGGCCTACGTCGAGTGATTTTATCAGTGGAATTTTTTCACGTGCACTATCTTCGTGCGTGGGGCAAACCTACCGTAACATATGGGCTCCTGACTCCTAGATTCCGCATCGCTCAGCTTATCTGCCACATTAAGTAAGCCAGGGAAAATCAACATGAGCGATCTGACAGTCCGCGCTGCTCGCAGCAACGGTGAGAGCGGGGTAATGTGCAAGTGCGGAGAGTTATATGTGACAAAATGTGTGTGGAGTACGGAGCATGTTTATTGCTGGTATTGTGTTATCTAGAACGCATTTTCGCCATATCGCCATTACATTGCTGAAAATTGAATTTTTAAAGCCATTTGTTTATGTCACTAAAATATTACAAAGAAAAATGGTTCAGTGTGGATCAATTGTGTTAATATTGGTTGATGATTCATTAACCTAGCCTATGCATTGTTCTCGTTCTGATTATGCAACTTAAAAACTAGTCTGTTATTTATTTATATATTTATTTATGGTCATACAGCGCTTGTTCCAGAATACCCTATATTACACATATTTATGCACGCTTTTATCGGGAATTATATTTTTTTAATTGTGATTCAATGGTGTTTATTATTTCACATCCCCTCCATACTTTTTCAAAAATCTTCCATACTTCTTATCCTCTTTAATACATTATTACGCGCATTGTGAGCTACTTAAAATATTTTCTGATGATGATTTATCTTCCAAGCTTTCTAAATACCTTTCAGTAAAATCCTCGTCGCTCATTCACTCCATTGAATAAAATGTCATCATCCTTAAGAAGCACGTGAGTAAGCGTCGAACACCACCATTGTTTCCCTAAAATTGACAATCATGTTTTTAAGATTAATTGGTCGCCTGTATTTTAAATTGTATTCCGAAGTACTTTACTTCACTTATTCTGTTACTCTTTACATACTTATTTTGGTACATTGTTTTAATGTAAGAACTGGGGTGTTGATTTGCATATCATTTTGAGTATTTTTGCATTATTTTCACATGTTATTTCTCGAGTGGTTTGAAACTTATCGAAAAGTCCCCAAGTCGCGTATCGACGAGCGGACTTATCTGAGAAGTTTCAAACCACGAATGGAATGCGGTCCAAAACTATTAATGAACGTTGATCTTTAACGTTAAAAGTTATCAATAGATTAAATAGTATGAACATAATCTTAGAAAATGCTGACAATTTTCCTTTGCAAAGTGTTTCAGTCACTATATTGATTAAAGATATTTACGTCACGGAAGGAATATTTTTTTTCTGAAAACATGTTAACGTCATCTGCGGTAAGACGTTAGCGAAAAGTTAACAGGTGAACTTTTTGACTTTTGGTTTATAACCATCTTATTATAAAAGCTGTTAGACGGATTTCAACTAATTACTGATGAATGGAATAGTCTCGGGGTTTTTTTTGAATGCATTAAAATTTCATATAATCTTAGAAATTTATTAAACATACTTCAAAAATTGAGAGCTAATGTAAATATGAATTAATATAATACAAGAAATTGAAACCAAATGCATTATTATTCCAAAAATATTAAAGAACATTCGGTAGTTATTTAAATTCAATTGCGTTTCTTACTATATTTTTGATTGACTGTAGCAGGAATAATTTTCGTAATTGTTTGCATCAGAAAGTGGTTCATAACCGGCAGTTAACTTTATATTCAATCTCACCTTGAACTCGGCGCCCGGTAAGACAGGAAATTCATTTCATTTACAATGCCTTCGTTGAGATGAAGCAATGCTGTTCTATGGTAATTGATAAATAATAATAGCTAATATTCGTATTCGTATCACGCGATTGAAATACGGAGGATATATTATCTTTCTCATAATACGGTATAAAACATTTATGCTCGTCTTCAATAATGACTTGCTTTGCAAATTCGTTTTTATATTGCTCTTCCTAATTAATGTAAATCCGAAAAAAATCACATTTCAATTTAAGTATCTTACTGGACGCGCATTGACTAAGGCGTTCTTTATAGATTTAGATTTTATTTAGGACTCCAGACATTCAGTTAGAATGCAACATCGTTAAGGTAATTTGGAAGCTTACACGGTACAATTTTCCTTTATATATTTTTGGTAATCGAAATATTTAAAATATTTATAGAACCAAATTACCTACACATCTGCAAAAGATGACTTTACAACGATAGTAAATGAAGATATCAGAAAAAATAAGAAATCCAGCTGTCTCAGTCTAACATAACATTCATATCTCATACGAAACAATTCGCAAGCACAAATCTACAGTAATAATTCCGCTGTGTATTCATGTAATGACAATACATGTGTTTAATGTGAAACAAAGATAGATACGCCCAAACTATCTTACCCCATACATGGGTTAACCCATATATGTGTTAACAACGGGCTAC
Source organism: Acheta domesticus (assembly GCA_031308135.1). Classification (NCBI taxonomy): domain Eukaryota; kingdom Metazoa; phylum Arthropoda; class Insecta; order Orthoptera; family Gryllidae; genus Acheta; species Acheta domesticus. Next base: position 54,147,597 of record JAHLJT010009355.1, on the reverse strand, counting down.
AGGCAGCGCGTGATCCTTCCTTTCGAAATGTATTTTCAGTCTCATCAATAGGATCCTCTGTTTGTTGACGATGCTTATAATGACGATGCTTATAATGATGACGATGCTTATAATGATGACGATGCTTATAATGATGACGATGTTTATAATGACGATGTTTATGACGACGATGTTTATAATGACGACGATGTTTATAATGACGACGATGTTTATAATGACGACGATGCTGATAATGATGACGGATGCTTGCAGATGCAGTGCGGCTGCCCGTCGGCGCCCACGGGCCCTACGCTGGCCGCCACGTGCGGCGGCTCGGCCTTCATGCTGTTCATGGGGCTGCTGGAGGTGTTCATCCGGTCGCAGTGCGACCTGGAGGACCCCTGCGGGCGGCCGCGCGCGCGCCGCCGCCTGGACGACGCGTACGACTTCATCGTGGTGGGCGGCGGGTCGGCCGGCGCCGTGGTGGCCGCGCGCCTCTCCGAGGTGCCGCACTTCACCGTGCTGCTGGTGGAGGCCGGCCTCGACGAGCCCACCGGCGCGCAGGTCAGTGGCACCGATCGATTGATTGATTTATTTCAACGCCAACCCTTGGCATGTAGCCTTTTGGCGACGCGCTCAGCAGTGGTCAAGCGCGAAGGTGGCGAAACACTGTTACTCGCTGAGCGTTACCCAGGGGACACGTGTTGTAGACCACGGACGCAAACAACTTTGTCCCCGCTGTAAATTATTATTATTATTATTATTATTATTATTATTATTATTATTAATGAATTATGAGGTGATAGGATAATGATGAGAGGAGAAAGACTAGCTTGATGGTGGTAGGTGGGGTAGCGGGAGGTGGGAGGTATTCGTGGGATTTTGAAACCATCCCAGCATACGCCTTGTGACCAAGGGAAACGACCAAAATCCCGGTCAGGATGGGAATCGAAACCGAACCTGCCGTTTGCGAATCCAGCGCTGTATGCACTGAGACACTTCGCTCGGTGATTGATTGATCGATTAGTCCGGGCGCGTCAACTGCTAAGCAGGGTTGCCAGATGTGTTGCGAGCTCTTTCCTAACCACTACTACGGAATTTCTACAAATAATCTGTCCAATGAAACAAAATTCCCCTTCTTATAAACGAAAAATATTTTCCAAATTATGAACCAACGATATGAGCTGTCGATGATTCCATTGGCTCTCCCCTTAAATTCAAATAATTCAAATCAACCAATCATCGTCCTTTGAACTGCTCGAGGCCCTATTGGTTCTACTATCTTTGTTTTTCTCGTTTTTACTTTCCCGTATACATACATACATAAGAGTATTATACGTAGTATACGAAAAGTTATGTAATGCTGCGCAAAAAAAGCGGTGGATTTTCGGAAGAAAAAATTCATTCCCGGACCCTGATAACGAAGTAGTGATGCTACAGAGCGGAATTTCAGAAAAGTGAGAATTGGATCCAATCTGCTAAATATGAAAAATAGTCCAATGATGTAGTTGCAGGGGAAATATATGATATTGATTGGAATATTGAGACACATGGCGTTTATATATCCATTTTTTAATTGTTCAAAATATTTTCTGCCAAACATTACAGAGTACAGTTTTCTGGCAAGTGGCTTCAAGTTTCAATTCATTCAATTTTACTAGTAATTTGTTACAAGGCTAACCTATCAAATTGCTGTGTATATTCACAGCTCTATTATAAACAATTTCATTACAAATAACTTCGAATAACATAAGGTAGTTAGTACAACATACAATTTCAATAGCACAACAAATGTATATAATATAGTAACACAATAACAAAATAATACAATAACATAAGATACAAACGAATTAAGACAACTGACTTTACAAATATATACAGAACAACCTGTATCAAATGAGACAACCTGTATATTTTAGCTTAAACTATTCATTGATAATAAGTGCTCGTTTTTTAGAATTTATGAAATAACATTTTACAGAGTTTAGTTTAATGAAACAATTTGGAAAAGATAATACATCATTTTGGTATGGTCTTCTAAGCCCTTTACATGTTGGGCATTCATATAAAATATGTTTCAGATTTTCATCAGTATTCATATTACATACTGAACAGATTGAATTTGAATTATTTTGTGCCACATATTTCTACGTTTGTGGAAGTTCATTTTATATCTTATCCAGTTGATTACTGTATCTTAGACCCCAGATACCTGCACAGTAGATGCTACAATGGAATCGAACAGTTTCCTATCACTCTATTAGCTATACTTTTTCCTTGATATTAAGAATTTTCAGACAGAACCAATGCCGTGTTTCCTTTGGTCAAAGCATTGGCAACAGCGTAATTGATTAACCCTGACGTTGTGAATTGGACACCTAAATACGTGTACTACTTGACCACTTCTATAATTTCTCCTCTGTATTTCACCGACCTCTCTGACCTCATTTTGCCTGGCTTTTTGATTTCATTATTTTTTAGATTAACTTCGAGGACTTTTTTCTGACAATACTTGGATAATGTATCTATCGTGTGTTGAACTGTCATATCGATTGCCAGGATAATAAAATCATCAGCAAAAAGAAGAATGTCAGCTTTTAATTCTACGTCAGTGAAAGCTTCATCCACGAAGAAAGTGTCTCAAAGGAAAAGAGCAAAAAGTGTAGGACTCAACGAATCACCTTGTAGTACGTCTTGCGTAACTTTCTATCGAATTGGTGGTAGAATGGGTATCGATTCTCATTTTCATACATGCTCTTTCATAAAGATTCTGAGAATCTTATAAAGTTGTTGCTTACTCTGGATTCATAAAATGATTCCCGATTTGCACTTAGTCCTCTTCTATCTGTAAATGCTGCATTGTTCCTCTAAACTAGCTCTAGTCCTATTTTGCCTTGTAACACAAAAGTTATATTCACAAGATCTGCCCGTCGAAAGCCGGATTGACATTCAGACAAAATGTTGAAATTCTCACTCCACATTTCAATCGATTTGCAACCAGAGCAGTGAATATTTTGGTTATCGAGTTTACGAGCGCTATTCCACGGTAATTGAGTGGGCCTGCTTCGTTTCCTTTCTTGTGGATCAAAATAACTTCCGACTCACACCAGCTTGCTGGAACCCTTCCAGTCTTGAGAACCATGTTCAAGAGTTTAAGTAACTCCTTCAATCAGTTTGGAGGAAGTCTCTTGTAGACAAGATTCCCGGTGTTTTAATGTTAAAGATTCCTTCGGGTCCGGTGCTTTACTGTTCTCCGGTTTTTGCATGCTTTTCATTAATTCTTCTCGAGTAATCTCTTTGTCTAGAATCGGATGTCTATGTTCATATAGTATACAGTCTATACAGTTCGTAGTCTTGTTATTCGAGGTGGGTAGATAATATAATATAAATCTTCAATTACTTTTTTTGGGATTGTACAAATCTTACTTTTCCCCTCTTAACATACGGACAGTTTTCCAAAACGCGGTACTGTTTTTGCTATTTGAAAGTTAGATTTTTGAGTGATTTGGTACTTTTTTCTTTTCTTTTTGTTAGATTAACATAGTTTTTCTTCAATTTATTTTATTTCTTCGTTCAAATTTGTTTGTTCTACACCATTTTCTAAATTTATTTCTCGTTTCTTTGATTAAATTACATTTTTTGTCATACCATGGCTTGTCTCTAGTTCTGTCTCGTTCTTTAATACGGGACATCATTTGTAAATCCTTGGCCGTTTTTTATTACTGCGTTGACTATTTCACAGTTTAGTGCGTCAAGATCAATAGTGTCCAAGTAGGGCGTTGGTGTCTATAGTAATCGTTCTCTTTATCAAGACACCACATGAGTTATAATTCTGCTTCGAGATTTCGCTCTCTCTCGGTGTCGATCTCTTGCTTTGCCTTTGGCCTACCTTCAGCATGTATTTCTGCAGAGACAGGGAGATGATCAGAAACACCGAAGTTTATTATGAAAAATTTGTAAAATGTAAGCAGCATGATACCTTGTTGATTGGTCCAAATATGGCCTATAGTACTTGAGCCTTTCCATGACATACGTGAAGTCACCTGCTTCATCAGATTTACTTCGTCCATTTAGGATACAGAGGCCTACACTTTGAAGATTCTCCACTAGTTTTTGTCCGTTAGTATTGAGATCCAGCGAGTTGCGGGTTCCCCGAAATTCTATTCCCTCCATGAGATTTTCGGAAGCTGGTTCGAGAATCCAATACGGCCATTGAAATCTCCCCCTACCATTAGTGGTCCGTTGTGTTCTTAAAGTGTCAGTTCCAGAGAATCAGTGAGTATTTCAAGTCTCTCATTGAAATTCCCGGGTTTAGGTAAACATTAACTACCACAAATTCAGTCATACTTATCACACATTTCATTGCAATAAAGTTTTAGTGCAATAAAGTTATAGTTAAAGTGGTTTCAAATTTTTTCTAAGGTAATGCTGTGCAATCGAAAATAAGCCGGCCAATAAACAATTGATAACCAAATTTGCGACAGTTTATAAAAATACATGAACGCATCTTTCACTAGATGACGCCTTCCCAAGAAATTTTTCTCTAATAAGACATTTGAAAATTCTCCTTTTCAAAACATCTTCCACATTTAAGAATATTTTCTTCAAAACTGTAGTAATCTCTTTAAACAAAAGCAATCTAGAAGTAATAGAGCCAGATACCATGGCCAATTACGAGTGTTTGAATTACTTGTTCATTATTTTATTTTTTACCTAATTTTAATTATTCGAATTTACATATTTACTAATTAACTAGTGGTTAACTTGACTCGGTTATCATTTCATATTTCTCTCCTTAATTCACTTTCATAATTCCCTCCGTAAGAGAACATGTAGCAAAACTCAACTGTTTTCATATTTCCCTCGTCATCACAATCCTCTCGATCCAGGTAAGTTATGCAGTGAATAACGAGCTCTGTATCGAAGGCAATAACAAGCAATAATATATCAGCAAAAAATAAATATTTTTAGTAGATAAAGTATTATACTGAAAAATTAATTGTATTAAATATTGCCTGCAACACGTTGCGTGTAAAATCATGAATTGTATGAAATTATTGCCAAGAAGTTTCATAATCGACAGGCATATTCTTTTTAAATGTAACTTCGAAGATATTGAGTAATGCAATGAATAGGTATTGACTGATAAATTCTTGAAGTAAAGCAATGGGAGTATTGTATTGAAACTGTTGAATCACTGGCTGAGGGCTGAGGGCGTAAGGAAAAGAGAGATTCTTCTGATGGCTAATGACCATTTGTTTGGTAATTACGCCTCGCAATAGTCGGTCGTAATTATCAGCGGTTGCTTCGGGACCGAACACGATCTTGACCTCATTTCATAGAACTTTCAAAGTAAGTATTTATTCCTTGATAAATGCAAATTACTGGGGAGTATCATCCGTTCTAAGGATCTGTGAGAGAAGTAGCCATATCTTAATTTCAGCCTGAAAAATATTAAATTTCTAGCTATCGGGCCTCCATATTTTAATTTTCATGTAAATTATAGAGTGGTTGTTTCCTTAGACAACAACTTGATGCAACGAAAAGATAGGTGGCTTCCAGTCGTGGCAATTATCATATCCTTGATATTCTGACAACAACATCTGAGAGTGTTTTCCGCTTTGTCTCTTGGAGTTCTTATACAAAAAGAGCAAAATTTGCAGTTATAATATTAAGTTCATACTATAATTTTCTTTCAAAACCGGAAGTTCTTACTTTCAATAGGAATCGAATGTAGAATATTACCCTTTAACGGAATTACTGTACCTTTTGATATCCTTGATACTCATGTTTAAGTTGTAAATAATGTAAGTACGTTTCCTTAAAGTACAATTCTTTTAGTAACTATATTTTTCTTTTGACAATTGATGTACCTCTTTTTCAATCTCTTCGCAACGCAAATAACTCAATATATCAATAGAAATATAACGCATAAGAGTTTACATTTAAACAAATAAAAATAGAACATTTCAATGGGAATATTATGCAAGAATATTTTAAAAACAAATTTAATAGTTTAGCTAATTAAAAATAAAATGTTATCTTACATTAAATCTTATACAGTTAGACGGTAGGTTTGTAATGCCTCCAATGCTTAAAGTCTAGACGTATAGTACTAGGTTAAGGTAGTAAGTATTAAGTACTAGGTTAAGACGTATAGTACTAGGTAACCAAAAGGTTTGATTTTTGTCATAAGTAATCTAATAAATAAGTAAATAAATAACCAAAAATTAAAAAATAATGTAATTATTTTATATCAAATATACGTTGGTGTCTTTAGCCCACACACTTATCTTAACGGCTCAAAATATACAAACAAAATGTTCTTGTACAACCTTCCACAAATAGAGTTTCCATTTCAGTTGCAATTACAATGTAGCGTAATCGTCACCAGGACTCCAAGCACCTCGTATGCGTTGCGCAATTGGACTCTTGTAATGAAGAAACGGAGCCCAGAACCCTCAAATGTGGCACAGCGAATGTAACAGTCCACACTCAGGCTTACATATGCACCTAAAAAAACACTCGTACTTTCCATTTTTGAGCCCCGGTCTCCACACCCGCACGCATTGTTGAAAGCCACTTGTGGGAACCCGCGCCCCTCTTGCTCTCTTGCAACACACACTCGCACCCACACTCCGCAGGCCGCAACATGGGGCGCCGCGTCAGCGCGCTACGAAGCCGCTAGTGGGGGAAGATCGAATTTGGAAGCGATCTCTATTGGAAGTTCACAATTTCATTTCACTAGAAAATCTAATTCTGGTAACAGTAATTTCCAGAATGACTGTTGTTGTTGGATAGTGTGAAGAACTATGAAGAGAGTGGTGCAGGTCTCATGTTCGTTAAAAACCTGATTTTTCGAAAATTGGAAAAGTGGAAAATTTTTTAGGGGTCTTCCTACCACAAAAATATTAAAGATTGAGATTTTTGTCTGAATGAAATCTGTTCTTTAAAGATTTATTTTGAAATAAGAGCATGTATGTTTCAAAAATTCGAGTTCTTTTCTCGTAATTTTGCATGAAAATACTGGCAAGAAAGTACGTGCTGTTGTAGCACCACTAGTTTTTCGTCCCAGTCATTCCATTTATCCATCATTACCTCTTCATTATTCCTGTCAACTACCAATTAATTCAAGAAGACCAAGGACCTCCATGATGAATAATAAACCAACAATATAATGTGACTTGCGTACGTACGATGTACGTTCTATGCTATTGGATGCGTCTTGTCCTTGCATATTAAAGCGTCAATAAGTTTTAATGCCTTCTTCATGGGCCTTTTCCATCCATTTCTTGTGAAGATCATTCTCTCTTATGGTTCATCGCTTTACTGACGATCAATTACTAGCGTGCATATCTCTTGCACAATCTTCTTTTTGCAACTCATGAGATCTTATGCATAATCATTCCAACTAACTCCTCTCTGATTTATACCGAAGCACCTATTACAACAGCCATTCCAGAGGACGGTCCTTGACTTTGACGTATTTAATACTACTTTAACCTTAAAGACTTCTCTCTAGGCTTCGTATCCGTGTCCGCGATCACACGTTCCAGTGTCTTTCAGTGGTTCAAGAAAGCAATGCAATGAGTGACCCCAGCGTCTATTGAAATTTCGTATATTATGCCACCGCCCACAAAAAATACTATAAAGCATTACTTAATAAATGCTATTTGTGCGTGTACAGTCTTCTCAAAAATCATTATTGTTAATTTTCATCGATGACTTACTTTTTCCAATCTGGATGTTTGTCTGGATGTTAGGTGCCATCCATGTTTCTGAACTTCATCGGGTCGTCCATTGACTGGGGCTACAACACGGAGCCTGAGGACGGCGCCTGCCTCAACAACCCGGAGCGGCGCTGCAATTGGCCCAGAGGGAAGGTAAGTAGCCTATGAAAGTCATCTCAGGGGCGGATGCGGCCGATCATGGGGGGGGGGGCATTTTAGATTTTGTCAAATAATAAATATATTTATTATATTGTATATTATTTATCTACTGTAGTTATGATACTATAGAATATTATTTTTTAATAATTACATAAATATTCCAACATAAATACTTAAATCAATTTTGCCAAATAAAGGGGGTAATAAATGAAAACTCTAGGCTTCTGGTGGGGGAGGGGGGCAGGGACCCATTCTCCCTCTGGATCCGCCACTGATTCAACCAATGACTATTCACCATTTCCACAATACGTCTAGTGTATTAAACATAAGTCCGAATTACACTCCTACGTAATTTATATAGTTTCATTGTCTGTAGTAGCCCTAATGTATATTTTAACACATGGCAGGCACATTCACTTGAAATTTTCTTATAAGAATTGCTTTCAAAGATATATAGATGTTCGTTTTGCTGTAGTGGATTTCTGTAAAAACTAGAGAAGTACGCCAACAAAAGCTCGCTGTTGATGCCAAAAGTACGTACGCAAAACCTATGAACTCAAGATATCGGAAGTCAGGAGGCAGCCTGTTGTAAAATGGAATTTAAAAAAAAAATTATTTCTGTGCAGAGACTAGAATGTTTGGTTATTTTATCGCCAGTAATATTAACCTTCTCAAATTGATAGGTAAACACAAATACAAACGATTGTATTTCACATAATTACATTAAAATGTCCTAGTCTGTGCAGAAAACACGTTTCGAGGGTATTTCCGTGCTCCCCATGTACCATGGTAAACATGGAAGTTATGAGTGCATCGTGATTGGAGTCATTGTGTGATGCATCGACGACCAGGAAATATCCTCGAACATGTTTACTGTTTACAGTACATTATTTTTTTGTTGACGTAATGTTGTAAAAATACAACTTTTTATAGAAGATTTCTACTTTTTATCTATTCAATGTGTATTTCTACAAGCTTTCTGCATAAACCACCGATTTTAATTTCTCTAATTACAGTGAAAATGTATAAAAACAACCATCCACAATATATGAAGAAAGGTCGTCATTTAATAGGTAGCAGTCACTGAGACAAGATTCACTATATTTGAAGATCCAGAGAAATACATCCAACAATTTTTTTTAGAGTTAGGGTCTTAAAGTGAAGACGGTCGAGATGTTTCGTGGTTAATACTTTCGATCATATTTCAAAAGGGAAAATTATAATTCTGGAAGTACATATTTATTTCCATATAAAAAGTGGTACAATACGAAAAAAAAATTGAATTGGATGATGCAATGTTTGAATTGGATGATGCAATGTTGCATAAAACATTGCATCATCCAATTCCAATTTTGTACCATCGTACCATTGTTAAATATTTACTTGACATATTTACTTTTTAAGTCACAACCTTTTCCAAAGATAAATATCACGATTCATATTATTTTGGCTTATCGATTTGTATCGTTGAGATCTTATTCAGGTGAATCATTTAATTAACAAATATTTTTGAAACGTGGATGATTATAAAATTTACGAAATTCCATGAATGACCATGAACCAGGAAAAGCATAACAAGTAGACCATATAGAACAATGATGCTGATAATAACTACTTGGCTATTCAGGAGGCGCTGTGTCCTAGGCACAGGTGCCAATAATTCGGCCGTCATTTTGCGATCTTCCTCAGGGCGAAGGTCGCAGAATGACATGCTAAACGTCGCCACTTGTGCCTAGAACGCGGCGTTTCCCGGATAACAAAGTAATGACTGACTCCAACGCTCTCAATGATGATGGTTTTCCATGGCGCGCGTGATGCGCAGGTGCTGGGCGGCACGAGCACCATGAACGGCATGATGTACATGCGCGGCAGCCGCGCGGACTTCGACGGGTGGGCGGCGCGCGGCAACACGGCTGGAGCTACGAGGAGGTGCTGCCCTTCTTCATCAAGTCGGAGGACAACCTGCAGCCCGGGCTGGCCGACAACGGCTTCCACGGCCAGGGCGGCCCGCTCACCGTCACGCAGTTCCCCTACCACCCGCCGCTCTCGCACGCCATCATACAGGTGACGCAACGCCTTCGCTTTGCCTCTCGCCCCGCCCCCACACGCCGGTGCTCGGCCGTTTGCCGTCCCCGTGCCCGCCCCCGTGCCCACCCCCATGCCACGCCCCGTAGCCGTCCCCGAGCTTCCCCCCACGCTTGTCCTCGTGCTTGTCCCATCCCGCCTCTACGCTTGTCACATCCTGTCCCCAAACTTGCCCCTCCGTCCCCACGCTTTTTCATCCCATCCCCACGCTTGCTGCCACGCCCATTTCCACGCTCCTCCCCCACGCTATCCCCGTATCCGTCCCCATATCCGTCCCCAAGCCCGTCCCCATGCCTTCCCCATGCCGTCCCCATGCCCGTCCCTATGCCCGTCCCCATGCCCGACCCCATGCGCGACCCCATCCCCGCCACCACCCTCGCCACCATCCCGTTTCCTTTACTATCCCCATCTCATTCAGTCTTCGATTCCCTGTACCCGCACCTCTTGTTCCTGGAATCTCCGCCCCCGCCCCCAACTTCATCACCTACATTACCCCTGCATCCCCCCCTCGCCCCTTGCTTATTCCCCCCCCTGCCTACCACCAGCCCCATCCGCTTCTACTTCCGTCTCCGTTCCTGCTCTCCCCTTCGTTTCCTCTCCCGCTTCCACCCACAACATCGACCCTTTCTTCAGTCAATTGCTTACTTCACCGTCATTTTAATGTTTGCGACATTCTCTGGACATCAGATCAGACACATTTTTCCTTGACTATTCTGTTTATCCCATAACACGATGCTTAAAAGGTTTGTAGACTACTGCTGTTGTAAATATACAACTGCATTGATTAATATTCAAAAATTTATTTTAAAACAATGTAAGTAATCGAATAGTTGTGGAATTGCACGCTCATTTCCAAGCCATTAAAAAAACTGAATGAAATATTTCATGTAATATATAGCTGGAAATGTAAACTATCAAATAATTAAAAAACTTCAAAAGCAAAACTTCATTACTTAAATCAACAAATCTATCCGAGGGTATTGGCATGCAGGATTAAAATAAGAATATTTTATTGATTTTCGCATTTATGCCCATGTCGTTAGGAGAGTAAATACAGGTTTAAGTGTTAAGTACAGATTTGAAAAATAATAGCAAACATCCGTCGAGCATTTTTTGATAATGTCATAAAAACATTTTTGACGGCATTTGTTTTCAACCACGAAGTTCATTTTAATAACTTCACCATGTTTTCTTCATAAAACGCTTTCTCATTCTTCTACCCTGTGAGCTGGAAAATGACTTTCGGTCTTTCAACAATGCCCTCATTCCTAACTAATGAGACTGCGAAGAAATTTATAGCTTGAAGTTCAAACGTCATTCTTACTCGTACTTCGGAAATGATTTATGTAATGCAAATAAGAAGTGCGAAAATATAATACTTTTTACAGCGTACCCTTGCGAAAACGACAAAATTGTCTTTATGTGAAAATTACACGTCCGAATTTGTTTTATTATGAAGAAAAATTATGTTGAGGAATATTAAGTTTCATTAGATAATGTTCTAATTAAAATATTAGGCAATTGCGTAAAACCGGTACGTTCAATGCGACAGCCATAATGATTGAGATTAGTACAAATGGTAGGTTAACCCTGCAAAATATTCAAATGATACTGAAGTTTCCGAAAACAACTTATATCTGAGGCAATAATGAGTATAATGAAAAAAGTCAAACGCATACCTAGATACACGAGTCCTTACGAGACTTCTAACACGAATTAGCTGGTATTTAACCAATTCTTGTAGTCATCTTCCCGTGACACCTGACATAACATACAAAAGGGCTGAAAGATTCATTCGACTCAGCACTCTAAATCATAGAAACGAGATGTAGAATCATAGACGAAGACGCGCGAAAAAACCGGCGAATTTTTGGCAGAAAAACTCTTATTGCAGGGCCCTGGTAACAATAAAGTAGATAAATCCAGTTGCTACATTTAGAAAAAAATCTTCTAACTCGTGGTGTAGCCAGAATCCATGTGTTGTGGGTCCTTGACACCGAAAAATCGAATGACGGGAAAACGTTTGTTCGTCCGTCTGTCCGTCTAGGAAAAATTGTAGTGGTTAAACCGTTCAGTGGATTTTCTCTAAAATTGATACCCCAATCGATCTGGCTGATGTCATGACCCCTTGAATTTGAAAACCGATATTTTAATTTGTGGGGTACTTAATATGAAGACTCAAACTTTTCGAAAAAGAGGATCTATCGTTTTTTATTAAATTTTGTTGTTGGATAGTATGAAGAACGTTTAAGAGAATAGTGCAGGTCTCATGTTCGTTGAAAACTCTGATTTTTCGAAAACTGCAAAATTTTAATCATTTTTTGGCGTCTTCCTACAACTACCATTATGAAGATAACGATTTTTCCCTTAATGAAATCTTAAAGATATATTTCAAAATAAGGTCATGTACGATTTTCCCGAAAATTTAAGTACTACTTTTTCGTGTAATTTTGCGTGAATATACGTGCAAGAAAGTATGTGCCATGGTGAAAATCAATCACCGCTACATTACGCTTAACAGAAAGTTGGTAGTGAAGTACTTGAACGCCCTGTACGCATAAACACTTGCATCTAGCGTCAATGAAAAGTATTATGTAGCGAATGCTGGATGTCATAATCTGACCGCTACCAGCTAAGTATTTTGGCGCTTTCGAGTCATGGTCGCCTTTAAGTTAATAAGATGCGTGGAATTCTGCGTAGCAATAACTCAGTGATATTTTATTTGAATGGCGGAAGCCAAATGTCGGAACTTTGGCTGTGAATTGACGATAGAAATGAAACAAAGAATTTTAAATTTTTATTAGACGCACGTGTTATTTACAAACAATTAGAGTCTACTTTTTTCAGAGTCACCGCGAGTATATTCTTTTGGGCAAGCTAATTCTCTATTTCGAACATTCTGAAACGCTCAAACATTTGAACGGCATCTTCATCACGACCGTTTTGGATAATCTTCAGTCCTTGTTCATGATCCCACTAATATTCTTTTGCCTTCGACCCGTCATACCTCGAAACTGTGCAGAAGTTCTAAAATACGTTCTCCTTCAACTCACGTTAACTCATATACTCTTGTCTTTAGGCAAAGAAATGCTTAGAAGCATTTCTACAATAGATACCACGGTAGCTCTAACTGACGTAATAAGACTCACACATGGGACGACATTAAGGTATACTTGTTTTGTTTTTTTCGTGGCGCGTGGGAGCGTGTCAATACGATGGAATATCTCACGGCATTTCGCGTCGTTGTCGGTTGTGCCGCTAGGATTCGCATTGTCGCCAGCACTGCTCGATGCAGTCGCGATTATGCGACTCCTTACGGCACGATCGAGAACGACGCGAAATACCGTGAGATATTCCATCGTGATGACACGCCCTCACGCGCCAAGAAATAAAATCTCAAATATAGTAACGTGGTAAGGCACTAAGGTAGTACGCACATCTAGACACCAAGGTAATAAGGGGTAAAATAGAATTGATTGATTGATGTTTCCAGGCACGTCAACTGCTCTTCTTATTAGTCCTGTTAATGTAATGAATGGTATTTATTCCAGGATAGGGCGGTGTTTGTTCCCCATTAGATGGTGAGATCCGGTGCTTACCTTCTCGCCGGCTTGCAGGATATCCTCGACCAAATATCTCCCTCGGGGACAAGCTCTAAGCTCCCGACATGTGTGGAAGCATTGTGTCTGTAAGCGTGCCTGTGTAAGGGGGAGAGAGAAAAAAACGAAAGGAGAGATCGCGCGAGGGCCTGTGCCCCGAAGGGTTGTTAGGGTACTGCTTAGGCATTCGCTTGGTATTGGTCGCAGAAACTGGAGGAAACTACCGGTCAGAGCAGGCGACCAGTAGATTCCCCCCCCCCAGGAAACGGTTGAACCCGACCTAGACAGTGTTGATAATCCAGCGGGACGAAAATCAGAAGCCCCTTGTGTGAACCGATGCAGTCAGCGGCAATGCTGACTTTGAGCTAAACTCAACCTGACGTAAAATGGAGATATGTACAGAAGTGTTGAGTATTTATTTATTTGTTTAGTCAAAAAAACAGTACAAAAAACTGTATATGACGTATGGGGGGGGGGAGATCATCTGCGCACGTTTTTTTGAGTTCCAGAATCCCTTCCCAACATTTTAACTATAAATAAGTTGAAAAATGAAAAAAGTTTAAAAAATAAAGCAAACAAAATAAATAATAAAATTCAAAAAAGCTCGAGATTAGCAACATTTGAAAAACTAGCCATTTTCGTATCCAAGTTATGGAAATCGTATTTGCATCGACAAAGGAACTGCAAATTTGATTTTCTGTATTGCTAACAAAATAGTAACTTACTCCCAGCTCTACTTCAACCACAACAAGCAAAATGAGAAGTCAACAAAACGTGCGTATAGTGAGGCTACATTTATATGTATGAATATGTATTGGGCATTGTTGTAGTATGTGTTGAGCGTAGTATGGGTTGAGCTCAGCATGAAATGAGCTTAGTATGAGTTCAGCTTAGTATGGGTTGAGCTTAGTATAAGTTGAGCTCAATGAGTTGAGCTCAGCATGGAATGAGCTTAGAATGAGTTCAGCTTAGTATGGGTTGAGCTTAGTATCAGTTGAGCTCAGTAGTTGAGTTAGTATGAGTTCAGCTTAGTATAGGTTGAGCTTAGTGTGAGTTGAGCTCAGCGAGTTGAGCCTAGTATGAGTTGAGCTCAGTACGAATTGAGCTTAGTATGAGTTGAGCTTAGTATGGGTTGTATGTGTAAGAAGTGTTGTACAGTTGTGGTGCATGTTGAGCTTGGATTGAGCTTGCGGCTGCGTGCGTGCCCGCAGGCGGCGCGCGAGCTGGGCCAGCCGGTGCGGGACGTGAACGGCGCGCGGCACACGGGCTTCGCCATCGCTCAGACGACCACGCGCAACGGCAGCCGCCTCAGCAGCGCGCGCGCCTTCCTGCGGCCCGCGCGCGCCCGCCCCAACCTGCACGTGCTGCTCAACGCCACGGTGACGCGCGTGCTGCTTAACACGACGGCGCGGCGCGCGGTGGGCGTGGAGCTGCGCCGCGGCGACACCGGCGACCTCGTCGTCGTGCACGCCAGGAACGAGGTACGGTACTATTAGAGAGTCTTGCACGCTATAGCGGACAGCACTATTGATCTTCTACGCATGCGCAGATGCACAAAAGTGCCGCGAAACTTGAACTACACATGCGTCAAAGTTGATAGTGCTGTCCGCTATGGCGTGCAGAAACTCCCTATTATAAATCGATTCTTCCATAAAAGGCAGGGCCATTTGGATTGCTGAGCCTTAGCAACAAGCGATGATTTATTACACATGTTCGTATGTTTAATTTAAGTTCATGTACTGTGTACTAAGAAGAATTTACAGAATACGTTATGTGTTGAGTTAAACACAATGTCTCATCATTAATTATAAATTCTCATATTATTCTTTAATAACTGTATAACAGATGCCTTCAAGCGTGTCCAATATATGGGACACCCCATTAATATTGAAATATTGAGCTTACATTTTATATTTTACATATACTTACATTTTTTTACTTCCTTAAGGTCGCTTTTCAACTACTAAGTTCATATAGCGACCACTGTACATAACATTGCGGGTAACGGTTACGGTATACGCACACACAAACATCCATGCCCCGGGCGGGATTCGAGCCCTCGATCCTTCTGGCACGAGGCAGCTACGGCTTTTCAGCCTCAGAGACCTCTGTTATCCAGGTCGGCTGTTTGCATATTACATTAACATATCAATATGAAAATAATACTAGAATCTTTCAATTTAAACATTTGGTTTTGTAATAATAAATGTGTGGCGCAGCAACAAAGGAGACGTCATTTTCGCCGGAAACGAGGTACGCGCAATCAGGTTGATAACTTCAAGCATGTTCCATGTACAGGTTGAGTCACGTAACTTTAGAACTTCCTGTAACTTTTGAACGGTTCAAGTCATTGCAATGCCGTTTTCACGAAAATGCATGAGGGAACGGGGCTAATTGATACGTATATTCATTTCTATTTTATCACTTGTAGGGAATATTTGAGGTAACTTTGTTTTTTTAAATGGAACTATACACATTTTTCAGACTATTACGAGGTAGGGTCAAAAAGTTCCCGGAATGGTCGCTTACAGTCAAGTATTTGTTAGCTGAAAGGGAAATTTTTGTTTGTGAGGTTGGCATAACTGGTAGTGAATGTGCTTTTGAGGTTAGCAGGCAGTTGTAGTTGGTTCCGTGCGTTCGGTGTTTAATATTGTAGATCGTAGTTTCTTTCTTCGCCGGATTGTGCAATGTCGTCATTAGAGCAGCGTGGCAATATTAAATTCTGTGTGTTGCTGGAGAAATCACCCTCGGAGACTCTTGAGATGCTAAAAAAAGCATACGGAAATTATGCGATGAAGAAAACAGCAGTTTACGAGTGGCATAAGCGTTTTCGCGACGGTCGCACAACAATTGAAGATGACGTTCGGACTGGGCGGCCTTCCACTTCCACTACAGACGACAATGTTGAGCGCGTTCGACAAATTGTGCGTGCGGACAGGCGAACAACCATCAATACTATTGCCACTGAAGTTGGTATTTCACATGGGAGTGTTCACAGCATTCTTCATAATGACTTGAACATGCATCGTGTTTGCTTGCACATTGTTCCAAAAATGTTATCCCCTGAGCAAAAGGAAATGAGAGTGACCATGTCCAGGGACTTGATTGAAATGGCTGATGCAGATGACAGCTTCCTGCGCAAAATTGTTACAGGTGATGAGACATGGTGCTTTCTTTACGACCCTCAGACAAAACGGCAGTCCGCTGAATGGAAGTCAAAAACTTCACCAAGAAAACAAAATTTCGCTTGGACAGAAGCCGGGGTAAGGTGATGTTGGAGGTGTTTTTTGATTACCGTGGAGTGATTCATTATGAATTTATTCCTGAAGGGAGAACAGTAAATAAAGAATTGTACACAGAGATCTTAAAACGGCTACGAGATGCAATTCGACGAAAACGACCTGAAAAACGGGCAGAGAATGACTGGTGTTTGTGGCACGACAATGCCCCAGCACATCGATCCCTAATGGTGAAACAATACCTTGCCAAGAATAATGTTAGCACTCTGGAACATCCTCCATATTCTCCCGATCTCGCACTACCAGATTTCTACCTGTTTCCAAGGTTAAAAATGGCATTGAAGGGACATCGTTTTGCTGATTCGTCAGAGGTGATTGAAAATGCGACGGAGCGGCTGAAGGAACTTTCAAAAAACGGCTTTCAAGAGTGTTTCCAACAATTATATGAACGGTGGAATAAATGTGTAGATGCAGGAGGAGAGTATTTTGAAGGGAAATAATGTAAGAATGTTATAAATATTTTTAATAAATTTTTAATAACCAATTCCGGGAACTTTTTGACCCTACTTCGTATGACGAGCGTAAATAGACGAATTCAATGATATACATATTGTCATATGTTAGATAAACAATTTTTGAGTAATTTTGATTTTTTGCGACTAGTGTTTAACGGATATTTTGAATGTAACAGTCAACCACACAAGGTCAGGCAGGGTTCCACCAGCAAAATTGTATATGTTGAGGCGCACTAGCCAGTGAGGGCCGTGAGTCTGCCTACGGGTTATTCCACCACAAGTGTAATACGAATGGTAATCCCGCTTTGCTCGGGCAAAGTGTGCCAACGCTCTACCCAGTCTCGGGTCTGAACCCAGTGTTCCAGGACTTTTAGACGAGATGTTTAGAAATGTTAATCACCCTTGGTATTTACTTTTCGTATGGTCAATTTGGATATTAAGTAGATCCCAACTAAAATTTAGTTCAGTGCGTAAGGTTGCCGATACTGTTATTCTAATACATTTATTGTTTTTTTAAATAGTTTTAAAACAACCGTTTTTCGGGCCTCTATTTTCATTAAAGCGTCTACCCCATCTGTCTTTTCGTTATTAATTCGTTTCTGATAGTTTCTAGGTATAAGTTGGTAACTGCTATGTAGTATACAGACTTACCAACGTACTCCCAGGAAATGCACACCCGCAGTCATTTAGTCATTGGTTCGTTTAGTCATTGGCAGTTATTGCAGTCATTGGTTCATTTAGTCATTGGTTGACCCATTAGTCAATATCTGAAGGGCTTAAATTTGAGATAACAATTCAAAATGGCCAAAAGAAAACTCGTGTCTAGAAATCCTAATACCAAGAAATAACATCAGATTCTATGACCATACTGTTTCATAAAATATAAATGTTAATGTAGAGATGTACAATATCATATTTTTAGAACACAAAATACTATAAAGAAGTATTTTTGAATCACTGAATTTGTGTTGTCCTGTGTCGACATTGTCTTCCAAAGTGTAAAAAATTGAACTACAATTTGATGATATACCTGAGGAGATGCAAACCAGGTATATTCATTCACATATTTTTTGACATGTATTTCAATTTCTTTTAACAATTGCCAGCGTTTCACCCATTACATTAATGAGTCTCAAGACTACTTTCACGAATAAAAATATCAGTCAAGAGCAGGGGCGGAAACGTTTATTGGTTTATAACACGAATAAAACTGAGAAATGTCTTACTTCAAGCTTCTTGCGAAAAAGTAATTTTCAATCTTGTGTTTTCTTGATTATGTGTTTCCCCAGAGGAGTACAAAAGGTAAACCGATGAAGGATAATCAGCGAGTTAAAAGCACATCTGTGCGAGCGCAGGGTTTTTGTGGGATAAGTGATGGTGCGAAATTTAAGTCGCCGGTAATTTAGTCCTATTACTTGCATTGTTATTTAAAGGTTCTTGGCCGGGAAAAAATTAACAACCGTCATTACAATGTCTGTGCTGCACAGCATTCAGGAGGATGGCATAGACATTTCGCGTCGGAGTGAAAGTGTACTGAGTCATATCACTCTTACTAGCACAATGCTGAGGCAATGCAATGATATTTCTCTTTTTATTCTTATCTTCATCGCATTTTTATCTAAATTTGTACGTTTCCTGTCTATTTCAATTAATAACCACAAATACACCGATGGATCTGACGTTTCGGCCATCTTGCTGTGGCCTTCTTCAGAGCTAAACTGCTGCAGTTTATTTATTGCTGCTTATATTGTTATCAATTACAAGGTGACACATAGAACAAGTCATGGAGGATAAAAGGATCTTGAAAAAATATATATTACAGGCTTAAAATGGACATGGAAAAATAAGGAAGAGGGTGGGATATAGCATGCGAGAGTTCTCGCACGGGTACGCTGGTAACTTTGTGTCCGTGTATGGTATCTACCATAGCCACGGCAATGTTCATCCAATGCTCGTGAGATGGTGACGGTGCGGGTGATGCTGTGCAGGTGGTGGTGAGCGCGGGGGCGGTGGCGACGCCGCAGCTGCTGCTGCTGTCGGGCATCGGGCCGCAGGACGAGCTGCGCGCGGTGGGCGTGGCGCCGCTGCACCATCTGCCGGGCGTCGGCCGCAACCTGCACAACCACGTGGGCCACGTGCTCAGCTTCTTCATCGACGACGCCGACACGCAGCCCCTCAACTGGGCCACCGCCATGGAGTACCTGCTGTTCCGCGACGGCCTCATGTCGGGTACGGCAACATCACCCCTACCGCAAATGACCCGCACTCTTCCTGGACAACAAAACCGCTTCTCAGAACACACAATTCTCAAAACAACAATTTTTTAATGATAATGTATATATGTATTTGACATTTAGGTCCGACTTTGTCGACGACGGTATTTGTCCGACTTTGTCGGTTAGCTAAACGGTCCATGCATAGATCTAGATTAATTTCCACGCTTGGGGGTAAGAAAGACATGAAGCAAGCTTACGTATTCCCTTCACCGTATCCAGCAAACAATTTAATAATAATAATAATAATAATTATTATTATTATTATTATTATTATTATGCAATGTCAATTGTATTTGGAAAGACTACGACCACGTAATCAGGTAACAACTGTTTAAAGAGTTAAAGAAATGCGAAACACGTTAAGGCCATACAGATAAAATGTCGTGTTCTTATTTACGTTCATCTACGCCTTGGTACTGTAATTCTTCGAGTCTGCTTCGAGTTTATTCCCCATTCAAAAATCGTTAAAAAATTAACACTGAATTAGAAACATGAGTATGCCTTATTTCGATCAGGTTTTTCGTTCAGATTTCACTTGATCTATTGAGCAAATGCTGAGGTGGCCTCTTGGTTTGCTTGTGGACATAAATGTGATTTCACTATCTGCGCACGTTTTCTTGAGCCGTTTGCTAATGGCGGGAGGAGAAGGGCGGAGGGAGGTTATTTCGTCAGCAATACTATAAAATCAAACCGGTAGTCTAATTACCCTCTCGGGTGGCTCGGTTGGCGTGCTCGCTTTCCACGGCGCAACACCGCGTTCGATTCCCGGACGAGGCAAATTATAACTGTGCGCTTTCCTCACAAATGTCCCAATATCTATTGCTGTGTGACAATGCGAAAGCCCACCCTAAGGTTTATACCTGTATAAACGGTGAAGGGATGCCTTCGTGTTAACCACACGAACCCCTCATCCCATAGCCGAGAGGCTGGGTCACCGCTGGTCGGCCACGGCCCGTAGTGGGCTGTCGAGCCAAAGGACAGGACAGTCCAATTCCCGATAAAAATAAGTTTTTTATTACACGGAAGTGAAACGTCAATACTCAAATGTTGCCTACCAGGCTCATTAGTTCCTTTATTTAAAATTCAACTATCAATATTAAAAAAAAGGGACAGAGGTTGTGGAGCTCAAAAATTCATGGGCAGATTATACCCCATAGGTCACAATGGTTTTCACTGCCTTGGGGGTACAAATAAAACAATAAAAATAGCATTGACAAAGAACTAAATTAAAAGATAGTCTCATGACTCTATAAATTTACGCTCACAAGAAAGCCTACCCTTATTTAAGCGTCGCAGACGACTTCCCTATTCCCTATCATGCATTTTATAATAAAAATATTGCTAATCTAATATGTAGTCACTCCTAGATCTTTCACTTGTAAAAAAAGTATAACTACTTTCTATATTGTGACAAGTAGTAACACACTTCAATGCAACAAACATAAAACGATTATTGAAAGCCTGTCGATAGTGACGAATAAAAACTAGTTGGGGACGTCATCTCCTTTGAATTAAAGTCGAACTATAGACATCAACGGTTGCGGGTGAATGGATAGCAAATCATGATGTTGCATTAATGGTCAATGAAAAAGTGTTTTCGTTGTAAAATGCTTCGTGTTTCGTTAGAATTTCATTTTCAATTACAATTTATTAATAATCTGGATAATAATGTCACTGTGAGTTTTTTTTTTGTTTTTGAATGAGAATATAATCAGCACATCAAGTTTTTGGAGTTTTTTTCCGTTACCAGAAAGAACGTTAATGTAGGTAGTTGGGGATTACTTGTTTTAATGCTAGATTTTATTAAACTATTTAGTACTTTCTTTTAAATGAAAATTTACTATCAGGGTACTGAAATTATGCTACGTTACTGTAATTTCATTTATAGACCTTTTTATTTCATTCTTCCTCTGACGTGTTTTTTTGCTATGAAATGTTTTATCTTTTCTACATCAGTTTCCTTATTATTTCCATCAGCTTGAATAAATAACACTGTAAAAGTGCAAATAATTTTCCCCCAATAAATTTTCAAACGTAATCTTTAAATACAAATAAAACCAATAAACTTGGAATCAAAGACAAATAATTACTCGAACAAACCAAAGAAAAATTAAATTAGCATTTTCAGAACAAATCGTGGCATCACGTGTCAAACCGAAAGAATATATTAAACAATGAACAAAACATTTAATTAAATGTTTAGTTCATGAGGTTCCCCATAACGTTGTGACTAACGCGACGAATTGTCACCTGTGACTACTGGTTGCATAGGCGTCCGCAGCCAGAATCTGTATTGTCTAGGCTATCCGGGACAAGCCGCGTCTCTGTCCTAGTGGCTGACTTTTCGGCCAATATATTGTGGCCTTCCTCAGAGGGTACTGCTGACACACTATCACACCTCATACCGCATGCCACCTAGGAGACACCTGATCGCGGTCGCTTTGAAAGACTCCTGCGGAAAACGATATTTGCAGCATCTCTTCCTAATTCAAACGAGCTATTCATTCAGCAGTACGTTCTGAGGAAGGCCACAACATGTTGGCCGAAACGTCAGTCACTACGTCAGTCACTACGTCAGAGACGCGCCTTGTCCCGGATAGCCTAGACAATACCTGTGACTACTGGGTTTCGAACCCCAGTAGATGTTTCTCAGAAATTAATGATGGACAATGTAGGTTTGCAGGAGGTTTACTATGGGCACCAGTTTACCCTCCCTTTCCATGGTCATTCTCATTACTCACCACTACAAGCATTATCATCGCCCGTATCACCGTCGCCGTACCATCGCCATTATCACACCTCATACCGCATGCCACCTAGGAGACACCTGATCGCAGTCGCTTTGGGAGACTCCTACGGAAAACGATATTTGTAGCATCTCTCCGTAATTCAAACCACCCATTCATTCTTCCAAGTGCGATCGTGTATTCAAAATTATGCATGTACATTGACCTAAAGAAATCGTTTTGATTATTTGTGTATTGATGTATAAGATAAAGTCTGTAGGATGGCTCATAGGAAGCGCACTAGCTTCCCGTGGTATAATCCCAGATCTGACTCCAGGTCGAGGCTTTTTTTTTCAAATCGTCTCAGTTTCTGCAGTTTTGTGACGAAGAAAAGCTCAAGCAGGGGAAATTTCTTAGTTACTGTGAAGGGATTATGCCATGTTCGCCACATTGTCTCTCTTAACCCGAAGCATGGGAATTAAATTAGGCCCAGGCATGAGGAACACTGTTAGCTAGCGGGCTGTTGGACAGTCGACCCAAATTGCCAAATACATACATACACATGCAGAAGATAAGTGTTATTTTCTTGGTAAACACTTGTCGAGATTTCTAGGTATTAAAATTTGGAAAAGAATTCAAGATGTTACAAAAATTAAAATGTTTAAACATTTAAAGGTTTAAAAATTTAAACATTTAAACGTTTTAACATTTCAACAGCTAAACATTGTAACAGTTAAACATTTCAACGGTTAAACTTTTCAACGGTTAAACTTTTCAACGGTTAAACTTTTCAACGGTTAAACTTTTCAATGGTTAAACTTTTCAACGGTTAAACTTTTCAACGGTTAAACTTTTCAACTGTTAAACTTTTCAACAATAAACATTTCAACGATAAACATTTCAACGACTAATATTTAAACAGTTCAACATTAAAGAAATCTTTTGAATGTGTGCACCATATTTATATTGCTCGTTTCCCAATTCACTTCATCCACAATTCTCTCTCTCTTTATTTTACTCTGTCGGTCACTGAGCGTGGCTAAGCGTGTCTTTCGTGCGGCGGTTGCAGGCACGGGCGTGTCGGAGACGACGGGCTTCATCCACTCGCGCTTCGCCGACCCGTCGCAGGACGACCCGGACATCCAGTTCTTCTTCGGCGGCTTCCTGGCCAACTGCGCGCGCACGGGGCAGGTGGGCGAGCGCTCGGACGGCGGCAACGCGTCGGCGGCGCCCGCGCAGCGCGTCGTCAACATCATCCCGGTGGCGCTGCACCCGCGCAGCAGGGGCGTGCTGCGCCTGCGCTCCGCCGACCCCGCCGCGCCGCCGCTCATCTACGCCCGGTACCTCTCGCACCGGCAGGACGTCGAGACGGTGGTGCGTACCGCAAGCGCTACTTTTCTTCACACTAGTCATAGCTCCACTCTTCATGATGGGATATGTCACGGTATTTCGTGTCTTCCTCAGCGCCGCTAGATATCGCATGATCGCGACCGTATCGAGCAGTGTTTGTGATCATGCGACATCTAGCGGCACGAGCGAGAAAGACGCGAAATCTACGCCAGATACCTCTCGCACCGGCAGGTTGTCGAGACGGTAGTGCGTATCGCTCGCGCAACTTCTCTTCATGCCTGCGCTCCTTATAGCGCGATCTTTTTAACTTTGCCCCTCAAGGTCTGTCTTCACGATGGAATATGTCACGGTATTTCGTGTCTTCCTCAGTGCCTCTAGATTTCGCATGATCGCGAGCGTATCGAGCAGTGTTTGTGATCATGCGACATCTAGCGGCACGAGTGAGAAAGACGTGAAAAATACGCCAGATACCTCTCGCACCGGCAAGATGCCGAGACGGTGGTGCGTAGCGCACGCGCAACTTTTCTTCTAGAGTCCCTAGATACAGACAGTAATGCAACCACCGCCATTTAATATCCTCTTACCCGATGACCCCGTCAGGCAGCATTGAGGAGCTGAAGGGAAATTATACCAATTTGTGACGTAATGAGGATTTTCAGGAATATTAATATTGGTTTGGGATAGAAACATGTTTCTAAACACATTCAATACCATACAGTTCTAATTCTCCTGACAACTGGACATAAAATGGCGGGATTGGTGGAACAATGGAATGCGCTATTCTCGGTATGTAAGGACTCTTTTATTTTCTTCATACACGAGTTCCACATCTTCATGATGACATATGTCACGGTATTTCCGGTTTTTCTCAGTCGTGCCACTAGACATCGCGTGATCGCGACCGTATCAGTGTTTGCGACCATGCGACATCTAGCGGTCCAGGCGAGAAAGACTCGAAATGCCGTGTGATATTCCATCGTGGCCATAGGAGCTTGAGGAGAAAAGTCATAAATATCGCACTATACAAAACCGGACCGGAAAAGGTGGCTCAGGGCATGAACTGATGTCACTGCAGTGCCTCTGATCAGGAGGTCCTAGGTTCGAGTCCCGACGGCCGGCATGATTTGCGACATTAGCTTGTTAGCTAGGTCGAATTCAGTCACTGTCTCAAGGAGAATTCTAGCGTCCAGCTCCTCTGATCGGTAGTTTTCGGTGGTTTCTCCTATCAACACCAGGCGAATGATTGATTGACGTCGATAATTGATTGATTGAATGATCATTTTCGTGTTTCGGAGCGCGTCAACTGCTATGGTCGTTAGTCCATTAAGGGTAGTGCATATTTTATCACGGGAAGTGGAGGTGTTCTTCTCACGCTGGATGGTGAAATCTGGCGCTAACCCACACGGTTTACGGTGTTGTTCCCATCCAACTGAACCTCATCCCAGCGGGGCACCATGCCAGCGGGGCACCGTCCCAGCGGGGACAAGCTCTAATCTCCCAACTGTCTCTCGACATGTGTAGCAATAGTGCCCTGCGTGTAAGTATGTGTCTGTTTAAGGAAGTGTCTGTGAGAGGAACAGAGAAGGATGAGAAAGGAATGATCGCGCACGGCCCATAGACCACTTGTTATGTTACTGCTCGGACATTCGCCTGATGTTGATAGGAGAAACAACGGAAATCTACCGAGGAGAGCAGCTGGCCTCTAGAATCCTCCTCCAGACAGCGGCTGAATTCGACCTAGTAAAGAGTCGTCGGTACACAAATTCCGTAAACAACCGAACGACAGAACTATGAACGCAATTGTGCTGAGATCACAATGCTTTTGTGTACCTTGGGCTTGACGGGTGATTCTTGTACTGAGCGTTCCATGTACAATTACGATAAAGAATGGCAATTTATGTCCATAGAAATTGCATAGGTTTCTATCCAAAATAAATCTAGACGTCACTTGGATGTTGCGGAACAAGATAGTCCTTTGTTCTCAAACAGTTTCAACGTAAACGTGAAAGTTTACAGTTTGTGATTTTCCAGAGTACGTCTGATGTTTATGTTGGAGTTTACGTTTTCCTTCACCGATGGGGAGAGTTCCTTATAATAACATGTCACCTAGTTTGTGCATGCACGTTACAGTTACGTTTATTGTAAGGAGTCCTAAGGAACACCCTAGATTTCCAAAAAGAATTTGATGCATTACATTAAAGCCGAATACTAGAATGTAATGTCTTCTATGCTCTTCTGCTAAATCTGAACCTAAATTTGTTTTTTTCAAAATTTTATATGTGCTCAGGTATCAGGATATTGTTTCCATTTTTTATTAGTATTCGAATTTGTTAGGTCCGCCCTGGACTTGATCTTTCTCATTACTTCTTTCATTCACTAGCCAATTCGATTGTTTTTTGTTTTTTTGGATGGGAGTGTCATTCTCGTTTTGCAATATTCAGTAGTTTAATCACCTTCAGAAATTACTTGTATTTTATAATGTATTATATTATGTAATTCCTTTATTTATGTGGTATTATTAACTTAAAAATATAATGTTAATAAAATAACAAATTATCTTTCCCCTATATTTCTTTCCCACTTCTCTTCCTTTATTTTTCTTTAATTTCCTTTTCTATTCTTTTGTTTCCTTTCTTCCCGTGACTTCGTCACCGAAATTTTCCCGTGCTTTACCTCTTCTCGTTTTCATTTTCATTGCTAACATCCGAAAATTTTAAATCTTTCGTGGCCTATCGTGATGCTCTTTCTTTTCGGTCTAATAACGTCTTTTCTCGTATTTCTCAATCGTTGTCCTCTCTTCTGGTTGATGGGGTTTTGTTTACTTTTCGGTAATAATAAGATAGTGAATGAATTAAAGAGTATAAAAACTTGAATACACTAGGGAATTATAGAATTTCACTGTGAATGAATGGATGCTTTAGTGAATAAATGAATGAATGAACGAATGAATGAACAAACGAGATAATGAACAAATGAACGAATGAATGAATGGACGAACGAATGAATGAATGGACGAACGAATGAATGAATGGACGGACGAACGAATGAATGAATGAATGGACGAACGAACGAATGAATGGACGAACGGACGAATGAATGAATGGACGAACGAATGAATGAATGGATGAACGAACGAATGAATGAATGGACGAACGAACGAATGAATGAATGGACGAACGAACGAATGAATGAATGGACGAACGAACGAATGAATGAATGGACGAACGAACGAATGAATGAATGATGAATGAATGGAGTGAAGAATGTGTGAATAAAGGAATTGGTGAATTATTAAATGACTGGTCGAACCACTGAATGCAAGAAGCCTTCGTGACATGCGCAGGTGGACGGCATCCGCTTCGCCCTGCGCCTGGCGGAGGCGCCGGCGCTGCGCCGCTTCGGCTTCCGCCTGGACCGCACGCCCGTGCAGGGCTGCGAGAACCTCACGTTCGGCTGCGACGCGTACTGGGAGTGCGCGGTGCGGCGCGACACCATGCCCGAGAACCACCAGGCCGGCAGTTGCCGCATGGGGCCGCCGGGCGACCCGGGCGCGTGCGTCGACCCCGAGCTGCGCGTGCAGGGGCTGGACGGGCTGCGGGTGGCCGACGCCAGCGTCATGCCGGCCGTCACCTCGGGCAACACCAACGCGCCCACCATCATGATCGCCGAGAAGGCCGCCGACCTCATCAAGCAGCGCTGGCTGCGGCGCAGATGGGGACACAACTGGTACTGATCGTCGGGGACGACGGAGGGTCGGTGACCGATGATCGGTCACCGTTGATAGGAGTTTGCCGACCGGTGTCTGGCGATCGGTGACTGGCAATCGGTGACCGCTGATTCGTGACCGATGATCGATGGTTGCCGACCGGTGACTGGTAATCGGTGATTGGTGGCCGGTGCTACTAGTAATCGGTGATTAGTGACCGGTGATCAGTGAATTTGGTCGTTCTCGACGTGTGAGCGCCTTTGTGAGGGTGCCTTGCGAAAAACTGAAGTGCACTCATGGAATGAATCATCACTGAAGACCTTCCTTCCGGAGTGTACTCTTAATGCCTCTTCAGCCTTTCAAGATTGGAAGTGGTGTATTTGAATTCAAAAATTATTTCGGCATGGGCGAAGTTGAGTAAAGTTTTAACTCATTTAGAATTAAACTGTGACAATTCGTGCGTATGTCAATCAGTGGTCCTGTAATGTGAAAACAAACCATGTCGTGAAGATTTTTTCCCAATTGCTATTCTACTCTCCACGACGTGAAGAAATCGTAAAATGTTCAGAGAGCTATTTTCTATCTCTCACATTTTCTGTGCTCTTTTTCTGGTCGTTAGTCGCTGACCTCAAATGGGAATCATTGCCCAAGTGTTGCTTCGTAAAACATCCTATTAGGAATCATTCATTTAGAAATAGGAGTACTGTAAACATAGAAACCTATGGTTAATGCAGCCCTTTACGATCTGTTATAGTAGAATTTGTGGAGCGATGTCCCAAGTGCTACTGAAAATGAAAATAACGCTAAAAAGAAGTGATGTAGTTCTATTCTACGACAGGTGTTTGTGTTTCTCGAAATTTTATGATTGCAAGAGTGAGAGTCATGAGTAGAACCAAAATATGTTTCCAAAAAAATATATATATAAATTATGGTATTATTTCTTTGTTCAACAATCATTGGCCTTTATTCTAGTATCTACTAAACGTGTGAATGCTTTTCCTTCCTTTTTCTTTTCTGATATTTATTGCAATTTCGCCCATGCCTTTCCGCCCATTTTTGACACGATTTTTAAACGTCGATGTTGTCACGAACTGGACCTTCTGATGTATATATTATGTATCATACTATTCGTTAAGAACTACATATCGGCCAGATTTCTAAAAGTACCGTGCGTTTGCGAGTATCTTTTATTTTTTCGACACCGTAACACATTTTCTGGTTCATTCTGCCCATAGCCGCACCTGACGTTTCGGATTTTTAAGATGTGCACTGTAGTTGTTGCAGCTGCACGAAGTTACTGCGTTCATCCACAGTAGCAGTGATGAGTGTCTTAAAACATATTTATGTTCATTCCACTTATTTCAAGGATTTTTAAAGGAGCAAATCTTTAGATTATGTAGGTCTTTGGGCCTAAGATTGGTGGAAGACATCACTTCATATACTGTACCTATTCTTAATTGGGTGAAGTTACTATTCCCAGAAGAAATTTATGCAGACAGATTTATAATTTTATTTGTATTATCGAGCAGTCTGTTTATCAATCAAGCATAAATAGTTTATTGGTTTTAATATCTGTTTTACAATGATTATCAATGCATTTATTAAGATAATTTAAATAATTGTATGAATGTATCATTTCTTTAATAATGTTTGCATGGTGAAGAAATGAAATGTTTCAGTCTTACCGTAAAAAATAATTTAAATATTTTGAGAGCAAAATTTCAATCTATCATATGCTTAGCAATGAGGTGTCTGAAAATATTCCAGGTATTATCGCATTCTAGAATAATCATATTCGACGTAGTATCAAAAGGATAGCAATGTCGAAAGATCGGTACTTTTATCTACCCTCTATTCTTTTTTATGAAATTTGAGTACGTTGTTGGAAAATAATTATCACTTTGTATATTAATATATACAAATTAATCACCGATGATTGGAAATGACCAAATTAGAATCGTTTTCATGTTAAAAATAATGATAGTGGATTTACTGTTCACTATTTACATAATTCAGTATTATCATAGACTCGTAACTAGCGAAATAAAAATCAATTTTAATATAGTTTCAAAATTATTTTCAATTATTTTCTAAAACTAATGTAGAATAGAAGACAATTTTTGTGGCGAATATTCTTTCGAAACGTTACATTTCTTCGACCCAAAAGTTAAATTATATGACAGTTTGGATGAATGATTTTCATGACACTGGTGTCTGTGCTATTTATCGTTGTTCAATCACCCTTAAGTGTTTGAATGACGATAACAGAATGGCGGTGACAGCGACCTTGCAGCGACACATTTTGGAGTCCGGTGTGTCACACAGAGGGGGAGAAGCTTCTGTATAATCCATCGAGTTAAACTTTGCATTGTCTTAGGGGAAAGCAATCCCATTGCAAGAGTACATATCCAATCGTTTGTCTTTACAAACTAGAATTATGTGAAGATGTGTATTCGATCATTAAATTCATAGGCAACATTTAACTGGTAGCTGAAATATTGCAAACACCCCTGCCTACTATTTTTTACCAATTCATAATGAACAAATTGTTTTTATCATATTGTCATAATTATTTGTATTTAAATCATTGTAAATGCAGTAATAAGTGGATATATGTGTGGTAACCCTCAAAATGCAGTCGACGTTACACACTTGGCACCGTTCTTCTTACATTAAAACCACCCGTGAATATGATTAACACACCACTGTGTTAGATTTTTCGTTCCCCATTGGAGAAAACCGTACGAAGCTCTCCCCATTGACTAAATGTTTCTGCTCGGCCCGAAGCCCAGAGGTCGCTGTAGCCGCCGCTCAAGACAACAAAAGCAGCGCGGCAGCGCCATTGTCGCGTCAGCGCCCGAGACGGGTTGTGTACATTTGCTGCGAGCGCCTATTTATTTTGTAACGTCACGTTTTGTACAATAAACTCCCACGCACTGCCAGTGCGTGCTCGCCTCCTCCAGTCGTTGTTCTGCAAGACGAATCATCTCCGTGCCCCGTTCCCCGTTCCCACGCATCCCGGACCTTTTCGCTCTTGGGAAGAGAAAACTTGAAACGTCGCATGTTGATGTTGGGAGAACAGGAGCTGTGCGATAATATTATGCAAGTGAAGAATAACACCTCGTCATTTCCTAATAATATTCTGATGGAAAGAACAATGGTTTTTTTTTAGAGAAGACGATGACTCGAAGCATTTCTGTACATTTGAAATGCAAGTGAGAGCAGAGAGTGCTTGACGGGGAAGACACTTCACTCCTCAAATATATTTGCTTTTTCCAGTGAGTGAAAGTGATGACTGTCATAACTGGATCTTCTGGAGATGTACTGGTATGTTGACAGTCTGTGCTCGGGTGCTTAGTAAGCTATTAAACAAAAAGTCATTTGTAGCAACATTATTATTTGACTTATTCGTTTATTCTTACCCTTTCAAAGTGAATTTATACATAATTGATCTTGCCTTTTTCTCCAGATTCTAGTCAGTATCAACATAAGTGGTTGTCAACAGTAATAAAAACATTCTTCTTAGACGGCTATAGTGTTCCCGAAAATTTACGCAGGTGAGTAAAGTTTGTTTCATATAAATGTATATGGCTGAAATGTAGTAGATTTATTCACAAAATTGCTTTGTATTATATGAAAGTGTTGTTATATGTATCTATCTAATGCAATTTGCACAAAGTATTGCTAGTTTTTCTTCGTTTCCGTCGATGACTTCCATGACTGAGAACGGCTGTTCACATTCTGCCGTTTCGTTTCTTCCTATTCGACATACCTTTGTATTCATTGAACTGAAACGGTATTATCAACTCATAAACGTTATCAAGTGACAAGCAGTGTCGAAACGCCTTTCTCAGGAAGGCGGAAAGTTTACCTGCAGTCCAACCTAAGATAGGGTCCCCCGAAGAAATAAACAATAACGTAAATATATACAATACATTAAAATATTCAAATTCAAATAATAATTAATACTCGGTGTTAATAATTAACATTATACTCTTGCAAGAACTGAAATTTTACAGAAAATCTTTGAGGGAAACAACAGACCCTTTGCTGATATTGAGGGTTGGATGGTATTGTAAGGTTCAACTGGAGATTTTTAAAAACATGTTTTTAATCTTAAGAGAATTAAGATAATTTCATTTTATTTGCGGTAGCTAACACAGTAATACTAATGTCTAGATGAAGTACTCGTATATTATCGTACACTTTCATTTTTTTACTCACTTAAGATTCAATTAAATGGTCATCGTGTGTTAGATTAGATCTACCGTGTGGCAATGCAAACCCAGAAAATTAATAGAAAATTGTATTGTGGTTAGCAATTTGTTGTTAGCCAATGAATACAAATGATGAATTTCTGGGAGGAAATTCAGGAACATTTATCAGAGACAGCGCGGTTTCAGGAATGATTTCTCGTGCGAAAATCAGTCTCACTTCTACAGGACCTAGCCGACGTAGTTGATGAAGGTGAAGGGTCAACGCTGTAGTAATATGTTTTGCCAAAGCTTTTGATGTTGTTCCACACGATCATCTTCTAAAGAATTAATAGATTCGGGTATAGACACTAGAGTGGTAGCGTGGATCAACGAACTATTTCGTGACAGGCACCGAAGATATGAATCGGAAGTTACTTATCCACCTCTAGAAACATCATGTCAGGAAGAGTCATCAAACCACTCATGTTTCTTGCCTTCGTGAATGGTTTGCCGACAAATGTAGCTTCAAATGTACGACTCTTTGCAGATGACTGCGTAATTTTTAGGATTATCAACTCGGAGAAGGACGAGGATATTTTGCAGCAAGACTTAGACAAATTACACACCTGGGCGGAAACAAATGGCATGGAAATAAACAGCTCAATGATCAAGTCCATCGCATATGGTAGGGGTTGAAGTTGCAATGATACTGCGTACAAATCGAACAAAAACGTCATACCTCGAGTCATGTCTTGCACATATTTAGGAATACAGCTGGATAGTAAATTAAGCTGAGAAAATCCAAGTAAATTTCGTTGTAGTAAAGCCTGGAGATCTTAACATTTTGTTATGCGGATTCTGAAAAAGAGTACAGTGAGAGCCAAAGAACTAGCACATGTGTCGTTAGTGCGACCGTATTAGAATATGGCGCGATATGTTGGGACCCATACAGAATTTTGCAACAAAGGAATCTAGAAAAGGTCCAGCATAGAGCATCAAAATTTACTTTCAGGGCACAAAGAATAAAGGAATATGGGAGTCACTCGAAAGATGGAGAATAAAGTCGCATCTCTATGCTATGTATAAAGCAAACACAGGCTTCCCAACGTGGAAAGAATTCAAAGTCGAATAGGGAAACCTACATATTTCGGCAGAGCGAATCACATACACAAAATTCAGACAAGAATTCAGGAAACGAACGTTGGGAAATTTTCATTCGCGAATCAAACTATTAGAGACTGGAACGGTTTGCCGGTGACAATCTTTGATTCCTTTCCTCAAGGCCTGAGTAAATTTAAAAATAAATTAGTTTCCTATATGTTGATATGTGTATCACAAATATGATTAATATTGTTAAATTACTAGTCTATTATATAAAGTAAGTTGTGTTGTTATCACTGTAATTATTATTATTATTAATATTATTATTAATTATATGCAGTGGCCTGCAGTGCAGTGGCGTTGTGAAGTTGAGGAAAAAGAGTGTATAAGAAAGACATTACTGCTCAGTGATCAACAGTGCGGTGAAATGTGATAACGTAGAGTGCTATGAAAGCTCGCACGATAAAATGTTAATATTAATTTGTGAAGTTTGAAAATTTTGTTAAGTTGTTATTTTATGTAATGTTAAATTAGTGTATACTGACAACAAGTTCTCAAACGTAATTGCAGAATTAGTAATAAATCTAATTTAAATTGGAAATACAATTATTCCCAACCACCTTAATGTGTTTATCCATATTCACATTAAACATTTACAACATGTCAACCACCTGCAGTCTAATATTTCTATTTCATTCGTATACAGTAGAGATATAAATAATCTCACAGCACATCCTACTTCGAACACGAGAACTAATGTTGCGATATTACGCGCACACAGCCGCATGATCAACCTGGTTTGAATCTCGAATCCAGTAATTCTTCGTGTGAGTTCACTAAATAGATTTATGTCCGTGTTTAATAATGCATTTTTTGAACAAATTGTTTACAGACAGTTTATTCTTCAATTGTCTTACTACAACGTTTCGAATCCTACGTCTTTGGATCCTTTGTCAGTTAATACGTATTTACTATATCCAAGCAAAACACATTAATTACCCTTATACTATATTATATACATGAACAATTAAAAATAAAAATTAATTTTATTTGTAATGGTACATGTACATAACAGTCTAAGGGTAATATATGTACAATATATGTATATATAATATTATTATAACAATATATTTTATAACAATTTTATATATAACAATGTATATATACAAATAAAATTAATTTTGATTGTAATGGTTTCATGTACATAATAGTCTGAGGGTAATTAATATGTTCTGCTTGGATACAATAAATTCATTACGTGTGAGTTGTAAGAGCCGTGCGTTGCAACACGGGCAGTGGCATCGTAAATCTGAAAGGAGCCGCACCGGGAACCAGAGATCTAGTGGTCTAGAATAACGCCGGCCGGGTAATAAGTGACGCCAATCGCGTGGAAGCCACCGCAGCCCTTTAAACGGCGCAGTGCCCGCGGCGCGGCGCGACGGTGCGTTGCCCAAGGCCTCTTGCGTCACGGGAGAACGGCGGCGACGGCGACGGCGACCGCAGAGCGAAGCCGGTGTCGCGGAATCGGACGGCGCGGATGCGGGTTGAGCGGGCGCGGGGACAGGTGGAAGCGGAGACGGGTGGACGCGGGGATAAGTTGCCGTGGATAGACGTGGGTATGAGGAGAGAGGGCGAGCGGGGGCGAGCGGGGGCGAGCGGGGGCGAGCGGGGGCGAGCGGGGGCGAGCGGGGGCGAGCGGGGGCGAGCGGGGGCGAGCGGGGGCGAGCGGGGGCGAGCGGGGGCGAGCGGGGCGAGCGGGGGCGAGCGGGGGCGAGCGGGGGCGAGCGGGGGCGAGCGGGGGCGAGCGGGGGCGAGCGGGGCGAGCGGGGGCGAGCGGGGGCGAGCGGGGGCGAGCGGGGGCGAGCGGGGGCGAGCGGGGGCGAGCGGGGCGAGCGGGGGCGAGCGGGGGCGAGCGGGGGCGAGCGGGGGCGAGCGGGGGCGAGCGGGGGCGAGCGGGGGCGAGCGGGGGCGAGCGGGGGGCGAGCGGGGGCGAGCGGGGGCGAGCGGGGGCGAGCGGGGGCGAGCGGGGGCGAGCGGGGGGCGAGCGGGGGCGAGCGGGGGCGAGCGGGGGCGGGCGGGGGCGGGCGGGGGGGCGGGGCGGGCGGGGGCGGGGCGGGGGCGGGCGGGGGCGGGCGGGGGCGGGCGGGGGCGGGCGGGGGCGGGCGGGGGCGAGCGGGCGTGAGCATGGGCGAGAGAGCCGGTGTCGCAGAATCGGAAGTGGGTGGACGCGTGGGTTGAGTGGGCGCGGGGACAGGTGGAAGCGGAGACGGGTGAACGCAGGGATAAGTTGCGGAGGATAGAAGTGGGTATGGGAAGAGAGGGCGAGCGGGGGCGAGAGGGCGTGAGATGGGTGCGAAAGGCCGGTGTCGCGGAAACGGAAGTGGATGGATGCGTGGGTTCAGCGGGCGCGGGACAGGTGGAAGCAGAGACGGGTGGACGCGGGATAAGTTGCCTAGGATAGAAATGGGCATGGGGAGAGAGGCGCGGGGGGCGAGCGAGCTTGAGCGTGGGCGCGAGGATGCGCGCGGGCGCGGGCGTGGGCGTGGGCGTGGATGTAGCGTGGGCGTGGCGTGGGTGTGGGGGTGGGCGCAGGCGAGTGCGTGCGGGCGTGGGCGGGCGCGGGTGGACGGAGGCGGACGAAGTCATGCGGGCGGGCAGGCGAACAGGAGCGGACGGGTTCGACGGGGGCGGGCGAGGGTGGGTGGAGGCCGGCGGGCAAGGTCGGGTGTGGGCGGGCGGGCAAGGGCGGGTGGGTGAGGGCGGGCAGGCAGACGCAGGGAAAAGTGAGAGGGTGAGGACGGGGGGCGGCGTTGCGGTCGGTGTGGTTCGACAGGCAGCCCCGCTTTGCCATTTGACACGACGCGGATTCTTGAGCTATAAACACGAAATACCCAAGGACAAGATTAATTGTGCATTGTATTTTATGCAATAAAAAATCAATTATATGCACGGCGAGCCTGTCTCATGGCAGCTGGGGCTTGCTGTAGCCTCCAAGCACTCGCAGAGGAAGGTGTTGGTTTATCAATGCCTGAATGTCGGGTGTTTGGATTCTCATACCCTACGAATAACAACTGTACTAAAACCACTCGCCATACTCGTTCTCCACCATTGTTTCTACTTATGTAGATCGTCCTCATCATTCATCCAGAGAAAAGCAATGGCAAACACCGCTGCGACCCTCTCTTTATGAAATGGGAAGCTTTAAAAGATTTTAGCATCATCCTTTACTACTCTCTGAAACTAAATAGGACATCAATCGTTGTCGTCTTGCACATCTTTGTCTGCAGTGAACCACAAATCTTCGTCCAAAATCTTGGACGTGGATTCAATGTGGAAATAAGCATACCTACTTCTAGGGACATCTGAGCAAAATGCACCTTACGATCAATTTCATTCCCACTTTTTATTCTATTAATCTCAAGAGCTGGGTTTCAAAATGTACCTATTGTAGGTCAATAAAAGGAAGGCCTGACATCGTCCAAAGCATGGACGAAACTGGTGCATTTCATACCTTTTCTGGAAGAAACTGGATATTTTCGAATACATGCTCTACGATCATTACATCCTTACTTTCATTTAAGAGTCGCCTGCCGAAGTTCATCGGTAAAGTTCGGAATCTTTTTAAACACTGTATTTGATATTAATATTGAAGTGAGTGCTAGTGTTTGAGGGGGTAATCGTAAGATATTAAGTATTGATTCAGACGCGTCAGCTAC
This sequence comes from Acheta domesticus, assembly GCA_031308135.1. Taxonomy (NCBI): domain Eukaryota; kingdom Metazoa; phylum Arthropoda; class Insecta; order Orthoptera; family Gryllidae; genus Acheta; species Acheta domesticus. The sequence continues at coordinate 54,111,220 of JAHLJT010009355.1, read as the reverse complement.
TGAGGCCATTAGTTCCGTTAGCGTCGTGCTTGTTACTATAACCCGGAAGATAGCGGTATACCTTCTCGCTGGAAAGTGATCCGACGCCGACTTATGTGTAGATTTGTGGGGTTCCCTTTCTCCAGGCCTGCAGTAGGTCATCGTTCCATCTGCAACAAGCTCTAGGCTCCCAACTGATATCTCGACAAGTGCGGTAGAGTAATGCAAGCAAGTGTAAATGTGTAAAGAGAGGGGAAGGAATAGCCGCATGCAGTCTCTATCTAAGGGCACTACACCGCCATTGTCTGGTATTGATCGGAGAACCACGGAAAACTACCAGGGCTGCCGGTCGCTACAAACTCTCCTCTAGACTGAGACTGAATTTGATCCAGCTACTAAATTAGTGTCGAAAATACGCCGTCGGAACTCGAACCCAAGATCCTACAGATCAACTGTTCTGCAATAAAGCGGTATAGCCGCTGAGTTACCGCAACCAGTGGAAAGTGGTCTAATAGAAAAAAGAAATAGTGCTCTGGAGAAAGAATCGCCTCCCTATACTTCGATTTTTTTAAACGTGGCGCTTGACGTCACTGTGACGACGTTCGTGGCCAACGAGATATACCTCGAGATATATCTCGTTGGCTACGGGCGACGTTTAAGCAACCGATTGGATGACACCAGCTGATTTACGTCAAGTGCCACGTTAAAAAATCGAAGTATAGGACTCCTTGCAGCCAGCCGCTTGCGCCGGAGGTGCAGGGGGTGGGGGAGGCGCATCTTCCTGCCGCGTCTTGAGTGACGGCGGCGCCATCGGCGTCGTTCGAGAGAGGAAGGGTGGGGGGGCAAGGGAGCGCTTTCTCCGTGGGGCGTGGACGCAAGCGCCGACGCGGGCGGGGGCGGGTGGCCAAGCCTGTTCCGCATCCGGTGCGTACTAGTGGAATAAATCATTGCCTTGAATTTATTTTAAAATGGTTGCGGTTGGCGTCAAGTCAAAAAGAGATCAGTTGGGAAAACCACTTTGGATTTTATTAGCAATTGCTACGGAGTGAATGGTGTATGAAATCCATCTACTGTAAAAAAATAATATTCAGTTACGCTGTGAGTGAACGGTGGAGGATATTTTAACGATTATTCTTCTCAAAATAATGATCATGTAATAAACGTGTTATTGAGACCAACTTTGTGACACAGACCATAGATATCTTTTGGAAAAGTACAAGTTTCCTTTGCTTCAAAACAGCTCGTAAAATGACACGAAATGAATCATCGTTATCTGTCGAAGAAGTTAAATTTTATATTGATTTAGTTTCGTTCAACCACATTCCTTTTTATTAGATATGAACAAGAATTATGAAAGAAATATGAAGGGCTTGTAAGTCAATGACCGATGTCGATCGAGATTTCTCTCACTGTTTCCGGGTGGTTCTGGACCGCAATGTCCCTTTTTCTTGCATAAACCCAATACGTTGTTCCAAACATCAGATTCGTTTGGACCTCTTGTTATATTAGAAATAATAAAGATAGAACATTCTTTCTGTTCATCTCACTCTACTTACTATTGTGGTCATATACCAGTCAAGTTCACATGAAATTAAGACTACCACGAGAGACTGTGATATTCATGCAAATGTTTCATGGGACATGAAATAATTCACCCAAATTCAAAGAATTGGAAATGCCAGAAAAGAAAATACATGATTGCCAGAAAAAGTGTGACATTTAAAGAGTGAATAGAATACCTGGCATCACAGAGTGATGAAATGACACTTGCCAGATCCTTTTGAAATGACACTTGCCAGCAAACTGAAAGGTAATCACCTAGTAAACATTCTGAAGAATCTTAACATATATCGATGTCTCGATGTAGAATATTTTTGTTGCCAAACATTTTTCCAACGAATTTTTGGAACATTTCGTGAATGAATATAAATGTCTAAGTGTACAGTAAACTGCGCTGATCATTAGCGGAAATTATAGTGGTGAAACAATGATTCTTTGAATGAGTAGTGAATTTCTCCACGAGTAGTGTTTATGAGATAGATTTCCAAACAAACGCTTATTTCAATTTTACTAAGAACTAACACAGCGTCATAGCATCGTAACGGATGGTTATCATCAAACGAGGCCATTGCGGCAATACGAAGGACATTTACACTTATACCCTACTTAACAGCAGTTTAAGACAAAGTTATCATAACCCATACGTAAGATGAACAAACATCAATGAGGTGAGATTCGCATATTCTATGCTTTGGATTGTGTTGAATCGATCTACTAGCTAATCGTTGCAGCTGTCCTGAAGAGCTTTTACAACTTGCCCACCTGTTGTAACTATTACTGAGTAAAACTGCTTGTACTGATCATTAACGTCTTCTCAAAAAAGTTGCAAATGTAAATAACCTAATTCTTCATAGTGAATTACATCACTCGAATGAGAAGTGAAGTCGTCGGCCCCGCACGTCGTAAAACTGACAGCTCATGTAATCGCAACGAGGAGCACAAAGTCAACGTAATATCAAGCGCCATTTTCTACGCTCGAAGAGCTCAATTGAGCTGTTAGACGGAAGAAAGGGCATGAGAGGCTGAATTTCTCCCATTAAAATGAAGGCAATTACGCGGTAGAGGTGACTTCCGGCGGAAGTTCGTCATCAGGAGTGGTTGTCTCGCGACCGCTCACTAGCGCCGCCAAGGGCAGAAGCACGCGTTGTGGCGAGGATCGTAACTTGTAACCGCCTCAGATTTTGATTTTATTTGATTTTTGATATATTTCTGTCGAATAACAGTAAAAACTGTACGGACGTGTAGGGGACAAGTGCAATCTGCACGCATTTTCTTGAGCTTCAAAATATCTTTCCCAGATTTTAATTATAAATAGTTGAATTATGGATAAAAGCCAGCCAACCAAGCCAGATTAGCATCATTTGAAAACAAGACCATTTTCGCTCTATAGTTATAGAAAACTTATTTGCATCGGTTAACGAGCTACAGATTCGATTTTTTTAGTACTAACAAAACAGTAACCCATTCACCCTGGTCTACTCCTACCACTACTAGCAAAAAGAGATCAACAAACGTGCGCATAGGGAAGCTACAATTACTTCCAGCAGCAAAACAAGGGGTGATATCAGCATTTGCTCAAAAGATCAGGTAAACTGAACGAAAACCTGATAGAGATTGAGATCATTGACCCAGAAGCTGAAATGTATACACTTGATACAGGCATTATAGTTATTTTTAAAATTATGCGAGTACAATACAAATACTGTCGCAAAGTCATTGAAATAGTCTTTGTTCTGCTTCCATGCTAGGATGGCGGAGTTTCATTATTATTTTCATACTGTTCCAATCATTGGTTTTTACATTTATTGCCTGTTACAGAAAATATAATTAATAGCACTCTGCACTCTACGAACGCTGCTTGATTTCTTATCGCCATACGTCCAATGTGTCCTCACATGTTACGATTGAATAGTACTTCCGGGCGCGTCAACGGCTAACGCCATCAGTAACGTAATTGTAGTACATGTGTCCCCCTAGCTGTGACCGGTGATCTTCCCCCACTGGAATGTGAGATCCGGCGCAGATGTACCCTCGGCTAGCGGGGTTTTCCAAACCAAGTATCCCCACCAGCCGGGCACCGCCCCAGCTGGGACCAGCTCTAAGTTCCCAACCGGTCTCAAGGCATGTGTGGTAGTGTAGTGCATGTAAGTGTGTGTAAGTAAGGGATGAGGATAGGACAAGAACGAGGAAGGAAAGATAGTGCGCGATCCTTGGTTCGTTTGTTGGGGTATTGCTCAGGCATTCGCCTGGTATTGATCGGAGAAATCACGGAAAACTACCGATCAGAGAAGCTGGCCGCTAGAATTCTCCTTCAGGCAACAGAACTCGACCTAGCTATCTAGCCAGAGTCGAAAATCATACCACCGTCGGGACTCGAAGCTAGGACTTCCCGGTCATAGGCATTGCAGTGACAGTTGATGCCCTGAGCCACCTCTCTCGGTGACACAGTCATGTTAAGATGTTGGTCACAGCTTTGCAGAAGTAGTTCTGCTGCATTCTCCTCAACACTGTATCGTAGAGTTTATTGTTATCGATATTTTTTTCTACTAGAAAGGAATCTTCAGAATACATGTGGCGTGCTTCAAGAGATCGGAAAAAGCCGTGACCGATATTGTACATGATAAACATTTGAGTTCAATGATACTAGGCAGTAATAGCGAAACGATTCCGAGTGATATTTTTATTGGATATTTGAGATTACGAAGATACCTAACCCGCAAAATATCTCTCGTCAGCAAATTTACAAAAATTGGCAAAACTTCATAAAGAAATAATGTGCAGTGACGACGTAGAACGCATCCAACTAAATTGCGAATACATTCGAGAATGGATTTTAGGAAGAGCAAAAATCAACATTACTATTTTATATCCGTTGCAACCAATCTGCTCACAAACTTTTAAAAGTTTCTTCAATTATTTTAGTTGAGTAGCATTTTTAATTTTTTTTCGTATTTTGCCCCACAAACAAAAAGGAGCATAATATTACTTTTTTATTACTTGTCCAAAGAAGAAAATTTAAAGAAGTTCCGTGACTGTAATATGCACAGATCTATCACGTGCAGAGTGAGCTGTTATGCGAACTTTCGAACACGAAAAAATGTTCACGAGAAGGACCTGCGTGCTCATTGCTCCCGTTGTGGCCGGCGAAAATTGCGAAGAGAAATCAAGGCCCGATGTGATTGCGTGACTTGCCGCCGCAACTCGCCCACTTGTTTAGGGTAGGTCAGATCCTGCTCCAAACGAAGCGGTCAGTTCCGCGTGGATTCTTTGGAAGGTCAGCGAATTTTTTAGAACAGCTACGAATACTTGGCAAAAATGGACTCTATTGTTTGCATTGTGAATGACAAGTTAAGTTTTAGCCGCGAAGAGAAAAGATGTTTTAAAATTTTGCTTAGATGAAAATTTGGAAACGATATCAACATATTTGGTGTCGAAGACTAAAAAGTTCACAATTTGTCTGACAAGTTGTTACATTCAAGTACATTTCGGCACAAAACATCTCATTTGTGTATGATGGGATGGTATGTAATTCACACCTAACGTAAAAGAGTGGCTCTTCTGCAAATTATCGTTATCTCGTTGTTGTCTTTATACCTCACGCTTTTGTTTCGACTAATTTGCAAAGCTTAGGATTTCATTTTTGTACTATCCATTGTCTATTTATTTTCCATTATTTTCATGTCCATTTACTTCAGGTAGCAAACAGGGACATTCTTTATCTTCACTTTTTGTCTGTAAGTTTTTCAATTTGTTTGCTTTTCATCCGCATCTAATCGGCTGAACCGCCAATGGCGCTGACATACGTCACAGGCACCTTAGATTACTTACTCAAAATGGCTAACATGGCAACTTCTGAGCGAACAAATCGAATACGCTACCAAATATAGGTACTTAGGAATTCTGTGAAGAACATTTTTTTGCATCTCGTAAATATTATTTTAAGCAAGTTCCAATACAATGATATTAAAATCGATTAAATCAGCGATTTTAAAATGCATTAAAAATAATGGAAAACTGTAAAAAATTCGAAATCGACGAAAAATGCAAAAAAAACGTACAAAAATGGGTTATTTCCTTTTGTCATAACATAAAATGAATTTCTGTACTAAACGCCATTTTTTCTAAAATTAAATGAAAAAATGACATTTCATTAAAATACATCCCTAATAAAATTAGTGACATGCTAGAAAAAATTAAGAGTAATGGACAGATTGATCCTTGACCTATCGATTCAGGGCTCGGTTAATTGTTTGTATGTCGATTAATTGATTATATTTTGAAATTTGTTTACATCTGGATAAACGTTTTCCATATCTTTCAATATATTTGTAGTTTTATGGTGCCTTTCTTTCTCCTGTTCTTGCATCCGTTCTACTTCTTCCAATTCCTTTTACTTACTGATTTCTTGTACTCTCGCGTCCGTAGTGCTGTAGTAAACTTTAAGTAAGAATCAAGGTCACGTTGGAACGCTCCTGTTTCCTCTCGCGCCATAGTTACGGGTGCAATTTTACCCGTGAAGCAATCAGCTGCACTTGCAGCAGGTCGGACTTACCGTCAGCACGGTGTTTAGACGATGGAGCATTGACCTTGAACAATGCGCTATCTCACGACATGTTAAGTTCACTCAGCTTTTAGCAAGTCATGTGTTGCACAAACTTCAAATTCTCTCCTTCTTTGACCCAAAGAATGCAGATATTTATTAATACTGTTGTACTAAATCTGCGTTCAACGTTGCCCCTCGTAGATTCACGTACTTTCTTTTCATTCGTAGACCTATTCACCATTTGGTCGCCCTACTTATTCCCTGCACCTAGGAAGATAGTAAACCTAGACGAGGGAAGAACGGGCATGACTTGCAGATCATTGAAAAAATTTGACACTTCAGTAATTGTGTACCAGCTTCAATGTCATCTGATAGTGTCTATTCGACTTTTGACATGAGTCATCAAAAACGCCAGCTTAAGAAGAAATGGCAGACATGCCACAGCCCAACTGACAAAACAAGCACTGAACAACACAACTCAAAAGCTCAAAAGACAACTATGTGAACGACATATTCTGCAAGGGAATAGAATCTTTAACACCAAGAGAAGCTTCTGATTATTCCTGGAAACAAAAATTTAAAAAAAAACACAAATACCTACCCACTTAGGTAGCATCAACTGATATCACTGTAGAACCTCTGACCGGGAGGTTCTAGAGTTCGAGGCCCAACGGTGGCAGGATTTTCAACACTAGATACATACCTTTCTTCTCTTCTTCTTCTTATTATTATTATTCCTTGTCTTTATACCCGCCACGTATTTACACACATCCACACACACACACACAAACACACACAACGGCACACAAGCGGGGAGACGAGTCAGGAGCTTAGAGCTTGTCCCGGCTGGTGTGGTACCCCGCAAGTGAGATGTACTTGGTTTAGGGAAAACCCGTATGCCGACGGGTAGGTTGGCGCTGGATCTCGTCATCTCAGCTGGGGAAGATCACTATTGCTGCCATACCCATACTTCATATTGCTTAAATTATACATATAAGACAGATTAAATCAAGTAAAATATAACCACTAATTTTCTATACTATTTCTCATCTTATCAGGAGTACCACAAGGGAGAGTTTTGGGTCCGATTGTGTATCTACTATACACTGCCGATATACCGACATCTGAAACTGTTGACAGCGTTTGCGGACGATATTGCTGCTTTTTAGCAGTCCATTCAAACCCGTACGGAGACCCGTACTTCAAGAATACTTAAAATGAAATATTGGTTGAAGAAAGGCGTTTTAAAATTAATGAATCGAAATCCAGACACACAACCTTCACTCTTAGAAGAGAAACATCCTTCACCGTAAGGTAATTTTGAAACCAATCTGGACATATTGAATCCGTGTATGGGGTACAGCGAACAATTCTAATATTCAATTCGTTTTCAATCCGAAACTCTCCGTACAATTTCTAAAGCCCCCTTAAATGTATCCAATTCTACTTTGAATGACGATTTCAACAACAGTAAGAGAAGACATCTCCTTCAACAATGAGTACCAAAGAAGATTCAATCCAATCATCACTCATCACACCACCAATCATCTCAACCATCTGGTCCTAAACCTTCTGGACAACTGTAAACAAAGTCGTGATGCTATCATTTTTTTCGATTGAAGGGTCACTATTGAGTGACCGTTTCTTTCATAAAATTAAAGATTTTTGAATCTCTCATCACTTTCTGTAATTTTTGGACTAAAAGGGACGATTAGTGACAGTATTTCTCGATTCGTATAACCTTGAGCCTTAAGAAATTATTAATTTAAGAGGGCGTAATATTTATCTACATGGGAATTACACCTGCGTTCTAGTTCGTCTCCAAAGAGAATGCTTGGAATGATAATGATTATGTCAGAGGAAATAATGTGAAACTCTGCTGAAAGCACCAGAACATTTTTCATGCGGTGACCGGGCTCTGAACCAAGTAGAAAGCCACTGCGTCACAGATTTTTACTTTCTCGCATACTACTTAAGAAGCATGGATAATCCGTCCTTCCATCAATCCATCCGTCCTTCCTTCCGTCCGGCAGCGGTCCGCCTACCTCTCTACCGCCTCAGCCGTAGGCAGGATTTTCGTCAAAATTTATATAAACCCATCGCATCTCCTTCAATTTGAAATGGATATTTGGCTTCTGGTGGGTTCTGTAAATGAAGCCTCAACATTTTTAAAATGTTCTCAAAAAAAGCTGCAATGTTTTTTATTTACTTGCTTCCTCGAAGAGAATAAAGTACGCATATAAAAAGAGCACAAATCAGAGTTTCGTTAAATTCTCTATATTTTTTCGAAAAGGGCAAAGTTTTATTTCGGCGTATTCCTACACCTACAACATTGACATATTTTTTGTAATCAAATCTGTTTCTCAAAAAATGTGTCTTTAAAAACGTTCGTGCACATTTTTTTCAAAACATCAGAAGTTTTCGTGTAATTTTGCATGCAATAAAAGATATTTTAAAACACAATTTTCTCAAAAGTGCTCCAAATTTTATCATTAATTTTTTGAGTGGATTGTGCAAAGTTCGCTTATAAATGTCGTAGGTCTTATTTTTGTTGAACTCTGTGAGTTTTCGGAAATCGCAAAAGATACAAATAATGCGAGCACGTTTGTACAGTTGTTTCGACTTACAGCAACCAAACAGAAAAATCCAGTCATGAGAGGCGGTGTCCATAAAGGAATATAAACCCCGTCCATTACCGTCCGTTAAGAATAAACGATACAAATTAATTGTATCACAAGCGTATATGTGCTACTATTCACAAAACTGTATTTATTTCTAAGAACTTTTCTAACATGAAGATAGTATTAGGAAAATTATTGAACAAAAAATGGCCGATAACACAAATAACAGACTGTTTGTTATAAAGTTTGGCTGTCAGCCGCGTCTGTTATTTGCGTGTTATCGGCCTATTGACTAATGACTGGCTATATCCTGGGTCACAGGCGTGTCATTTCGAATGTATATAATCCATCCACGTGTTACCTAAACGACGCCAGCAGAGTAAACTGTCGCCCGTCGCGTGTCAGCAACTGCACCTAGAGTGTCAGCGTCGTAAGCGGCGGAGTTGTGGTTCCGGTGCGAGGTTACTGTGCGCCAACTGAAGCAGAAAGCGAGAGAAATCCGTTCCGCAGCTTGAGCGCCTGGAGGGCAGGCGACGCTGCTGTCGTATTAGAAGTTATGCAGCCTCGATGGGTATCGACTCCCGAAGGGGTGTCGCTGGAAGCACATTGCGTATCAGGTCATGGCCGCAAACACAGGTACTGTAATATGTTTTGAAAGTTGAACACCCATCTTTGCGTAGTGATGTGGGATATGAAATGAGTATTTTGGTGAATTTTCAGGTAATCATGTTCTAATTGTTTTGGAACCTTGTATGTGAATAACTATGCTGAAGACAATAGGGTTTCTGGAATTCCGGTTTAGAAATAAATATACGGGTCATTCCATATTAAATCACCACAGTTTTAAATAAAATTTTACTTCACCATTTTAGATTCAGATAAAATTTGACACATGGGGTAGTATGAATGGAGAATAAGAAAACTAATTTTGAGTTAAATATTTCCACCCGTTTCTGAAATACACCTATGTAAAATTTTGCAAAATTGGGTTCCCGAAAAACTTTTAAATTGATGTAGAACCTCACCAAATTAAGATACAGCTGGAACAGGTGTCATTTTGCAGCTTTCGTTATGACCTTTTATAAGATATACAACTCAATAGGGGTTGCGTTCAAAAAGTTTTTCAAATTTGAATTTAAAATTTTGATTTTGAGTTTTTTCAATATGCTCATCTTCAAAAAAATGAAAAAATTCTAAAATAATCCTTGTGTATTTCCAAACAGATGGTGCAAGTTTAAAAATGGGACTGCAATGAGATCATATGGAAATTTTTATTTAAAATGCAAAATATTTACTTCCTCTAGATTTTACTGATTTAAAATGCATTTTATTTCAAATTATAAGCCCTAATATATACAAATTATTAATTTAGTGCTTTTTATTGGCGAGTGTGTTGAAGAAATTAAAGCAAATAATTTGCCATAATATTTTTTTCAATCACATTTTTAAGTGTTATTTACTAACTATACTCAGCAACAAAGGTCCGTCACCATATTTTTTGCCAAGAATCTTGAGACGACCGAACAGAACACGGGTTGTAGAGATTGAAACAAATCGTGAAAATTCAGCACTATTAATCTGTATCATTAATCTTTTGCGTGTTCGGTTTCTTTGACGTTTTTGTTCTGCCACTGTTTCAAAATGCATTAAAATGAATTTTGTATTCACTGTATACGATTGTATTAGAAAGAAGATTAATCCCTTCGAGGTTATGTTTATCCGAGGTTGTATAATCGTTTAGAGAAGGATTGGTGTGTATGCTAATTGCGACGTAGTCTATTAAACTAGTGTCTGATGAAGCGCGACATGTAAGTAAATATCTTTTGAGGTTATAGAAGACACGCAAAATCTGTGGAATCGCAGACTCGTGGTTTCCGTATTCGAGAGTCACCTGAAGAATGCCATTGATGGCGTTACGTAATCCTTTGCTGTGGGACTCCAAAAGACAATGACTCTGCATAAATAGTATTAGCGCCTGATTTGATTTGAATGAACTGATTTGATAATTCCACTATTACGTTAATTCTTCCCGTATGGGTAGTACATTTTTTATGAGCGGTGACTGTGTTCTTCCCCCGCTGGATGATGAGATCCGTCGCCGACCTACCGTCAGATTGTGGGGTTTTCCTCGCCCAAATATTTCCACTGGTGAGGCTCGGCCCCAGCCGAGACAAACTCTATGCTTCCGACTGGTCTCCCGACATGTGTGTTAGTGTAGTGCATGAAAGTGTGTGTAAATAAAAGGAGGGAAGGAAGAGGAAGGAAAGATCGCGGGCGCTCCTTGGCCCGTATGTCAGGGTACTGCTCCGGCATTTGCCTGGTGATCGAAAAAAAAAGGAAAAGTACCGACCAGAGCAGCCGGTCGCTAGAATTCTCCTCCAGTCAGTGGCTGAATGCGACCTGGCTAACTTGCTAACCTGCCGTCGTCGGGATTCGAACCCTAGGACCTCCCGGACCGCAAGCACCGCAGTGACATCAGTTGATACACTGAGCCACCACAGCCAATGCCTTTTTTGATTTTTTACATTCTATCAATTTATAGCAAATTCAAAAATTTTCTAAACGAGAATCAGTTCAAATTGTTCATTATCGTAATTTTTGCACTTCGTAGTTTGAGTGATGTATTGGATGCCCTCCCCTTGATTCTTCCACCTTACCTTTTCCTCCATTTGCTACAGCAATCACCAAAAAACTCACTCATCCAACGTTCTTTTCTACGATTTGTTTCTTGAGATGAAACTAGGTCGACGTGGTTTTTGCAGAGCGATGGCAGGTTAAAGCGGTAGGTTTCGTTTGCTGGATAGGATGCAGAACCCGTGGCGTCAAACTTTTTTAACGTATACCTTGTAAATCCGCGAATGATAGATAAGCCTGCTTTAAAAATAGAATAAAATAATTTAATTAACTGGTGTAAGCGATAAGAAAACTTTCAAGGGAAAGTGTGCTTCAGGAAATGCTTCCTGCGTGGAAGAAATGAAGTAAATTAAACTTCACGATATTAGATCATCATTAATCTGAAGTTCGTATTCCCTTCAGTCTTATCGGTTATTTGTTATTAACTTTTATCAAATCAATCAAGAGATGGTTGAATTCGATTTATCAAAATTTATTTTCTATTTACATTTAATATGTATTTTCGCAGACAAAGTATTCTATTCTTTTCTGTTAAAGCATTGTAAAGATGATAGAAAATGTTTATGGTGCATAATCGTTTCTGAACCCAATAAATGTTTTCTTTAAAAATAATTTATGGCTTAAATTTATTATTAAACATTTATTACACAATTGTTTATTTAACAATCTTAATCTGTGATAAAATTAAAATATATTGTTATATAAATTCGTCACACACAGGTTTTAACTGTTTTTCACGTATAATAATAAATAATTCAGATTAAATATATATATATATATATATATATATATATATATATATGTGTATCAAAACTATCAAAATGATTATCGCGATAGTTGCATCTAAATTATTTATAACACAACAATTTATCCAGAGAATGAAAAACCTTCTCAAACTGATTGTATTACCCAAACATAATATTTTTGAAACCATTTTGCCTCAAAATACATAGAAAGCAAATAGCAAAATACATCTAAAGCAAATATTTATACCATTATCGCACGATAATATTGTCACATCTAAAAAAATTGTCATTTTCTAGGACTGTAAGTTTATCCAGAATGGAACGTTTATTTCGCACGCGTTTTATTCTCCTGGACTTGTAAATCAATCGTTATGAAATTTATTTCCATTATTATTTTGTAAACCTATTTCTTGACTTCACCAAAGGTGACTTTTTTGAGATTTGTAACTATTCTTGTGTACCAATAATGGTATATTCATAATGCTAGTGCCTCCTAAATACATTATTTCTCGGAAAGAAAAATTGCAAAAGATTAAAAAAGGTTTCGTAATATCAATTTATCTAATATCTTTCATTTCGTTAAAAAGAAACTGATAAGAAAGTATTGCTTTGTACTGTGCCCCTTCTGTATATTTAAGCCAATTCTAGTTTCCAAAGTTTCATCAGGTTTGTACAGAGCGGGCGCTTTCTTAGCGGAACAAGAGCGGGCGAATCTCTCCCCCGAAATAGTTGTTAATGAAATCAGTGGAGCTTACGATGAAGTGCTTCTGCGAGAAACAACGTGAAAATCCGTAATCAAGTCGTGCACAACAGCCGCGAAATAAGAATTACGCAAGGCGGGTATTTACGGGAAATTTATATAGTTCCGCGGGTTCTCCATCCGCCCGCGCCAACAGGACCGCGGAAGTCTTCGCTTCAGGACCGCCCGAGCGCACATCCGGCAACGACATTGTCGCCATTCTAGAGCTTCTTTCCAATGGGACGTACACTGCGATTTTTCTAACTTTGCCCCTCAAGGCCACTCAAATCTCACCTTCGCGATGGAATATATCACGGTACTTCGCATCTTTCTCAGTCGTTCCGCTAGATTTCGCATGATTGCGAACGTATTAAGCAGTGCTTGCGATCATGCGGCTTCTACCGGCAAGACCGAGAAAGACGCGTGTGATATTCCATCCCTAAGATGGACCTTGAGTGGCCTTGAGGGGCAAAAAAAATCGCAGTATCACGGTATTTCGCATCTTTCTCAGTCGTTCCGCTAGATTTCGCATGATCGCGAACGTATCAAGCAGTGCTTGCGATCATGCGGCTTCTACCGGCAAGACCGAGAAAGACGCGTGTGATATTCCATCCCTAAGATGGACCCTGAGTGGCCTTGAGGGGCAAAAAAAATCGCAGTATAGCTTCATTTCTGTTTGTGTTCTAGATTTTAAAGACGGCGCCTCGAGTGGAACCAGATCGAGGGGGAAATATTCATTTTGGATGAAATCGTACTTATGGTTTAGGCCAGGGCCGCTCAAACAGAGCAAATCGGCAGCGCGGAGCCGTGTTGTCAGCCGAGAGCGGGACACCGGAGCCCGAGCGTTGCGCGCCTGGCGATAACCTCTGATACAGTGTCCCAGTCGCGGAAACATGGAAGTCCACGCGAGCACTTCACAGACAAGAGCATCTACACCGACACTTTTCAATGCAGTATGGGAAGAAAAGTATCTTTTCGCCGACTACGGCAGCTATGCCAAATGTTTAGTTTACATAAAGGGTTCAATCACGTGAAGAAGTTTAATTTGCAACGACATTATACATTAAATCATGCTGATGAAAATGACAAGTACGCTGAAGAAGAACAAAAGGAAGTTTTCAGTGTTCTGAAAAACAATGCCTCACTAGAAGTAAGTTTTGGATGTATTTTGATGTTCGTATGTTGTTTTGGCAGTAAAATAACACAATACAAAAGAATTTAATTTCATTGCATACCGATACTACAACGTACGCATTTAGGAAAAGAACTTCCTACAAAACCGTTTTCCATAACTGCGTCGGAATGCTGCTCGATTGTTAAGTACGTTTGGATCAACATACAACTGTGAGCAATTTTTTGCTTCTTTGAAAATCTGTAAATCTCGAATGAGAAGTACAATTACAGATCACAGTCGGAAATGCATGTTACGGCTCAATAGCACCGTGTCATCTCTTCCAAATATAGAAAGTATATTGCGAAAAAAAACCACTTAAAAAGTGTAATTAGAGTATTTGATTTTGCAATCAACTTTATTTTTTATGTTAATATCCTTTACTTTTAGTATTTTTATTACTAGTTTATTTAATAACATTTTTTGTGCAACCTTTATAATACTTTTTATATTCAGGATGCATGATAAACTGTGTAATGTCACCGTTATTAAATTTCTTTATGTTATTGAGCACTTGTTTTGCAACTAAACATTTGGCATTGCCGGCGCAATCTGCAAAAAGACACTTTTCTTCCCATGCTGCATTGCAAATTGTCGTGTTTTTAATTTCCAAATCACACTAATATGTTTATATCTAGTAACTGTTCCAATAAATGTTACAAAAGTATTTTATTGTTTTTTTCTGTCGTAATATCCTTTCCCAGAGCAGTGAGACTTTTTCATTCCGAACAATGTAAAATACCCCGTAGAAATACGACGTGACCCACTGTGCCCCACGCCACCGATCGATATTTGCATGACGTCATTTGCTCTTTCTGCGGCGGAAGAGGAGAGAGCAACCGACTGCTCCTCCTCGGAGCAAATGGTTGAGCGGCCCTGGTTTAGGCGCTAGTGTTGTTCAGAGACAACGGACGGACGGACGTTTTGCTTTCAATTGTTTTTTCGGTATCAAGGAGCTACAAAACAGGAATTTTGGCTACACCAGTGTTACGGGATTTTTTTTTGTTAATTTAGCAACTGGTTTTATTCACTTTTTCGTGCCCGTGAATGAATTTTTTTCTGCGAAAAATTCGCCGTTTTTTTCGCGCAGCATTACATAACTTTCCCTATACTACGTATGTACGTATGTATAAGGGAAAGTAAAAATGGGCCAATGCTTTAACGTCAGTCTCGTTACGAGAACTTTATTAATGTGCGTCTAGATACCCTAATACTTTTTACTTTACGCCATTATAGAAATGTTTAACTGCCTCATTCTTGGTATTTCTATCTTGGAATATTGTGATAAGATTCATTCTTAGAGTCTAAACGTTTTTGCGAACTCGAATATTTTATTGGCGTTAATTTATATTTGTTTTATTTGGCATTGTTTTCATTCTCTTTTTAGATGGTTTTCATGGATATATCGTGAGTGAACTCCATCAACAATCGCTCCTGAAAGCAACATCGTCTTTGGTTCTCTGTGATGTTTCATCTCTTCCCATTTATTAAATACGATACGGCAGACTTCTTCACTTTCCTTCTATCGATTCCTATTAATTGTTGGTAGGCCTTAAGGCCCTGTGACCTACACTTTGCACCGAGAACACTGCGTAAGTTTCGATAGTTGATAATGACTAAAGACTGTGATTCGGTAACCTAACATGCCCAGAAAGAAAGTGTATGTGTGATTCGGTAACCTAACATGCCCAGAAAGAAAGTGTATGTATTTATACATGATGACTGGTAAGAGAGATCAATAATCCTCAAGTCGAGGAGGTGAATGAAAGGAAAAGTTGTAGAGCAGGCAGATCAAACCGCGCCCGCACGAGGTACTTGCGCGCCTGGGGAGCCCAGCGCTCGTATGGGCCGGGCAAGGGCAACTTCCCCTGAAGCTGCACTCATTGCCCCTTAAAATCCAGAAAGGGGTGTACATTCGTAGGCTGAAGCGGCGCGAGGCGGTAAACAGAGGCTTCGTTCGAAAATATGTTTGCCAGATTTTTTCTATCAAATATCAGAGAATTGTTTTAGATTTATATTCTTCACTACTTCACTCACGTAATATTTCATGTTTATTTTCTTATTAAATTCTCGCTTATATGAACATCTTTGCTAAGTGAACGGAATATGAATGGCCAATTCTTTCCTTTTTACTTTCCCGTATATGTACATATACGGAGTAATATACGTAGTACAGAGAAAGTTATGCTGCGGAAAATCGATTTCGAGATTTTAACGGGAATATACGTTTTAGGGTCCCCTGACACGGAAAAAGTTATTTTTACTTTCCCGTATACGTACGTATATTATACGTAGTATAGGGAAAGTTTTGTTATGCTGCGGAAAATCGATTTCGAGATTTCGGAACGGAAATACACGTTTTGGGGTCCTCAGATACCGAAAATGTGACTCTTATCAAAACGTCCATCTGTCCGTCTGTCTGTGCGTCTGTTTGTACGACCGTCCGTCCCCCTGTCCGTCCGGTGTCCGTGAACAACACTAGCGCCTAAACCATAAATACAATTTCTTCCAAAATGGATATTCCCCAGTCGATCTGGTTCCACTCGAGGCGCCGCGATTTTGAAAACCTTTCTTCAAACTTTGAGGGTACTTTACATGAAGCCCCCCGAACATTTTCAAAATATACTCAAAAACGGCACCAAATTATTTCTTCAAATTTCTTGTAAGGACAGAGTAAAATACAATTATTAAGGTGGCGTAGGCTCGATTTTCACGGTTAACTCTGAATGTACGAAAATTGCAAAAGTTTGGATTTTTCGGTGTCTTTCTGCAACTACAAAATTGAAGATATAGATTTTTCCTTGGAACAAAGTTTGTCCTACATAGTAAGTTCTTTCATTCAGGTCATGTACATTCTTTTTGTAAATTTCGGTAGTTTTCGCGCAATATTGCATGCAATACGTGCAATTTTAAAAAATTACAAAAACAATATTTTCTCAAAAACTACTACAATTTTTTTTCTTTAAACTTTTGGTAGGGATAGTAATACATATACTCTATTAGATGACATAAACGTCTTATTGCTCAGTTCTTTTGTTTTTTTTCAAAAATTACAAAAATTAAATTTTTTGACTTGTTTCTCACGTCAATAATATTTACATTAGCGGCGATTTGTTCACATTATTATATTTACGAATACATGTGATTTAAATGTCATATAAAGTTTCTGGAAATTCTCAATCATTTTCTGTGAAAACTAGATCAAAATTCCGCATTTTTAGAAATGCTCAAACGTCATTTTCTAATAAATGGCACCATTTTTTTTCCATATTTTTGTACGGATAGTGCTATTTGCACTGTTTAAGATAACTTACAATTAATTTTGCTGCATTCTCTGTTTTTTTCGAAAATTACGCAAATGTAATTTTTTTGAAAGATCTCTCACACCTTTTATATGCACATTTCCAGCAATTTGGAAACATCATTGTATTTGTGACTTAAGATGCTTTGAATGATCTCAAATGAAGTTCTTTGAAAACTCAAAAATTTTCTGTGAAAATGAGCTTCACATTTCGCATTTACAGTAGTGCTTAGACGCCATTTTCTGAAAAAGAGCTCCAAATTTTTCAATGAAAATTGGTATTTTGGACAAGGTTTTACTGTTCTTTAATATTCTTAAAATTATATTTCCATTCTATTATTAGGAAACCCAAAAATTAATAAAGTGTCAAAAAAATGTATTTTGGGCGGCGATAGATTGCAGCTGGCACGTGTATGTGGCATGTCCAAATAGCTAGCGGAGACCAAGGAAAATAGAAAACTAATACGGGAAAGTCTGTGCCACTCTGTAGCAGCACTAGGTTTTATTTTGTGGTGTGTTATGAAATCATTCAGTTATTTATTGTATTTAGCAATTATCTGAAATAAATGAACAAGTCTCTATAAAGTTAACTATTCTCACTTACGGAATAGCCCTTTTAAGAGAAAAGAATATTTGTCTATTAAACCTTCTAACCTGAACATAGAAAGTTTATGCGTTTATAATACTCTTAAGTAAACAGGATTACAAAATCAAGATTATTTTGCTTCAAATGTTTTAATTTTACTTTCAATTGAGACTTTGAAGTCGGACTGATGTATTATTTCATTTTAATGGATCATTTCTTTGCCTTAAAGATAAAATGAGAATTAATATAGCTAAATTTGTGACAATAACTGTCAAGTAACTTTTCCCAAAGTCATGGGCCAGGTATCCAGTGACAAACCATCACTCCCGAGGAATGTGTACAATCCTTACTTTTAATCTCGCGCCAATTTCTCTGGACGCAGTGCCCTCAAGATCTGGTAAGCTTCTTACCTTGCCCGCGACCTTGTCATGCCTGTTGTTGAGAAACTGGTGCCTGCTATTTTTATCATCCCCTAAAACACATCAATACAAACTACACACAAACTATCAGTTTCAAAGTATTATAGGCACGAGCGACACGAGCTTGCGCAGAACATTCCAATATTTTTCTTCAAAAAGGTTTAACAATGAAACACTGTTAGATAGAGGACGCGCTGTTGAACCGTCCGCGCATGTGGGGACGTGCAGCGAAAAATAAGATTAAAGAGTAATATTAGATTAAGATTATTAATATTAGTAATATTAGATTAATATAAGATTAAAGAGTAATATCCCAGATATTTATACCCAATCTGCTCCAGGTGAGAGGGTCATAATTGACATTAATAATACCAATAGGATAAATGGGAATGACATTCTGTTAACCGCATGACGTGCGCTCTAATGTTCTGCGGGCTAGAGTACAATGAAACGTGATAATATTCCACCTCAGACGTGCAAGAACACCGAAATCTTTCGCCGCAGGTGGGTTTAGTCGTTCAGATTGTATAACATTGTAAATAGTTGTGAATGTTGTAATTGAGAAGGATTAAATATGACGTGTCTTTTTAATACAACTATTAGAGGAAATAACTTACAATTTGCGTTCGACACATTAGTATTACCAGTAGTTCAGGGCGAGATGTTTCGTATGTGGAGAAAAATTAATACCATTGGTATACGGAATACCTTGAGTAAAATGTAAATATTGTTCCGAAAGAGTTCATTTAGTTCAGGGAACCAAATAGATTATAGTAAATAAAACACACTGTTCTAGATGAAAAGGATGCTGAGATTCACCGATTAATTCATTTACAATTTGACCAACAAATAATGCTTCATTTAATTAGAAAGTTTAGGCTCATTATTTTTATTGATAAGTTTTGTCGTTTCTTATAGAGTCAAGTTCAAATCTATTAAGAGTATTTCATAAGTAAATTGGACCCATCGTTTCTCATTTGTGGGAATTATAATGAATTTTGTAAAGGACGTGGGAACGTAGAACCAAATTAACTACAATCGCAAATGCTTCAGCAAGGACAAAATCTGCGAGGCGCCGAATGTATATCCAATTGCAGCGGCGTGACCTTGCGAGCGGAGCCGCGTAGGTATTTCCGAACAAAGGGAATCATCTGGAGTCATCAGGAGCAATCATTGGCGGCAGAGGCGCGACGGCGTGCAAGCATAGCGCTTCCGGCTTCCTCTCCGAGTATAAAGGCTCCGCTCTTCATGCAAATTCTGCGCTCTGTCCGACCCGCTGCGACGCGACGAAGCTATCGAGCAACATGGCTGCCTTGGCTGCGCTGCTGGTGGTCGCCTGCTGCGTGGGCTCGCTGCCTTCGAACGCCCTGGCTGCTGCTCGGGCCCCGGCCGCGGTGAGTTGCTCTTTGATTCGTTTTTCTTTCTCTCTTTCTTACGCGTGCTTTCTTTCTTTTTAATCAGACACTACGGATTACGTTATGTATAGATGGTAACAGTCTTGTTTGTACAGTTCATAATTTGCTCGAAAATCTTTAATTTAAAGTGGAAAATTAATACTAATGAAAAATATATTACAAGATAATTCAATAATTCAAGTTAAATAAAATGTAATTTTGTACACCTAGACGAAACGGCCTTGAATTTGAAGTTCACCAGCACATTTTGTTGTTTCCAAACCTCCCTAGCGGCTAGTTCCCGGGCGATTAAATGTGCTGGTAAATTTCAAATTCAAGGCCATTTCGTTACGGGTACAAAGTTACATTTTATTTATTCAATTATCTTGTAATATATTTTTCATAAGTATTAATTTTCCATTTAAAATTAATGTTTTTCGAGCAAATTATGACCTGTACAAACAGGACTGTTACCAACTATAGATATTTTTTTTTCTTATTTAAGGTCGCATCAACATCTCGGTCATTAGCGACCCCTATTGGGTTTAATGTTACGGTAACTGTGACGATAGGAGGCGAATGGACGAAAACAAATACAACCATGCCCGAGGCGGGACTCGAACCCGCGATCCTTCGGTCTGAGATCGCTACAACAACCCGCTTAGCGATCTCGGCCACGGGGAAATAATATTTATTAACGTCATTGTACCCAAAAAAGAACGTCAATATTTCGAGAGATCACACTATTGTCCATTCTAAGCAAAAACATTTATAAGAAAATACTATGCTTTGTTCTGGAGGGTTTTGGAAAAATAACGGACTCGGTTGGCGGTTGACGTTTGTAAATCGAGACATTTTTTAGGCCTTGTATTTTTGTAATTTTAAATCTGAAATCTGTAAACCGACCGTAAAAAGAGGTATTTTTTATATCTTTCGGAATTGAATTATTAATGTTAAAAGCCCGACAAAAGCAAATAATTAACTCAGTTGCAGTTCGTAAACCTAGGGCATAGCCAAGATTTGTAACCAACCAAATTCGTTATTTGTGATATTGGTCATCCAATACTTTTCGTAAAACCACTTTCTTTTACGAAAAACTTACTTAAATTAGAAAAACCTTTTCTTGAATTGTGAGTACTTATTAGCCATCTTTAGCCATATTGTTTTGATTATCCTTAACAGTCGGAGGACTGTTAAAATTCCTTAACGCACGCAGGCCGTTCAGAATGTCTTTTTGATCTGTTGTTTGGTTGCGTTAAATCGATGTAACAGTAGAGTTTGCGTTGTAAAGCATAAAAAATTCTGTGGATTCGGTCTTTAAATACCGAATCGATACAGTTTGCAACTAATGCAAATTCGCAATAACAATACAATAATAATAGAAATAATAATAATAAATGTCAGTAAAATTACTGAATAATATATTAAATATTTGTGAGAATAAACGGTCAGGCTTTATCTCTGCTACTCACCTCTTGAATTCCCGATGTGAATAAACGTTTTTTTCCTTTTCCCGATCGATTAAAAAAGGACCAAACGTTTTCATTCATTAGTCAGTGACATCATCTGGTTTTGATATGCTTCATAATATTTTCTCTAGAGAGTAATGAAGCTCGCAAGATATATCACGTATTATGTTAATTATGCAGACATTTTGCTTTATTGATACTATTTCTTCAGCGTTCCCAGTTTTCTTCTCCGAGAAAGTGTGCTTGTAAATAAAAGTTGTATCAGCGAATGTCTGCCACTTTTTTCTGTAGGAGACGAAACATGCTACAGATGCCCCAAGTACAACGGAGGCAGCGGGCCCTGCACCCAACTTCACAGCGATCTCGGAGCAGTGCAACGAGACCTACAGAATAGACATGAGTAAGTGGGGAATCGTACAATATATTTCTTCTTTTAAATCTTCCTCCATGGTCTGATTTACATTTCTCTAATGCGGTTTAGGACAATAAAAGACGGCACTGACAATATATCGTATCCGCTATATTTTCATACAGAACAAACTACAATACCAATGTCAATGCAAATCAGTCAACACCCGAAAGTGATCTTCCTTTAAATGGAAAAAACTTTCTTCGTTGCAAGAAGTGCGCATCTCTCAGCAATAGGAAATAAATGAAGTCGCTAGGGCGTTGACTCGAGGCGAGCACATATTATCTAGATGCGTAACTTCTGCAGTCGGTCAGACTCAACCGGCTCCGAACTAAACAGGTTTACCCATTTCTCACACGTCGCAGAACGTGTGTGTTTTTCTGAAAGATTCGTTTGTACTACTGCCGCGGTTTATCATAAATAATTACAAATGTGTAGAAAATCCAATTCATTTTGTTCATCTACAGGATTCTACTTATTTTGTACAATATTATCAAATAATGTTTCCTTACACGAAGCATTTATAATCGTATTTACCTAAAGTTTTCCAGTAACTGACGCTTTGATAATTATTACATTTTATGCATTACAAGATATTACGATAATGTAATTTTATTGAATTTTTCATAAACTATAATTATATTTTGATATTTTATGGACTTTTTAATAAACCTTACAATAAACGAACAAATAAACACTGTCAAATAAAATGTATACTCCACAGAGCTCCTGCAGGAATTGAATAACTCTGGAAGTTTCCGAGAAGAGAAAGATGAAACTCCAATGGTAAGTAGAGTTTACACATTTAAAAATATTTCATAATTTATGCAGTGCGTTCGGTGTTGATGGTTTAGTATTATAAAAATATATTTTGTTGTAAAATTAACCTAATGACTGTTATTCACATGTTGAACCAAATAAATGAACTTACTTCACGTGTTTCATAGGATTATAGACAGCCAATATTAAAACACAACAGTAATTTTTTTAAATTAATTAATATTTATTTCATTCATTGATTGTTTATTTGAAATAAATGTTAATTAATTTAAAAAATTACTTTTGTGTCTTAATAATGGCTGCCTATAATTCTATGGAACAAATCTATTAAGTAATATAAAAATATTTATTAAATATATGATTATTATTTATTCTCAAGTGTTGTTCCACTCATTTTTTAATGAATTTCTTCGCTAATTTATTGCATTCTTTTCAGTGTTACCTCCACTGTGTATTCGACAAAGGAGAATTAGTAAGTATGCGTATTTTTCATGTCTGTATATGTTATGTGTGGTGGTTTATATTACTTATTCTCATCTATTATTGTTCAAAGAGCAAGTACTGCTCACTCTAGAGATCTCAACACTTCTCCTTTTCGTGCATCCCTTTGATCTAATTTAATGTCAACTGTCACGACGTAATAATGAACCATTAAGTAGTGTCTATTTACCTACCCATCATTTGTGAGCAATCCTCTTAAATCTACAACGAAACGAATTAAGAATTGCATGATCAAATCTTCGGAGCGTTTTCTCGTTTTCCTCGTGTCTAGTAATCATAATATCTTACGCCGCCTAGGAGGATAATCATTTTCTAGAATTCTTTCAATTACTCGTTAATGAACGATAAAATTTCCTGGTCATTACACTTTTGCTGCAAACAGCTTGTAAAGGAAGTGGCAGTCTCTAGAGGTAAAAAACATTGTGACCAACAGTGCGTATACAGATTTAGCATTCAGCGAAACTCAGAGCTAATTTTGAAACTCTATGAACTGGATGTCTAAAGGTGGACTTTAATTCACATTGGAGAACATATTGCTGAACTTGTGGAAATTACTTCTTGAAATCAGGATAATTTGAATCAGAAATGTTACCTCCTTGTTCGTTGACTGATTTCATCATACACATAAAAAAGATCGCTATTCGATATATCCCTCAATTTATGGCATGACAATTGCCAAAGATAGAACATGTCATTAAGAGTAAGAGTTTGTACAAACAGGACATGTTGTAAATCAAAAGATATGCAGCATTTGACGCAATCGGGAAATTGGAAATATTGATTTCATTTCATACACATTTTATAGCTTCCTGCACTTTGCGGTGATGAAGGCCCAACTGCATTCTTGCATAACATCCCTATTTACAAGGCAATAAACAACGAACTGCAATACGCCGTGAAAACATTCACCAATTGGTGTTTATAACCTAAGAAATCGTATTAAAACTTACTACGGTGCAATAGTACTTAGTCTGTTGTAATCACTACAGCATGGTACCAAATAAATTAACAATACCGTTCAATATGGACACAATACTGGGGATATTACATGCAACGATTATCAGCAAACGTACGAAGAAATTATATTTTGACACTTAAAACCATTAATACTTCCACCCCACAATCAATATATTTTTATTATAGACATAAAATTTACAATACTTCTTACACTTGAACGCAAATTTGGACTTTCCAATTTTGTTTTCCCTATTAAAACTGGTCTCTAATTTGATGCCAAAGCCCACCTTTTCCTCAGCCACGTTATTTCCTTTCCTTATCCCTGTAGCTCGCAATGTCATTGCAACTTTCGAAAACGTCACTGTCTCACTTGTCCGCGACCTTCCCTACAGCTTCGCGCATCTCCGTACTTCCGGTCACATTCCTGCCGGCCGATTCATCGGCTGTCGCTCTTGAACTTGATGCGTGGCTTTCTCTGCACCGAATATCTCGTTAGGGATGGCGCGCCTAGAAAGTGCATTTTACCCGTATGAGCCTGTAAAAATTCCACTGCTACAAAACTGCGGAGTAAGCATGTTGGCGTGATGCGATTTCGTCAAAGGCTCGACGTCTCTGTATATTTGAGGCCGATTTTCTCTCCTCTAGGAGAAAACTGGGAGAGATGGCTTAGGGCATCAACTGATATCACTGCAGTGCCTCTGACTGTGAGGTCCTAGGTTCGAGTCCCGACGGGGGAAGGATTTTCGACACTAGCTAGATCTAACTCTGTCGCTGTCTGCATTCCAGTGGCCGGCTGCTCCGATTGGTACTTTAACGAGGTTACTCCTATCAACATCAGGCGCATGCCGGAGCAGTGTACTAACAAAAGGGCCACGAAACGCACGCGATCATTCCTTCCTGTCACACACTTATGCTATGTGACTGGGCGAAAGCTTAGAGCTTGTCCCAGCTGGGGCGGTGCCCGCTGGTTCGAGATACCTGGTTGGAGAAAACCCCACTAGCCGGCGATAGGTCGGCGCCGGATCTCACCATCTAGCGGGGGAGGATTACCGCCACCTTCCGAGGAAAAATCATGCACTGCACTTAAGGGACTAATGGCCTTAGTCGTTGTCGCGCCCGAAATCGCTAATCAATCAATCAATCCGGTAGGAGATAACTATTTAACGAGGTCATGGCCATTTCTTTAGTTGGAGCAATCACGAAGCACTTTTTGACCAAAATGAACATTTTTGGAGGAAACATTTACTGCAACGTTTGTAATTAATTAAAAACCAATGAATGATTGTGTAGGTGTTGTGTATTTGTATGACAGAGGTATCATCAGAATATTTCAAGACAATCAAACCACTCGTATTTTTTTAAATAGAATTATTTTTATTATTATTACACAAAAAACCCAATTTTACACAAAACAATGCGGCCGCATCATCCCTTAATCTGAAACCAAGCCGTTATCACAATTAAAACTGTTTCTTTACTCCCTTTTTTGTTAATTGGAAATATGAAATGGGAAATAAAATGCAAAGGCAAATCACGATTTATAATTGGAACTAAAAATTGAAAGTTAAATACAAATCAAAAAAAAAAACTGTATGAATACAATAAAAACACTAATGGTATAAACCTTGGAGTCCTTCATTTGGCTTTCTGATTTCGACAGTGGTGGTCTATATATCAGACAAGGGTTGTTTTGAATCTATTCCGTTTTTACTCGAATGTTTTTCTGATTTAATACGTGTTTTTCCTTTCATTGTCTCAGGTAAGAATTGTGCTTCGTTCTCATATATTTATATGCCGTTTGCCTTTTATTGATTCATTTATTTCTTGTTTCTGGTTATTACATTTAACATTCAAACTTTAATTCTAATTGTAAACCTTGCTTTTCTTTTGCATTTATATATCACATTTCAAGTTTAAAAAACAAGTTAAGAAACATTTGTCATAACTGCTTTGATTTCAGACTACCTGATAATGTGGCCACGTGTGGCGAAATGAGTTTTTTTAGTGTATGTATGACTAAAAATCTGTTTTAAAATATACGTTTGTTATATCTGTAAGATCTTAAAGAATATATTAGAAATAAACTTTTGACGCATTCACGCAAACCGCAAACTAGGTTTTTGTGGAATAACAGTTCATGTTAAATCCTTTGTACCCGGGGTGAACAAATGCAAGAACGAGAGCCTGGCTATCCGCGGCGGCGCGTTATAGTGGCTCTCAAGCTACTCGTCTTTCACTACACAAGAGCCGACCACGCCTGGGTGTTCGCCCACCTCTTCCTTTGGGCTGACGAGTCAAGTTGCGGGCCACTCCGGTGTTAGATACGCGCTGGACCAAGGCACGCTCAGTGGGCCACCAGCTTCAGCAGCCCAGTCCTGTACTATTAAACTAAATTTTCAACATACAAGTCTAAGTTAATATTTTTCTGATATTTCTTATATATATCTAACATACATCACAATTTTTAATGAAAGGAAACAATCGTGTCCTATATTATTTCCGTAGTATACCTTCCCTTTGCGGCTCTCACACGCAACCAATCTTTATAAATGAAGTCTCTAAAGAAAAAAAATTCACGGAGATGTCACAAATTGCATTTTGGCTTTAAAAATATAAAGGATTTGTTTGAAAAAGCATCTAAATATTCATGTAAATGCAAGCCGCAAACACACTTCACGATTTTTTAATCTATATCGTTAAATAACTCCTAAACGAAGCGTTCTAGGGCCTTAAAAACTAAAATCTTGAGGCCTAGTAAACTTTTCTCACGCCGTAATCTACAAGATGAGATTTTCTTGACTATTCTATTACATTTTTGTTGGTTCGACGCTTCTCGATTCTACCCCACCAGTTCAGAGCCTGTAGAATCTGCAACTGTGTGTGAAATTATTAATTCCTTGATAATCAATGCGACTGAATTACACGGGTTTTTCTCTTTGCTCAAAAATGTAGTTAAATAAGAATGGTTTTGACAAGGGTGTATTATATTGTTATCAATTACAAGGTAACATATAGACCAAGTGACGGAGAATAAGAGGGTCTTGAAGAAAAATATGTATCACAGGCTTAATATGAAAATGGAAAAGTAAGGAAGAGGGTGGGGTGCAGCATGAGAGTTCTCGCACGGGTACGCTACTAACTTATATTTAACTACTCGTCCGATGAAATAAAATTGTTCAGCCAACTATTTTTCCTATACGACGAGATGGATTTGTTTTTATGAGAAGAGAGAGAGGAAAAGAAAAAAATAAATTAGGAAAGGGGGAATGTACTTGACATTTGTAGATAAAACGTACAATTGCATCGTCGTGCATGCGCAGATTGACATGGACGGCACGTTCAACGTGGTGCGAGTGAAGGACATGTACCGCACAGGAGCTGAGTCTGAATCCCGCCGAGCGCAGATTGACGACATGGTGGCCATGTGCATTCTGCAGCGTGGTGAGTATATCCCATAGAAGCAATTCAAAATTTTCCAATTTAAAACAATGTTTCTCTACCAGAACATTTACTAAAAACTCTATCTAAAAATTACAAATTATATTTTTGGCCCATTATTGTTTATAGACAGTTATTATTAAAAATAAAAGACGGACACAAACAGTTAGCATATAATAAATTTATTAAAGTCATTAATAAAACAAAGTCAAAAAAGTTAAAAGTAATTAATGAACTCTATTACATGTTTATCTGTTTGAGCAATGCTGTACTTTTTATACACATGTCCTTAGGCAAACCGCGTTTCGAGCTGTAGCTCTTCATCACGTGAAGACTAAAACTTAAATAAAAAGAATACAAATTAACAACATTACACTAAGATTACAAACTTGACTATTTTCTATCTTTTCTAAAAAGCAAAGTTAATCAAAATTATAAAAACTTTTAAGTCTATGCCTATGTTAACACCTAAAAGGTGATAGCGAGGTACAGGTGTTAGATCAAGAGACATTGCAATTGTTTTTCAAGTTAAATTCTCACTAAAAATGTTATGGTCGTACCCAAAGACACAATCAAGATTGTTATACGAGCGGGGAATGGGAGGAGGCTGTAGATGAAGTGTCCAGCCTTTTAGATGTTTTTTTATAATTATTTTCTATTTACGCTGAATTGAAATTGTTTTTATCTGTTGATTTATAGCGAATTAAATTGATAAATTGAATGATTTTCGTTACTAGAGAAATTTAGTAAAAACATAATTGTGCATGTATTATTGGGAGGCTGAAGCGCGTCAAAGGGCATGCACAAACCAAGAGTTTTCTCTCTGGCAAAACTTAAGAATGGCGTATTCCTGAAATATAAGTTCATGGTCCGCAACACTGTCACAACTCAAAAAGCAGGAATTCCGAGTTTTCTGTTATTTTATAACATGTTATATTATTATTAATAACAGAACTTCTATGAAGCCTTTTAGAAATGCTTACTTCATAAATGACTAATTATTAAGTGTGTGATATATATGCATTTCAACTGTCAGCGAAAACTTTAAATATCGAGTGGGCCATAAGTCGCTTGACACTAACAGTTATTTAGAAGTGAATTGATTTGAATAGTACGAAACATGAAAATAATACCGACAGTGTTTGTATGCTCACGATGGTGTTAGTAAATAATACATTGTATTAGATGTTTCCGTGAAGGTTTTAATCAGCCAAGTAGTAAAGTTTTAATCAGCCAAGTAGTAGTAGCCTAGTTTACCATGAATAGAAATTAACAGTGAATGAGCGTGTATTTTTTAATGCAAAAGTGATGGTTACATGATCATAATTACCACGATGTGATTGAATTATTTGTGCAATATTTTCCAAACACTATTCAGCTGTCGACACAAGGAATCAATAACTTAAATAAAGGGTTTGAAATGACTGGGCCTGTAGCAGATCTTCAGGTAGACCGAAATCGGTGACTTATAGAATAAAATCTTTTGACGGTAGGAATTTATGCTGGATGCATTATTTGACTTTATTTTTTTTAACATACTGTGACAGTTGCAAATTGTCATGAAATGATAAATTACGTGATTGAATTATCTGCAACATTTAAGAGAGTGAATGACATTCGAATTTGATACATTATTATAAAACAATATCAGTGATGCTACATGTGCTTATGTCCTTAAAATACGTATATTATGTATTGAAATTGGAGAATACTTTGAAAAACACTTGTAATAATAATAATAATAATAATAATAATAATAATAATAATAATAATAATGGTTGAGAAATAAAGTTAATATATATTGCAAATAGTTTTGCATGTGTTAATACCTATGTTTATAAAGATGCATTTTTTGTCAAGCCATTTATCCTGTAGTTTATCTCAAACCTTCATTGTTCGAATCCTGCCAGTATTGCAGCCCATAAACTGTACATATTGTTAACAACCTTGAATGGCACTTATGCCAAGCAAGATTTTTTTAGGATATTTAATTACGTGTATAACATTATAGTATATTTTTAGAAAACTATTTTTACTTCAGAGATGTATGGGGGTGTGGGATACGCGAAATTTTAGGTTATTTCACAAAAGTCTTCATGATTTTACCAATACGGGGACTGCTATAGTTGTGTTACTGCTATTTTGTGTATTCTTGGTCTTCTTGATGACAATTTTAATTGTTTTGTTTTGCAGACGAGACCGATCACTGTCGCCGTGTTTACGGATTCGTCAGTTGTCTCATGACGGAGGTAAGTGTTCCGGCAGTATCTCATATGCACAGGTTTGCAAGGAAATTTTCTCAAATGGCTCATAAACACGCACATTGGTGGGAAATGCTCGGGTGAAAAAGTCCCCAAATTTTTTTTAAAAAATCCCCTTTACGTTTGTGCGATCAATTCACGAATATCTTTTGACATTATGTATATAAACGATTTGTAAATTTACGATTAAGGGCCAAAAATCACTGTAAGTAAATTATGTCAAATGTTTGTTTCACAAAGTCTTTCTCATTATGTTTGGTAGATATTTTTATCGATACACGTTTGTTGAAATTAACATTTATTCAAAGGATCTCGCATGAAGTCACCACCGTTACTATTTGAGATTTATCTTTCATCATCCATTTATCAAAATTTTCCAAACAGATACAATTATTTAATGTATTTTCATCAGAAATTTGATAATGAAATATTATTGACTGAATTGGGAAAGGAAGTTATAACATTAAAAAATCATACAATATGGGATCAATCGACTTACTCTAAAATGTTACCAGGAATGATTTATATTTTCAATTTCGGTTAATGTCGTTCTACTTCAATCATGAGCACCTCTTATTCTCAGACAAGAAAGAGCACTGAATGCCGCCAAGACAACCAAAAACTTTGCCGCCCACCAACCGAATCCTCCGAGAACGCCGAATAAGGCAAAGGTAATGGAAACTGGCTCGTCCACCTTGGTGCGTGGAACGTGAAACGTAGCCAGTATTTTGACTACTAACCACTAAATTTAATCCACAGGAAATCATTCGCTTCGGCACCCCGATGACCCATGGGGTACAACACGACGCCTAAGAATGAACTCTGAAATCGCCATAGCGTGGAACAGCCCTTGGAGACATGGGGTCAGTAAAGCAACATGTTCATACAATTTGCAAACCCCCGCTTGGAAACATGATTTTCAAAACTGTTAGCCGTTCTACTTCTAACGCATATCCAATGTATATTAGCTTTCTCTCAAAAGATGACCTTGATTATATTTTCCTGTAAGGTCCAAGAACGTCGATATATATCCCAAAAGCATATCACCTACGCTAGCATGCCAGCAAATGCGTCTGTAGCAAGCACGGCAGTGCTTCAAAAACTAATAAATACACCAGCAAAACCCTATCGTTTTCATTTGAATTATTCCAGGATGCCTTTTCTTCCCAAAAATTAATATTTGGATTGGCTTTTTGACGGCAATTTCCTCTTCTTCACTTTTAGTGTACGTGACTAATTGTGTTTACGTTCTCAATGCAGAAAGGATAAATAAGAACTAGGATTAATTTATTTGTCTAGTGCTTTTCATACTCAAGTATATTCTATCTACTAGTAATGCATTTGCGAATAAATATTGATTGATTTGATTTATTACAATCTTATGGACCACCAATGGATGAATGAGACTCAGAGAACGAGAAAACAGAGAATGGCTTGTTGATATCGATAATAGCGAGTAGCGAGTTGTTATTTATAAATTTCCGACTTTGAAAGGACGACTTTAAGCAATTCGATTTGTTTTTGTTGTTTTTTGTTTGTTCCGCCACAACTGTCACAATGAACCCCAATTTAAATGATTTCTTTTTTTCTCCGAAATTTTAGTTGAAAAAATTCGAATCGTTTTTGAGTAAATGTCGTTTAATCTTTACTGAAAATGCGAAATTTGAAGTTCTTCTTCAACATGAAATTTCTAGAAAACTTTTGAATTTTCTAGAAACTTCATTGGAAATCGTCTGAAGCACATCTACTCACAAATGTAATTATGTATACTAATCGCTTCTAATGTAAATATTAACGGTGCAAAAGGTATTTAAAAAAATACATTTGTGTAATATTTGAAAATACAAAAGAATACATCAACGTATCATGTTACATGTTATTCAGTCCATTTAGCACTATTAATTTAAAAAATATTGAAACAAAACATTTAGAGCTGTTTTCGAGAAAATTGCGTTTGAGCATTTCAGAAAATGCAGAATTTCGAGCTCATTTTCACAGAAAACTTTTCAAGATGATTTATAAGACTCACTTCAAGCTCTTGTTTTAATAAATGCATTACAAATCGCGCGTTAAGGTAAATATTAACGACGTGAGAGAGGTTGCATCAAAATTACATTTGTGTCATTTTTGAAAAGAGAAACAAAAGAAAACAGCAAAACGGCACTTATGTCATCGTATACACTGCATTTTGCACTATCCCAACCAAAAGTTTACAGAAAAAAATTTAGAGCCGTTTTTAAAAAAATCGTTGTATTCGAGTTTTTAATATTGCTCATTTTTCACTCAAAACTGAGCGAAATCTACTAAAATTTTCAAAAGAAAAAGTGCATAATTTCAATGGAATAACTATTTGGAGAACAAATTTCATTTGAAGAGAAAAATCTTTATCTTCGACATTGTAATTGTAGGAAGACGCTAAAAAATGTGCCGGCATCAGCCAAATTCGTTACTACGCTCCGTAGTCACGGAGGTTGTAGTCCAGTTGGTATGCATTTTACCTTGAAAAAGGTCATAGAAACTTTTTCTTTGAGTATGTTGTGTGTACCCAGACATTAGTTAAAACCCCAAGTTTTCGACCTCCTAGACCCCTGTGCTAACTTCGAAAGGCCCGAGAAAACGGTACTTTTTCTTACTTGTTTCAGTTTTCTCTCTATAGCTCTTTAACCTGAAGTCCTATGGAAAAAATGATTCAATAAATTTTAAAGACGATACAATTTCCTACAACTTTTGTATAATACATTTTTTCGAAACCAATTACCATCCGAGCTACAGATTTTCGAAAAAAAAACCTATTTTTTCAATTCTAAAACATTTGTGCAAATATAATGTGTTTGGGAGATTATAATTAACCTATAACAAATTTAATAGTTATTTTACGTAATACTATCATTTATCTCATCTCTGATGTAAACATTGCCAAAAATATTAATATACAACAAAATTATGTATATGTATATGTGTGTGTTCGTGATCCAGCTTAACTCTTCAACATGGGAATAATGTAATTTCAACAAAGCTCGGTATACTTTATTACTGGGCAATTACAGTGGCAAAAAGAATACACTGAGGGTAAGACACCCCAGTGGCGTCTCCTGGCTGGTAGATGTGGGGATGCGATCATCATATTACCGATTGAACGCATGATTCCAAATATTTAAAGACTGCGTCATTCTACTTTACTCTGAAGTATTTTAGAAGTATATGTTACAAATTAGACACATTCTGAATCTACCTTGAAAATCATCATTTTCTCATTGTATTCACTAACTTACATAAACAAAACAATAAAACAAAAAAAAAACCACAAAAAAGTACATACCTAATCTTTGAACTCGAGATCTATTCGCGTTGTCTTGGTTGTCCATCGCTATCTACCTTAAGTTTTTCGGAATAGGAGAAAGAACTGAACGGAATTTCACGAATCCTGTCTATGACACAATGAAACGTTTCACTACTGTTCCCTACCACAAATAACTCACCCACTATCACAAATGAACTGGATGAGCTCGCCATGACGCACACGCTCACACACGCAAGTTTTATTCTTTCGCGTTACAATTTCGAATTCACGATTCTCTTTAACATATCACCAACTAGGCAAAGTAATCTATTTAACGCACATTCAGTAGTAAAAAGCATTTACGCTAGAACGCAGGACACACATGACGAACGAAATAACATCGCGCGCATCGTTTTGAGTTCATGGATTGTCTCTGTCATACCATTTTCCTTACATGATAGGAGTGATCTTGTTTTGTCAGGCCTGCTAACACACATCGAGCGAGCTACCCAGTTGTACTGAATCAGGTTGAAATGTGCTTAAGCATAGTTGGCAGACTTGCTTGACTTGGGAAGAAAGACAGTCGTGCCCGTCAGCCCCCCGCTCCCGCTTCCGGGCCACAATAGTGGCACGTGACTTCTGGGATTCCCAGGCGTGCTGCCGAATTATGAGAGAGAGGAGAGCATCACAGGAGGGGGTATGGAAGGTTTTTGGGAGAGGATACACGAACGCCAATGAGAAGCCTTTGATGTGAGAAGCTATGCCACATCTCCGGCAGTCGAAACCACGCAGCTTGCACACAGTGCATGGCCATGAGTTCAATAACCTCGCCAACGAAGTGAGGTCGTTCAAGGGATGTTTCTCGGCCTGTCACATCCAGAGAGGGGACTAACGCCTATTGGACCGCGCACGTAAATGGCGGGAGGGAATAGAGAAATAGAGAGAGATATTTAACAGAAGAAAATAAAATGCTTTACTGAAACTATTTTTAAGTGAAGGAAACTAGGGGATGTAACACATCACTCGCATACATTGAGCCTACGCCACTGAGACACCCCTAGAGGGATAGAGAGAAGGAAGTAATATTTAGAAACAAAACCATTATGCACCCTTCAAAGAACATACCGCATATAAAGTGTACTGAGACGGCACAGTGACGTGACGGGTATGGCTGCTTAATTGTCATGAATAAATACACCCAAATTTTAAGAAAAGAAAATTTCCTACATCTGAATATTTTTTCTAAACGTAACACTAAGCGACTATGTTCTCAGAACAGAACAACCTGTTTTCAGGTAACGCCCGTTTTTCAGTACCGACCGACTGAACTACTTACGTCATTGAATAATTAAAGAGACTAATTGGTCAGGAGAAAAAACAGTGGGTAGGACAAGTTTGGTAATTTTAGGACTAAGTTTGCATCACTGGGATGAGCCCTGACCATCTGGAGGATCAGCATTGTTGTGTTCATACCCCAAAAATTAAAATGAACGATGGTGAGGCACTTGAAAATTCCACATTGATTGAACAATGTTCTGCGATTCGTTTTGAACTTGCTGAAGGTGACAACAGCTAATATATATTCTAGAATGATCTATGTATGCTGAAAGTTGTAATAACTGTGAGAATTTTTACAGTTGGTTAGAACAGTTCAAAAGTGGTCGAAGCTCAGTGACTGACAAACATCGTTCTGGCCGCATGAGGAAGAAAAGTCATATTGACTGAAATTGGGACGCTGTAGGTGCGTTTTTTGTGATTATCATGAAGAACAGTCTTTAGTAAACAGCAATATTGTTTAGATATGTTTTTTGAAGAAGGTGAAGCCAGTCATGAGAGAGGAAACGTCGGGACTCTCAGAGAGGTGTGATCTCCAGCAAAACAACGCACGTCCTCACACTGCTCAACAAACCCGTGAAACCATTGACAAAATGGGTTGGAAGGTACTGACTTACCCTCCTTACAGCCTCGATTTAGCACCATGTGATTTCCATTTGTTTGATCCACTGAAGGAGGCATTACGTCGGAAGACGGCCCAGGATAACGAGGTTGTCAAAAAAGTGTGGGAAATTGGTTCAAACACCAAGATAAGGAGTTCTTTGCAGCAGTTATAAAAAATCTGGTAACCCTAAAGGGTGCATAAAAAAGGGTGCACAAAAAGAGAACAAGTGCACAAATGTTGGTGATGAATATATTAAAAAGTAGGATAAGTCCTGTTTGTAAAAATAAACATTTATTTCTCCAGACCAATTTGTCTCTTTAATTATTGAATGCCCCTCGTATTAGGCGAATTCGAGATTCACGGGTTCCTCGTTGGATGAGCGGCTATACTTGGGTTTTTATTTCTTGGCGCGTGTCATCACAATGGAATATCTTACGGTATTTCGAGTCGTTCTCGATCGTGCCACTACGAGTCGCTTGATTGCGACTGTATCGAGCAGTGCTGGCGATAATGCGAAACCTAGCAGCGCAACCGAGAACGACTCGAAATACCGCGAGATATTCCATCGTAGATGGACACTGCCCCACGCGCCAAGAAATAGAAAAAACCAAGTATAGAAACCCAGGGATCTATACGGCGTCGAGCCTTCTGGTCGAAGGGATAAAAGGCAACTGACTGACTGCGACGTGATAGTGGCCATTTTTTTAAAGATTGAGGTTTCACATAAGTTCCCCCAGAATCAATACATCTGTT
Source organism: Acheta domesticus (assembly GCA_031308135.1). NCBI lineage: Eukaryota > Metazoa > Arthropoda > Insecta > Orthoptera > Gryllidae > Acheta > Acheta domesticus. The sequence goes on along the minus strand of JAHLJT010009355.1, from coordinate 54,075,740 downwards.
TCAAATTCAAGGGGCCGCCACATCTGTCAGATCGATTGGGGAATATTTGATTTGATTCATTTGGGCAAACAACAGTAAACACTGTACGTGACGTATGGGGGAGAAAATTATCTGCGCACGTTTTCTTGATTTGGTGAAAAATCCTTCTGACGGTTTAGCTGCTAACATTGATCACAGACCGACAAAGGTTTTGTCGTCAATAGATTTTTCGATATCAAGGACTCAAAAAACACGGAGTTTTACATATGCAATGTGTGCTGTTTTTCCCCCTTCCTGGGCATTTTGCAGCTTCAAGGAAAGCCGATTTCGACTATCCCCGCCGGGTACCCACATGTCCCTCATAAAGTTTACACTAGACCCGCGCTTGCTAACTCAGTGCTGTGTGACGTCACAGAAATTTGCTCCGAACCAAGACGCGGAGCAAAGTTAGTGCCCGACGCGGCGGCGGGCGCACAATGTTCCAATGATGGTTCGGAAGTGGGGGAAAGGTTCGCTTGGAATATTGAAAATTACGTTTTTTTAAATAGTAATTATTACTCAGAATGTTTATAATTCAATAACGATATGAAGAATTATATAATAGAACATACATTATTACACAACTCAATGCAATATCCGACTCTATTATTCCACTTCTAGCCAGTACTATAATTCCACTTCTCTTTGATAACATATTTGAAAAAGACAAATTTAACGTTTAAGACAATCATATATTTATAATGTAATGAATTAGTTCGTTCTGATAATTAATGTTACAAATAAGGTACCCGGTAGAGATCACGTGAGAGAATTTCGACCCCAGCCTTGATAATTTTAGACATACAGTTTTGAGAAAGTTGTAAATCCTCGTGATTTTCAGTATATTTTCCATTAATCTTCAATCTGCAAATTTCTTTACTCATCCCATAATTGCGGGCTATGCCAATTCTCAGAATTTATTTTTATCTCGCAGATTTCTCTGGGTCGCAAAGCTACTTAAGCATCTGTAGGTTGGACATACTGCAGTTCTTTCGAACACACTAATCACTTCGCCATTTTCCAATATCTACGAAAGGTAACCTTTTTTCCCCAAACCTAAGGGAAACTTAACGGGTGTAGAGTGAGTTCCTTCCCACTCATGTTGCCTGAAACCTAGCACAGGCCCACTGCCAAGGGTTTTCGGTACCGGCGACCGCCGTCTACCATTCGCTCAGCACTGCTTCTCCGAGCGTGTAGAGCAGCTAGGAGTCGCATGATCGCCCGCGCTGCTTCGATACATCGCGATCATGCGAACTCCTAGGTATTTCGCGTCGTCCTCGGTTTGGCCGCTAGGATTCGCATGATCGCGATTGTATCGAGCAGCGCGGGCGATCATGCGACTCCTAGCGGCACAACCGAGAACGACGCGAATACCGTGAGATATTCCATTTTTGATGACACAAGCTCCCACGCGCCAAGAAAAAAAAACTGAAGTATAAACACTGACACTTTCGCGGGCTCCTCGATCTGTGGTCGGCAGACTAAAGGTTTTCCGCGACAACACACATAAATAAAAGACCAAGGACAAACATGCCTACGGCGGGACTAGAACCCGCGACCCTTCAGACTGAGGCTATGAGTCGGCACACGTTCTAGCCGTCTCAGCCGAATTTGTGCTGAATATTAGCTTTAAAGTAAGTTTTCGCACCAAATGTTCTCCCATTTGTAAAGACTTTTACAAGTGATGATGGAGATGACAGTACGGACAGAAATTGCGTTATAATAATATTAGGCAGCAGTTGCCTAATATTATTAACAATAATACAGAAAGTACGTGCTGTGTACTACCATAGTTATATCTACTATTCTAGATACAGCCTTCAACTACGCTTTGTCTAGATGCAACGTAGCTACAATTTCTCGCATCTTCAATGTTTTCCAAATGCGGCTAGTAATCCATTTCACAAAAAAATTAAGAGAGGAAAGTAAACTGCTACTGAAAACTAGATTTAAATGAAAACCTTCAGGCGTAAAGATTACCTACTTCAAAAAAAAAAATTCTTATAAACAAAATTTCGGATCCCAACACCACCTAACTGCTTACAAAAACGTGCATGTCTAATATCCCGCTACGTTAATTACGTTCACACCTATTTTAAAATGTTAGTTGTGTGTTCAGAGTATACCGTCTGGGCGCCCATTTGAAGTTTTGATCATGTTATATCATTGTACTATTATTTTTTTCAATTTTTATTTTAAGTATTTTATAGTTAATTGATATCTAATGATAATGTTGCTCTTAATTTTAGTAAATCAACTCAGCTGAGAGCAGTAATTTTGGTAAATTATCAGCGCCCTGAAATACTATGTTAAAATATTAGTAATAAAACGGTAAGAATACTGTTATTACTTATTTTATATATTTGTATACGGAAAACTGAACATTCCTACAATTATAATAAACTTATTGTGAAAAATAATATCTATAAAGCAAACAATTATGTATGCTCATTAATAAAAAAACAAGTACAGTATTAACCTCCTAAGATTAGAAACAATTGTGTAATATCGGAATATATTTTTAAAATACTACATTCACAAAATCTTTACATAACGACTCTCCATGTTCAGATTTATAAAACAGGTCCAAAACTATATCTACACATTTCAAAATGGTCCAACAGTGTATCATTTGATGTTATTGATATGCCTCTTAAATACAGAAATATTTTATTTAAATATTTTAAATGTAACATAAGTTCCTTTGGCTTTTTTACTTCAATAATACACAAAAAGAATCAAAAATGTAGCAAGGGCGACACTGTTCAATCAAATGTAATAACTAAAGGCCAATATCTTAACATCATTTTTGGGACAATAAAATTATTCCTCCACAAAATATAAAAATAATGATTTAAAACAATGAATTACCATGGAATGGTCTAAACCTTACTTGCTTAAATCTAGTCAGCTTGTTTATTTATAACACATCTTTGGTTCCTTGCCCCATTAGAAGAGAGAGCTGAAAAGATAAAATGTCTACGCATGTGTCCTAGGATTTCTATAAAGTTCTTTACTTCTAAACATCTTGAATCTGTACCTACTTGATTCCAGAATAGAAACTGCAATCAGCTGATCAAAAAATCTTTGTATATTATTTGTAGATTTCTAAATATAAGATTCATACCATATATTCTTATAAACATACTCTTGTTTCACTGGATTACAAGGTAACATCAATATTCTTCAATTATTTCTTGCTATCTGTCTTACAGATTTATGATACATATAATCAAAAGAAAGTAAGTCTGCCTTGGCAAGTCAAATTTTATGCAGATCTGAACAGCAGATAATGGTAGGTTATCATGATTAGCCATATCAACACATGCAATGTTTAAAATGTGAGAGGGTGATGCAGGAAACTTAATGCTATTATCTTAGAATACACTAAAATAAAATAAACAAATCGTTCGGGCCGTTAACATACGAGCAACTTCATCTTTATAACGGCTTATTACTTCTGAACTGCAACTGTGCAGTATTGTCAGATCATATTAAAAGAAACGTCTTTAAAGTGCCGCAGTATCTTCCAACTTCTTTCTTTCTTCATTCTTCCCACAGGAATCTATAGCAATCTGACACGATTTTCATCTTGTCACCTTCAGTAGTAATTAACAAGTTCTGCTGAAAAGACCTCGTAATGTCTGCAGATAATAGAACAGTCCCAGACACTTTAAGTACGAATGTAAAGTCCTGAGTAATTCCAGCTCCTTGTGATAGTGGCTGGCAATCAACTGTGGATACGCCATGGTCTGTTCGAGGAAGTTTTTCAAAGAATTCTTGAATATATTGGTTGCCCATCACGCCATTTCCATTCCATATCAATGTGGCTGAATCAAGGTAAAGCCTTGACATCCTGTGGCGCATTCTATCTACGCTTTCGTAGTAGAATTTCACGAAGTTTTCTGCTAATGTACATGCTTCTTCCTCTCGTCTCAGAAATCCAGAATTCATTGTTCCAAATCACAAACACGTACTTCAGCGAGTACACTATCACTATTTTGCACACAACACGTCACCTCAGCAACACCGGGAACTCTTTCACACTCTGCTTTGAAGATGAAGTGAAGTTGTTCTTGTCCGTTCTTATCCAGTATTGCCAATTTTTGAAAAACTCAATACCAACCAATGAAAATCATATTAACAAAGTGTAAAGAAATAAATTTCTTTGTGTATTATTATTGTCATTTTCATTCCCTACATCGTGTTTCTATAATCTAAAATTTATTACGCAATCGTTTCTCCCTCCTAGAAATAAGAAAGGGCAAAAAAACCTTTCTTCATTCATTGTAAGAAATGAAAGTAATAAAAGAAGTTTGAAAGTGTTGAAATACTGTTTTACTAGGAATACTCGTGACTTCAAAATTACTTACATTACTCGTAATTCACATTTGTTTCAATAATATATTGAAAAGAATAACTACTAGTGGTTAATTTTTAATTGATAAATTTAGTTACATTTAAAAATGTCAAAATTTTCTCTCAAATATGTTTGATTTGCTTAAATATTACAAGAGTAATATATTTTGGATTGTTTATTTTTCTTTCCTAGTTAATGCTCTGTATTCAGCTTTTGTAATTACACAGTAATTACACCTGATAGAATAATTAAAGCATATGCTTAATCTTTCCCCTTTGTTATATCAAATGAAGAAAAACAGTTATGTGTTAATGACACCAAAAAGGAAATTATTCTGAAATATTTTGATTGCTTGAAAATAAAAATTAAAATGTGCAAAAATAATAAATTTCCTATATACTGCATTTTGAGTACATATTTGTATTAAAAGAAAACCTTACATAATGTAAGAAATAGTGCAAGAAGGAAAGAACGAGCATTAGGCCTAGTAATGAGAGTTAATCTCATGAAACCTCAAAAGAATTAATCACGATAAAACTGAACTTAGTTACAACTTGATTTATTAAAATCTCAACAAGAGAAGGACAAATCAGATCACAAGTAATTTTAACCATATTTAATTTTTCCTGACAAAATGAAAAAAAAAGAAGTTAATTTCATTTTTCAAATGTGAAACTGTCAGTAGGCTTTCTCATTATTTTAGATCTGAATGTGGAAATAACTCATTTTCCTTGCAAAAATGAATGTCATTTTTAATAGTCTTCATTCTTTCATTAATGTACGTAATAGTAAAATAAAAATTGGGAAAATGTTTCGTTATTTTATAATGTAATTAAATGTTTTTGTACTTTTTTGAACTCTTTTTATCTGAGTATCTTTATTTTTGTTTCGAATTTCAAGACATGTTTTTAAGACTTCAACATTGTCTTATTTTAGTTAACCATTTAATTAATTACTTTTCAAAAATGAATGCAAACGCAAAATGTTCTCCAGTGACAAGCTCCTTGAAAATGTCTTACATAAAACATTTCAGTTTTATATTTAATCCTCACCTATCTCATTCTTAGATCTTCCATAAATAACTGCAATAAAGTAGTATTTATAAAAGTGAAATGCATAGTTTAAAATATTATGCAAAATATCTAAGCTTAAAGATTAAAAGAAACAAAATGAACATATTTTCTTTTATGAAAATTTTACCCTCTCTCAAAATGTTGGAGTTGCACAAATTCTCTAAAATGCTCTTGAAAAGTGATATTGAACTTTAAGAAAATGTATGAGAAAGAATTTTGAATACAGTATTTTGTTATGTATACAAATGTTTTAGATGAAATCTGTAAAGTAAATAATAACCGGGGTTTTCTTGAAAAAAACCTACTTAAACATAACATGCAGTGTTCTAAATATACATTGTATCAGGAGCATTCTATCTAAATGTTAATAATAAAACATGAACTTCAATTCAGTGAAGACAAAAGAGCTGTGTTATTTTGCATTTCAGTTGCTAATGCATTCAATGGGATTTTAAGAAGCAGAGACAGACCGAAGAGTTTGCTAGGTGACAAGGACACATCTGATGATTGTGAAAACATTTATCACAACTCAAAAATAATTTTTCAGAAGTCCATATGAGATTTTCAAGTGTTACATCTCATAATATATGTGATGATGGGTGGAGGTAATTTGAAATAACTATTGTTGCCCACTTCTCATTGTTTGCCCAGGAAAAGAATTCGAGAAATTGTTTTCTTGAAAATAGGAAAATAACCTTTTTTTAACTGGCAATAATTTGTCTTCTTTCAAACTGATGATTTATTTCTGATTTAGTATTAATCATTATCTAATTAAATGAAATTAATCTAAAATATTCAAACATCTAGCTTCATTGTATGCTCTATCCTAATAAACTCCCCTCCACTACAGAGAACCCTTACAATGGATGAATCCCACAGATTTTTGTTAAATTATAAAAACATTTATTATATTGTATATTATTTCTGTAGTGTGTATATGATAATATACAATATTATTGTTTAAATAGTTACATAATTTTAATATAAATACATTTTTAAATCAATTGTGGAATAAAAAGGAAGGTAACAATAAAAATCCTTGACCTTTGGACGGGGGGGGGCATGGCCCGCCACTGCTTTACAAGACTCTTTCTACTGTTTCATTCATTGTCTAACTCTAGCTATAACAATCTTGAAAGATAATCCTTTTAGTGCACAGATATTGCACTCAGCTTTCAGTGACATCTTCAGGCAAATATTGTCTAGCCTGACATACCTTCCAATCAACTGACTAATTTTTGTAAATAAAAATAATAACTATTTCACAATTAAAAGTTTAAAAATTAATTTGAATTTAATTGCAGATACATTATCTGCATTTGCTCATGCTGAATTAATTTTAAAATTTCCCATTTAACCTACAGTGCTTGATGTGTCCATTGAAGTTGCATCATTCACTTCTGACCACCATTCAATATTTCTACACAACATTGCTACACAGCATTTCATACAACATTGTTTCAAGAAATTGAATACTATATATTTTGTAGTTCAATGTATGGAAGTTTCGTATTTATCATGGCAGCATATGTTTACTTTTATTTTGAAGATAATTGTTGAAAAGTTAATTAAATATATGGTAATTTTCACAACAAAGATACTCTTCATACAGAAAATCAAAATTATATTTTGTTCTTGGAGCAAAAATTATAATACAAAAATTAATTGTTTCTCTGTATTTCTTTAAATTCAACTCCTGTGTGTGAGTTATCCTTTGTGCACATTTATCTTTAAATTAGGAGATTGAAGATTCAAAAAGGAAACATTTTAAATTATCATAATTTAATTATTCATTGAAATGTAAGTATACATCTTGAATAGCTCAAATTTTGCTTAATGAACAGAGCATTGAATGGGGTGAATTAAAGGAGGTACTTCATTCTTAAGAGATCCCTCTTTTAGAGTGAGACAAAAATTTTCTTGCTTACACCTAATTTATATTTTTTAAAAAGGTTTTATCTTCCAGCAAAGGAAACAGAAGGAACAACTGAGATTCTTTAAACAGACTTGTCCACACACACACACAAATTATTTGTCATTAATT